>JAYRBT010000082.1:106159849-106184601 GCA_036023395.1 Myiotriccus ornatus
GTACTCTCCAAGGGCCCACTGCCTGGGCCTTATGCTCTCTGTTACCAGAATGGCACTTCTTCTGCCCTGTCTCCTCAGATTATATGGGACCCTGAGTTGATGTGATGCTAATCTGGCTTCCTTTTCTCTCCAGGAAATGTCTCTGGCCCAATCCTTACACTGTAGGTCATGCTAAGGAGGAGCAATGCCAGCATGTCCATTAGGTTGATTGTGTTTCTGACCACTTCACTCATCACCATGGTATCTGGATACATTTTTTGGGGCTATTTTGGTCTGTTTCTTCTGTCTCCCACACACATTTTATCATCATCACTATAATACTTGCAGGAAAACAAAAATAGAAAAAAGGGTTGAGGAAACTTGTTTTTTCTAAAGTTGATATGCTTCATGGTGATTCATGGTTATTTTTGTATGATCTTGGAGTGAATTCACAGGGTAAGTGTTCTAATATCTCTGTGTTCAGAAGGATACTTTTTCTAGTTACTACAAACAGCAATGAAGGATCCTAGGAATGAAGAATGCATAATGGCTGTGGCCAGATCAGTGTGTAATCAGAAGGTACCATCTCCTAGCCAGTTGCTAACAGAATTCTGAGGACTTATTTTTTGGGCAGAAACATATACTTGGCCCTGGAGAACTGGTGAAGTGTCTGAAAGTGTCCCAAGGCTACAGGCATCCCCAGCAATTGGAGAATAAACATGTTCCCCTGAAGTACACTAAACCCTGGGAATGCCACAAAATGTTTTTCTGTTTCCACAAGTATGACATCTAGATGTCATTCACTGGTTACCCAAGCACTGTGAATAAAATATTGTGCATTGGGGTATCTTGGTGGTCACAGTGTTTGGGACAATGAGGGTTACATGCCAGCCACATAAATACTGCTTTTAGGATCTGAATGTTCCATTCTGTTCTTCCACATTTTCAGGTTTGTTTGGAGTAGATGGAAAAAAAATAGGTTTGTGGGATGACACAGTTCAGGAGCCTTGAAAGTAGTGATTTCCCCTTGTATTTTCCCAAACATTCCAAATTAAATACATGAAATTTTTTAGTAAATTCCTGTTTCCATGCAAAATACAGGAGAACAGTGTTTGGAATTTGAGTGTGTTAGTTTTTAGAGGGAAGATATAAGATCATTAATTCATAGTAACTAAAATCATCTCCTTTGCCTTAATTGTGTCTGAGAATTAAGTTAAATCGATTTATTCCCATTTGTGGTATTTTTTCATTCATATGGGTAACATTTTGGACTTCCACATTCCTAAATTGCAACAGATCTAAAGAAACACTAAAAAAAAAAGGAGTCTGCAGCTCTGTTTTTTTTACTGTGCAAAGGGAAATTCACATTCAAAATCAACATTTAAATAATGGCACATATGCATACAAGCAGGGAAATAGATAGCTACAGTGGAAATGTGCCACATGTCTCAGAACACATAACCACAACAGGGTGTCTCTTTTATGACTTCCTTAATGCACTGCAATATGCCTAGATATCAAAGGACATATGGTATATTTTCCCATTAATTGCACATTTCTTCGCTCTTGTGAGTTACTCACAACCTTAACATTATTTAATTGTAATTTAGATGCATAAATCTCGACCACCGTCAAGAGTTTTAAATGCAAAAATGTTTCAGTCAGATC
The DNA here is from genome assembly GCA_036023395.1 of Myiotriccus ornatus. NCBI lineage: Eukaryota > Metazoa > Chordata > Aves > Passeriformes > Tyrannidae > Myiotriccus > Myiotriccus ornatus. The sequence goes on from JAYRBT010000082.1 coordinate 106,161,497, forward strand.
TTTCTTCCAACTCTCATTCCAACTTTTGTCAGTGTAGTCTTTTTTTTTTTGTTGATGTGCATTTGAATATGTCATATTTTTGGAGAGAGAAGAATGCAGACAGAGGAGGATCAGTCCCTTCTGAAAGATTTTTTCTCCCCATGTTTTCCAACTCGTATTTCTTGGTAACAAATTGTTTTCTGCCACTTTTATCATCTGAGTTTCCATAAAGTCACTGGCATTCCCATTCACAAGCAGGAAAATACAGAATGCTGATTCATCAACGTTTTCAAAAGTACATTTACAATTTAAAAATTTCAAATTTAGTATTTCTGAAGCTATATACACGGAAAAGAGGACAGCAAAGAATTTTGTGGTAGCACCACCTGCTTAAAAACCTTCTTGGCTAAAGGTCTCTGACAAAGTTAGGAATGATTCCCGAGAGTCAGGCGTTTCTTAGACAAAGCCTTTAACAGTTCTTTTGGTGACAGCACCTCATTTTGTGCATTCACTTCAAATGACTAAACCCCACCCACTTTCTTTATTGTGGTAAGTGTGATAGCTCATAGGATGACAATGACTTTGAGCCTCCTTTTCAGGGTAGACAACTTTTTCGTCTTGAAATTAAAAAAGGGTGTGTTTATGCATGTGTTTTGTAGCATCAGCAATACCATCAGGTAACAGTTAGAGCAGATCCCAAGGAAGAAGAGTCTTTTGGTAGATTAAAAAGGAAGATAACAAAAGGAAAAGAATGCTATTTTTGGTGTAGCGTTTCTTCACCAACTGAACTTGGTGATCTCATAACTTTTCTGGGATTTCCTACATGTCCAGTCTCCGTGTTAATTCATCTTGTTGCAAAATGAAGCTTGCACCTGAAAGTCTGCCTGTGGAAATGTTCAGGCTGCTGTTCCAATTCTGTTTATTTAAAAAACAGTAATTTGCTATTAAAATATGCAACAGTATCAGAGTGGGGTTTAGGGTAAATGGTGCGTTTTTGCTTCCTAAAAGGCATCACATTAACAGGATAAATTTGTCTTGAATTTATTCTACCAGCTTCTTGTCCGTTTTTTTTCCCACAGTTTTGTTTTTTTCTATTCTGCACTGGCTGTTGTATGGACTATTAATAAGAAGTAGCACCTGAAATGCAAACCTGTGTGTTGTAGTGTAAAATGAAGTACCAAACAGCACTGCACACCACAAGGATATTGGTGGCTTTGCCATATTCCAGAGGGGCACTAACAAACCCAGAAAAAAATCATGTGGTTGCTAAATTTTTATTCTACTACCTGTCGTTTGAGTCTGCAAGTATAAATATTTAGAATAAAGAAGCTCAGAGAGTGTTCAGCAGTTTGCGATAATGGAAGTAAGAGCAACATCTGCAGTGAGAAAATCTTTCCATGTCCTGATTTTATTCTTCAAAAGGGAATCTCCAGCTATTTGGAACATAAGCTATAAATAAAAAATAGCGAACATCTAATCTAAGCCTCCTTAGTGCTGAAAATTCTTCAAGTATTCTTAGAGGTTAATATTTTATTTTAGGACACAGAAGCAAAGTGCTACAGTTCACTAACTTCCTCATTTTTTGAATGCTGAAAGCAAAGCAGAAAAGACAAACATGAGAAGGCGGTGCCAAGCTGTGCTGAAGAAAAAGTAGCAGTGATCTTGATGATCATGAAACTTTCAGATCTGTTAAAAGGCAACACATTTCCAGTGCAGAGGCACACTGTTGTTCTGGGAATTCTCACTTGTGTATCATCTACATCATTTCCAGCCTTCTGAAGACTCATAACCATGAAGGACAGAGTAGACAACTGAACTACTACAGGGCAGTACTACCACCCTCTCACAATTCCAATCAACAATTTTCTGAGGGAATATAGAAAGTACAAATTATGTCAAGTGCAATTTCCTTTCAGAGACTCTCATATCATGAAGTAAAGAAGACCTCCCTCATTCCGCTGGTAGTGCTCTTTCCAGTGCTGTCCAGGATGCTCTTGCCCCTTGCCAACATTACTGGCTCACATTCACCTTGTCCAGCAAGATTCCTAGGTACCTTGCAAAGCTGCTTTGAGCAATCATCCCCAACATCAGCTGGTGAATGGAGTTGTAACTCCCCAGGTACAGGACTTTGCTTGCTCTTCCCTTTGTTAAACATCATGAGGCTCATGTCTGCCTATTTCTTCAACCTGTTGAGATCCTCTGAAAGACATACACCATTTGGTTTAGGCAACATCTCCTCCCATGCTTGGAACATCTGCAAACTTGCTGAGGGTCCAGTTCTCTGCTGTCATCCAGGTCACTGATGAAGAAGTTAAACACTACTGGCCCCAGTATTGACCTCTGAGATGTATCACTGTTGACTGGCACCCAGCTGGACTCCACACTGTTGGCCACAACCCTGTAAGACTGGCGGTTCAGCTAATTCTCAGTACACCTCACTGTACACTTATTTAGTCTGTATTTCATCAGTTTGCCTGTGAAACTGTTATGAGAGATACTGTCTAAAGCCTTAACTAAGGTTGAGGTTAGTAAAATATCCCCTCTCTGCATGCTCGGTGTCTGTATTCCACCAGATCCCCTGTACTTGCTTCCACCTGTGGTACACTTCATTTTTATGTTTGGGTTTTGTCAGGAACTCCTTGCTTGTGTTCATCCACGCAGGCCTCCTTGCATCTGTGCACGGGTGTTTCTGTTCAAGTAGGAGCAAAAAGGAGGAGAAGGAAATGCTTTGTGTGAGTGCATTCTGTAAGAAGAAGGTCCCCAAAGTAGAGGAGGTCTGCTGTGAAAAAAAGGAGACTGCATCCATGAGAAGAAGTCTGGCCTGTAGTGATGATGGCTGCTGGAGCATCTCTGTTCCCCTGCTGTGCCACTGAGGAAAGCAGGTATGCAACTGCTCCAGGCAGGCAAAATGATGAAAAAATCATATGAGGTGTCCTCCTGCCTGACCAGAAGGCTCTCCCTGCATGCTCACAGGAGTAGGCACGCCAAAAGGTGGGGGAAGATTGAGGTCCAAGAGCAGCAGGGAGCACACACAGATTCACTTTAATTACAGTGTCCAGTGGTATTTACAAGGTAGGAACTATAGGCCTATATCTTCCCTTAAAATGAGGACAACAAGGAGTACGTGCTAGAAATAGGTAAACTGCTTCTGAACTACCATATAAATAGCAACTGGCTGCAATTTTCTATAAGCAAGATAGGAAAACAAACAAAGAAATTAGTAACTATGTTGATTTCTAGTATTTATGTTGTCTTAAGGATGTCGCAATGCTTTTTACCACTCTCTTTCCTTTTATTCAGCATGAAATTTTAAAGCATGCCTCTCATCTAAAAAGACACTGTAGAAAAGTGTCACAGTGTTGTCCCATAATTGCAATATATTTTGCAAGTAAAATAGCAATGTATCTTAATAGTAAGTCAGTCTGAAAATCAAGTTGAGTTTGCTTTGAATATCAGTAAGAAAAATTCTAATAGAAGTCTTGCTGATGGGAATGTGGGCCAAAATAATACCTATGCCTCTTGTGTTTTTATTGTATAGGAATAAAAAAATGGTCTTTTTTTTCAATAATGTAATCTACACTTTATTATGAAATACTAGTAGTCTTCTAATAATGACAGAATGTGGTTTTGTGTAACCTGGTCACACGCAGGTTAGAGGGTAGTGTATATATCTTTTTGCAGGAATAAAGTACTATTGCTCGAAACCTTCAAAATCTGAATTTATGAAAAATATTGTGAACATGGATGGACACTATGGTTTGGGAGATTGGTATGAGGATATGAAGGTTTCTAAATAACTAATTTAATTATAGAAGAGGGATTCTTATGGGGCTAGTGGGAATCATTTTGATTTTTCAAAATTAATGGTCCTGGGGTTTTTTAAATCATTTTTTAGAATGCATCTCGTGATCAGGGATGAGCCTCTTGGATAGCAGAAATTGCTCTGTACTAGTTGCAATGGCAATAGACACATTGAAAAGGACAAGAAAGGCAAACTTAGAGATCAAAACAAGACTGGATGATATCGGCAATATTCCTGGAGACCTGGAAGACAGCTTTGGGCTTAGATCTGTGCTGCCTTCCTCCTCCTCTCCCCTAGATGCTACCTTTTGACATGTCTGTTTCATAAATGAAACCCCTGTTCCATACACGTATAAACCAACCCTTTTGAGCATTTGCCTCCACAAGGAATATTTTCCTTCAGTTGAGGACTGAATGCAGGCAGAACTGCATGGAAATTCAGCATATTGTAAGCGAAACTTTCTAGAGCATTCATCTCATCATCTCATCTCATCATCTCATCTCATCTCATCGTATAGTTCCATGTGACCACTAAACTGGCTGGTCATGGCTAGCTGCCACTGCAAGGCAAAGGTCTTACCCCAGGCTGTGCTCTTCCATTGTCACTTTTGTGCTGGCATTGCTGCCTGGCTGTGCTGGGGTAAAGCAGGATGGAAGCTCTGCAGGGCAGAGACATAAGCGAGGAAGAGAAGATTTTTTGCAGTGTCTCACCCAGGCCAGGTGAAAGCCAGCAGAGCCTCAGAGGAAGCAATCCAAAAAGGAAAGCCGGAGTAGCACTGACTTAGATCAGTCTAAATTCCCATACTAGTGTGTGCTTCTGAGCGTGGCACTTCCTTCTCCTGCCTCTGCTCTGTCCTAGGCACTGCCATCTCACCCCCAGTGCTCTTCCTGAGGCCCTTGTGAGTTGACTCAGCTCACCAACCTCACAGAAAAAGGAACCTTCTTCGTTTGCTTGTTGGATTGATTCAATGTGCAGTCATATGAATCCCATTACTCTGTGAGGGAAAGGGAGAGTGAAGGAAGAAGTTGGGAAGGAGATGGAACTGTCCTTTTTTGGTGGTCAAATCATTATTGCCACCCACTGAGGGTGCAATTTGATATTACACCTAACCAACCTAACCATGCAAGGTGCAACTGAAGATAACATTGCTAAACTCACTGACCTCATGTAAAGTGAATTCTTTTTTTGGTGAGTTGCCACAAAGCTGTGTGATTATTAAATCCAGTTCAAGGGAAACTGCAGGAATGTCTGCGTGGAACTTTTTGGGAAGAACAGAACTGCTGTATTTTGTGGCAATCTCCACTTAGGTTGTGCTATCAGGATTTAAACTGTCCTCTTTGCATGCTTTCAGAAAGGATAAAAACAAAACTCAGCTTGTCAAAAAAAATTGAGTTTTGAGTTAGGTCAACACAGTGATCTGACTTAACAGCTGCAAAACAGCTCATCCTAAACCAGTGAGAGAATGAAAAGATAAAGTGAGGGGCAGGAGATAGAAGAATCTCTTTTTTAATAGCAGTGTGCTCTTACATTGCCTGACGCTGAACACGGAGCTGCTCCCCAAGAAAGGGAGTCCAAGTGACTGAAGAAATTTTCAGCTTTTTGTAGTAAACAGCTCATCAAAATGATCTAAATTTAAAAAATTAATTATCTTTTACTTTTGCAAACTGTGTGTTTTCACTGGCCTTACAAGCAGACGACTTTATGGGAGAATGGGAGAATTAAGAACTACACCAGAGAGTGATTGACTAGGAACTTAGCTGGCTTTACCATCAAGAAAGTTGTAATGTGCTATTATGCTTTGGATTTTCTACAGTAGCTTGTAATGAAGAAGAATAAAGATGTACCTCAGCAACCCTCTTTTCTTACACACTATTACGGTGCTGGTACATTTCCTGGTACTGTGGGATGGTGGGAGTGGTACAATACCAAAACCCTGATGTGTGATACACTAGGGAAGAGGGTGCTTCTCATTTGTGTTTTTGGAGCAGCTAAATCCGTATTTAATTCTGCAGGTTAACTTTTTGTAACCTTAAAAACTGTTATGGCCTGAAACTGACTTAAAATTGCTCTTTCTCAGAAGAAGGTTACTCCTGTGTGCTGTTATGAATTTGTCTCTGTCTTCATCTACATTGCTTCTTCAGCGGTTTCCGAGTTAAAAAAAAAAGTTGCAATGGTTTGCTCCTTCTTGAATTTATTGCTAGTTAGTGAAAGAGTCTTTGTGGTTACTTGATCACCATGATTATACAGACCTGGCTGCTGGTGTCAGAATAGTGATTAACAGCACCATAAACTGACTCGTGAGGGTCCAGCCACAGTAGAATATATCACACGCTGCTTTGCAACTTTACCAGATAAGTAGTTTCACACTTGTAGGTTTCTGCTTAAAAGTGTCAGACAATCCACAGCACTGACAACAAACTGGTAGTTCTTACTATTATATGTTTAAAAAATGAAATTGGGTTAATTCTTTTTTGCATTTCTTAAAAAAATTAATATCACTGTTTTTCACAAAAAGAAAAATCATCATTATAAGCCCTTTTATTTTAAGGAGCATCAGCAAACATAACTATTCTACATATGTACAGATCTGTGAAGAACTTTATTACATAATTTGAAAATCATAAAGAAGAGAGACCAAACAATGTTACTGTATAAGAGTTGAGATAAAAATGCAAAGTTAAAAAGAAGACGGCAATAACATCCCTTACAGAAGAGAGCAATGTGAAAGGCCAAACTGAATGTAAAATTCACAGATGCAGTTTCTTGTTTTCAAATACAAAAGACTATCAGAACACCTGTGAGCAGGCTGATTGATTGCAACCAGCTGAGATGTTCCTTCAAATCTGTTCACAACTGTGCCTGAGATCATGTTAAAGGATGATATGATTCAGCCTTTATTCCTGTAGTTTGTGTGGATTTAACAGAGAGTAGTTTCTTTACAGTGAAGCTTGTTTTTCTTCAGTTACCTGTGCATGACTTGAAGCAGTTGTGCAGTTAGAACACTGGCCACAGACTAACTCTGAAGATTGGAAATAAGCTGTATGATATATTGGAAATGAAAAGCTTTATGATGGATGCCTGTATCCAACCTTTTCAGTCTTCTGTTTTGCTTGTGTATTGGGTCAGTAAATGTCCTAATTTTCTGGGATGCCAAAACTGGTCAGCTTTCCCAGAGTGCTGTACACAAAGCAAATGCCTATAGACCTTTTGGCATATCTTTCTTGACTGTGGGCTTTGATAGCAGCAAGAGTCCTAAACTGCATCAGACAGATCCATCTGGGACTTACCAGTCTTGGGAAGTGTCAGTTTAATATATATCCTATTGTCTTTAAGTATCTAAGTGTTTTGTGTAAGTACTCCATAAATGGACTGCATCCAGAGTTAATTTTATCCATTAAAAGTCAGTGCATGTCTTGGACATTGACGTTCAATTCTGAACTGTACATCAACAGGATCGGGAGGAAGGGTCCAGCTGACTAAGTCACTGAATTATACTTTGTTTTGGAAATGAACTTGTAATAAACTATAGCAAAAATACAGAAATAGATGTAAAAGCTTTACAAAGGCTTAATATTTGCTGCAAGAAATAGTAGCCTATTCATACAGGGAAAAAAAATTATCTGAAATGTCTTGAGTTTCTTTGTGATTCTTTCGTTCGCTTGTTGCTTTTTATAGAAATTTTCTGTATAAATACTTAAAACTCGCATATGATCTGTGTTTGAAAAAACACAAACTGCAACTAGGGCATTATTAGAGTCTTTGTACCGGAGAATTTTGACTCATGGAGACTGATTGCAGGCTTTTGTAATTGACTCAAGCAGGACTGGAACAAGTATGGTGATCCGTTCTGTGCAGCATTCTGGAAACTCTATCAGCATTGCAACTGTGCCACTGGAAGCAGTATCAAGAAAGTAATCTGGATATTATATTTAGGCTTCCATTCCAATTGAAGGGAAACTGTTGAATATGCTGGTTGTTCATGGAGGCAATGACCAAGAGGAGTATTATTATTTATAATCCTGAAGACAGGTAGAGGCAGGGTCGAGGAAGTCCGCTGGCTAAAGGGATGGTCACACCTGACAGCAGCTGGTGTTGTCCATACTTTGTACTCAGTCCATCAAATATTTACCACTAGAATTTACTGGAGTAATTTCGTTGCTGAGTTTGTGCTTAGTGAATTCTGGAAGCTCTCACAGTGCATGAGCTGATGGGGTACCTCTTAATTAGTGAACAAAACTGCTGAAGACCACTTTTTGTCCTCGAGGCCGTGTTCGTACCAGACTCTCCTCACCTCCAGAGTGTACCAGCTGTGCCCTGGCTGCCTGCTCATGCTGTGTGCCAGAGACCATTGCAGCAATAGCAATGACCATGCTCCAGTGTCTGGACACATACACTGATGACATTTTTGTTCTGGCACAGGTGTAGTAAAGGCAGCTGGAAGCTGCTGCAGTGGATTGAGCTCTCCTGTGCAGACAGGAGCAGTGTCCACCTTCACTGCTCAAAAGGCTTTCCATTAATTCTCTTTGATAAGTATCTTCCAGACTTAGTGGAAGAGGAGGGTGGGAAGATAGAACATCAGCATGTTTTGTAATTGCTTCCAAACTTTGGTTATGAGTAAACTGGAACAGTTTTTCTGTAGAATTGATTGAAACTCCCCCAGACCTATAAGTGTATATGCCTTGGTGAAGGCAAAATCAAATATCACGTTGGCTTTGAAGCAAAAGACTGAAGGGCATAAGAATCCTTTAAAGTCTTATGCTAGTTTTATTTATGTTCTGTGCATTTTATGAATTCCTCTCTGTCTTTCCACCAATGAAATAAAATATCCAAAGAGAAAGTTGAATAGTGGTTATCACTTCTGTATACACCAATCTTTGTTTCCAAGTGGGTGGCTTTATTGTATAAGTACTTCTCATTACTGTGTTGATACTGTAAATGCTAGTTTTATCAGTTTGGTATTTTTGCCATTTTTTTACACCTCTTGATGCTATTGATGGCTTTAGCATAGCTGGTAGAACTGACAAGTAAACACTTTGTGTTGTCTCTATTTAAGAACCTTTGTGGGGAAAGTTGTCTTTTAGATAATTTGTGAGGTAATAGCCATTCTTGCTTTTAGCATTTTTTGCCTAAAAAAACGAGGAGAAAAAGGCTCCAGGCCAATTTAGTGTAGGAGATAAGATAAAGAGAGCAGGTCTTTTGATGAGTCCGTAGGCCTAGCGGAATACATACCACGCGTGCCTCCTCAGACAGTGGTTCTATGATTTTATAATAAAGTCCATCCAATCCCAGTTCTGTCCACCCCTCAGTTCTGCCCCATTCTGGCCCCTGACATGCCCCTTTGGAAATTGAATCTGGGGGCGTATGGGACCCCTTCTTCCTCATCTTCCTCTCCTTCACACATACATGTTCCTCCAAAGTTCTGGGCTTAAAGGTCACTGTGTCTGTGTGATATCTTCTGGTCCAGGCCTTAAGGTGTTTTTCTACAATTCTACCTTGAAAAGAAGACTAAACACACTAATGGAGTTTTAGAGGGATTGATATGAAATGGGGTAGTAGGGTTGGGTATGTGTAAACATTATGCTACAGGGTAAGGGATATGATACAGCTACATTAATATCTACATTCACTACACATCTACTTTTAAAATCTACAAAAACTTAAAAATCAAAAAAGCTCTGAGGCATCAGCATTATCTCCCTCCCCGTTCCATTTTGCTCAGAGATTTGGGTTCTTAACTTGGAGGCTATGGACAAAAGGTAATGAGAAGTCCTAATTCCTTTTTTCCTCCTTTCTGAATTGTTGTGTGTTTGTGTGTTTTTATTTTTCCCGAGGTGAGCATAGAGTAGCTGAGTTACCAATGCAGGTGGTAGCATTTAACCTTGCAGTCTTCTACTGTGCTATACTGTGATGTGCCCATCACACTGTCTTGGTTTCCTCTGCTGCTGGGACCTGCCTGTACTTGTCTCTTACTCCCTGGTTTTTGCCTCAAGAGTGTAGTTAATTGGATTATGTTTCATGTTCTCTGCTTGATTTCCAAAAGACAGAAAACAGGGAAACCCTTCTCACTGTCTGCTTTTCCCATCCTCTGAATTTCTTTCATCTCTAATGAACTTGGACCAAAGCACAGACCACTGTTCTTTGGAGCTACCATAATATTTCAAAGGTGGGAAAGAGTTCTGTAGCATGCAGATAGATATTGAGTAGATTGAACAATGAGCACGTAAAAAGCTGAGGATTTAGAGAATCTGACAAATGGTTTATTAAAAAAAAAGTAAACATGAAAAAAACTTTCTGAATATACTTTTTTTTTCCCCACTGTAAACAGTGTAGGACACCTTTCTTGCCATTTTCATTTTAATTTCGAGAAAATGCTGATGGGACCTTGTCTGCAGGATTGGCAGAGGTGTGTTGGCAGTTGGACCACCAGGGATACTGTTAGCTGACAAATTCATGGCACAGGGTCATAGTCAGCTCTTCAGTAAACCCAGATAAAGCTTCTGTTCATCTTCTTCATCTCTTTTAAATGAACAAATGCTACTGATGTTTTTAGTATTATTACATTAGAATAAGTTTTTTTATTATTACACTTCAGAGAGGGAAAGATAATCCTTGAACCACTACAAATATTTATTCTCTAGATATTCAAGGAAAGACAACGCAGCACTAGAAGCCAGTCTTGCATCCAAAACCACATGGATGCTCTTCAACTCACCAGGAAGCTGATAGCAATTTTGATGCCAATGAAACTGAAAAACGTTTTGAATTCCATTTGAGAGAAACCCTGTGCATGCCTTTTTTTTTTTTTTTCCTTCTTTGATCTAAAGAAATAGGTGCCAAACTTTGGCATTCTTCCAAACAATACTTCTTGACTTTTTTTTTTTTTTTTTCCAAAAATAAACACCAAACTGAATCATGGCATTTGTAAAATGCTGAATATAGATCTACATGGGTTAGTGAAATAGGCTGTGCCCTGCTTTACTTGGAATGCTTCTACCATGGACAGAATTAGAGTTTCTTCAGCTGTTGCTCAGTTCTGTTAAAGGGTATTGAAATTTCTGTTCTTCCCCTAGTTGAACATCAAAAGAGGGTTTGGCAAACGCAGTGTTGCTAGAATAGTTCACTTAAAGAAAGAGATGTGTGGCATGAAGAGGTTGAGAACTACTGTTCTCATATAAATTTATGTTCCTGGGATACTCCAAGATGAAGTACTGAAACATTACCAGAGTCTAACTTAGGAGCTGCAAGGAGAAATTGTTGACCTGGCAGACAGGCAGGTCGTGCACTGCGTATTGCAGGTGATAGTGAGGGAGTCCCAGCACAAAATGTACACAGCCCTTTATAAGATTGATTATGGCCAGTAAGTTCATGTGTGTTGTGGTGAGATTTATAACTTCCTTTCTGTCCTCTGCTGGCCAATGGAATTGGTGGCTGCTAAAACTGGGTAAGAGTTTTTGGAAAATAATTACCCAGAAGGTGCCACAGTAGCTCAAAGGACACCAACAAATTAGCAATCAGCTTTGCTAAGTCATCCAGTACAAATTAAATGCTTCAAGAAAAGCTTGGGCTTCTTTCCTTCATTAAAATGGAGAAAGTTTGGTAAATATACTTGTTTTAATGATTTCATTTTATGCTACAGTATGCAATCTGGTGGAAAGAACCACTGAACTTGCTATAATAAGGAGAAACCAGCCATCACAGATATGCATTAATGACTTTATAGAAAACAATTATATAACTGGTATAAAAAAATCTTCTCACAAAAATTATTCCAGGTGACACCTGTGCATTCAACTTGATGTATGAAATCTCCCCTAACATCTGGTGGTACAATGTTAGGTGACTTTTGTAGTGTCTCTGTAGATTGATAGTGCTGGGAGCTATAGTGATTGCTGCTGATTTATAATAGTGTAAGACACTGTTGGGAACATTTCATGCAGGAAGCAGTGTAGGAAGGTGTATGGAAACATGCTACTTGTGTGGGTTGTATAAGACATTATCATTGTCTTTGAAAATTATGAAAATGATAGCAATGTTTTATCCTGTAGTGATCCTTATCACAGTGCTTCTGAGATGCTGTGGTTCCTTCATAGCTTAATAACTTCTGTTTCTATCACAGGTGGAAAATAAAGGCTTGAGACTATATACAGAAATTTACATTAATGTATTATCAGAATGCAGGTTGGTTTTTTTTTTTAGCAGTTACTTGAATACCTACTACATCTACAAAGTGTTGCCATCAGGTTAAAGGGAGACAATCTTTCCTCTCTGCTCAGCACTGGTGAGGCCACACCTGGAGTGCTGTGTCCCGTTGTGAGCTCCCAAGTACAAGAGAGACATGGATGTACTGGAGAGAGCCCAAGGATGATGAAAGGCTGAAGCATCTCACCTATGAGGAGAGGTTGAGAGACCTGGGACTGCTCAGCCTGGAGAAGAGGAGGCTCAGGGAGATATAGTCAATGTCTATAAATACCTGAAGGGAGGGTGCAAAGAGGACAGAGCCAGTGCTGCTCTGTGACAAGACCTGAGGTTATGGGTTCAAACTGAAATATGTTTGAACATCAGGAATCTCAATAACAGATTTTAAAGAGTGTGTGCTCTGAAATTCAGCGTGCATTTCTTCTCTCCTATTACAACAGTACAGTAAGTGACTGGGACTTGGATGTTTAGGAAGATAGCACAGGAAAAAATGGGGGAGGGAACAATATGTAAATGTATTTTCCCAAATACTTAAAGAAGTTAAACAATTAATTTCCTTTGCATTAATGCTTTTGACATTAGACTAAATTTTCAGTTTCAACATTTGTTCAAAGTTTAAAATACCCCTCTGCCCCTTCAAATATGAGAACAGGGGAGGGAATAGGAAGGAAAAAAATCTCCATCTTTTTATTATTTAACAAAAGAAGAAAAATATATATCTAGGTATTCTTTGTGGACAGTTTATTATTTTTGATTAATAAACCAGTTTGTTTGAAATATCCATGGAACAGGAAAAAAAAAAAAAAAGAAACAAGATTGCAGTTCCAGGTTCAGAAATCATATATTTCCATGCTTTTATGCTTTGTGTGTATTTAGAGTAAATCAAATTATGAATTCCCAGTGGAAGACAAGCAGTTCAGCTAAAAATCCTGCACCTGCTTAATCCCAGATGATATGCAAGCATAGGGAGGTGGAAATTAAACACACCACTCCAGCAATCGTTCCCTACAACATGATACTGTGAGGATAAAGGAAAACAAGGACACAATGTTGTCATTTGAAGAAGAATACATCATTTGCCCTGATGAAACTTTTTATTTTGCTATTCCCTTTTTCCAGTCAGTAGTGGGTTGTTTCGATTGCTTTTGGTTGGTTTGTTTGGGGGGTTTTTCCCTAGAGAAAAAAATTAACTCTGCTGTAGGCTTATTTTCCCAGCAAAGCTGGTATACTCACCAGAGCATTAATTCTTAATTGTTCTGAGGGTTTTTTTTAAATAAAAATTTCTAATAGCTGGCATAACGACCTATGTGTTATGCCAGCTGAGCTTATTTTATACTAGGGTACAGCATGAAAGAACAGGAAGACATCCTATATGCCTCAGCAGTGTTCCGGTCTCTGTTCAAGGAGGTAGGTGAGTACCAACACCAGCTTGGATTTGTCTGAAGTTGGATTTCAGATTTTACTGGTGGAGTATGTTTTACAGCTTGTGCTCAGCCTTACCATGGCCATTGTTAAGTGCTGGAAAAGGGATGCAGCCCAGAATATGCTGAGTTGGAAGGGACCCACAAGGATCATTGAGTCCAATCCTTAGCCCTGCACAGGACTATCCCCAAGAGTCACACACATTTGGCCTCTTTGATAACTCATGATGGTTGCTGATGGTCTCTTAATTGTCCTTTGCCTGATTTTATAAATCTGATTATAACTGCTTGCATTGCTTTGAAATGCTTTACAAATATTTAGCTGCACAGCTTTTGCTATAACTAAGTAGATTAGAGCATCACAGTTGGAAATCAGTGGTATTAATAATTTTGTCTTACTCAGATTTTTAATGCAAAAGATGTTGAAATGCAAGTTGCAGAAGTAGAGAAGGGAAAAAGAATCTAGAAAAAAAAAAAGAGAAACATACCTGTCACAGAGCAATTATGATAGCATAATGTTTTTGAAGATCTAAGAGGCAGTAGTTGTCTACAGTGCACAGAGTTACTAACTGAACTTGTTTCTTCCTAAGCTGAGTTTGGCAGTTTTCCTGAAACTTGATAGAGCTACAGTTGTGCTGCACCCAATGTGCTATACATCCAATATTCACATATTCATCTTTTCTTTTCTTGCACATGTACCAGCCACACAAAAATTACATGTTTTCCAGAAGGTGATGATTGATTGGCCTGGGTTAGTGTTAGTACAGGATGTGTAAAATCTGTCAGAACCCCCTTTTTTCCATGTTTTTTACCGTAATTTTTGCGAATGGGATAGTTACTGCTCAGTGGTATTATAAATCCAGTAAAGTTCTTATTTGTGTTCTGTTTCATTTACTAAGTGTTGCAATGTTGTACATTATTCATGAAAAATATCAATAAATAAAACCAGCAATGTCACTTTACATAATGCTGTATTATTGTAGGCCACTGCAGCTTCAGCGATAAAACTGCTTTCTTTTCGTGAATTTTACTGAATAGCAAGTGGCATCCAGTACGAATTCTTAATACAGTTTTGTAGTTCTTAAAATGTTAAGTCGTAGATATTTTTTTTTACTGTGTTCCAATGAGAATACATTTGTACCCAATGGCTAAGCTTTAACACTGTGAATTCTTTTTGCAGAGGCATTTTAACTGTACCTGTTTCCTGTTACTGTATATTTTCAGCTACTCATGCCTATTGCTTGTGCCCATTTCTCCCTTTTTCCTCTATTCACTTAGTTTTCTGATCTATCTTTCTCACTTAAGCCTAGCCTGGGAGATGCATGTGCTTTCCAGAGCTTCCCACCTCATCAGATAACTTCCAGCTGCACATGAGCCAGCAGTGTGCCCAGGTGACCAAAGCGGCCAGTGGTGTTCTGGCTTGTATCTGAAACAGTGTGGCCAGCAGGACCAGGGCAGGGATCATCCCAGGTGAGGCTGCACCTCGAGTGCTGTGTCCAGTTTTGGGCCCTTTGCTACAAGAAGGACATTAAGGTGCTGGAGCTTGTCCAGAGAAGGGCAACAGACCTGGTGAAGGGTCTGGAGCACAGTCTGGAACAGCTGAGAGAGCTGGGGGTGTTTAGTTTGGAGAGAAGGAGGCTCAGGGGAGACCTTATCACTCTCTACAACTACCTGAAAGGAGGTTGTAGCCAAATAGGGGTCCAGTGGTCTATTTTCCGAAGTAACAAGCTACGACAAGAGGAAATGGCCTCAATTTGCACCAGGAGAGGTTTAGATTGGGTATTAGGAAAAAATTCTGCATTGAAAGGGCCACTGAGCATTGGGACAGGCTCCCCAGGGAAGCAGCTGAAGCACATCCCTGGAGATATTTAAAAGATGTTTATATGTGGCACTTAGGGACATGGTCTAGCGATGGACTTGGCAGTGCAGGGTTAGTGGTTGGGCTTGATCTTGGAGGTCTTTTACAAACTAAATGATTCTATGATTCTGTGAAGTAGCTTGGGGTTTCCCAAACAAGCAGGCACTGCAGGTGCACAGCCAGACAGGGTTTCCTCTTCTGGGACTTCACATGCCTCACTGTAAGGCTCCATGTTCATTTAGCTCTCTTGCTATTAGTAGCTCAGTATGGCTTAAAACAGTATAAAAGTATATATATTTTGTTGTACATTCCTGTTGTACTTTTAAATGTTTTATAAGGTTTTAAAGCTGCAGGGTATTGTACTTCATGGAACAGAGTTTGACATATAAATCAGTGTAATGTTTGGTTTGGCATTTGTGACCTGAAAGTCCCAAAAAAAGAGACATCTCCATAAAGATTATGAGTCAAGATAAAAAAACCAGGGCAGACTGTAATGCTGACTATAAACAAAAGAAAGTAAATCTACTTAAATTGCAACCGTAATACAGGTGTGGTTACTGCTGATACTAAATGTGATTTCACTTGGTTGTTTTCATTAGTAAATAAATTCCCATTTGTAACCGTATTCCCATTACTTAGTCTTTTGGTCATACATGCTATTCCTGCATATCCAGCTAACTCATTCTCACTTTTTTTTTTTTTTAATTAAATTTTCTATTCTCTGATTTTTACAGCTTTTATCTATAGTATCTCATTTCTTTCAGCATCTTCAGCATCTTCTCCTGAACAGCTAGCAATCATTCGTTACTATTTAACTTGTTTCATGTCAAGTTTTTAATTTTCCCCATTTAAATTAACTATTTTAACTAATGAGATTAAATCTTCACACCTATTTCTGCCCTTCATGTTGCCGTTACATGGTTGAGTTAATTCCATAGCGCTGCCAAGTCTCTGGCACTTAGGAGGCAAATAATTAAGGCAAATATTCCAAGTTTCTCATTTCAGCTGATTTGCTTGTTATATTTAATTGATGATTTATCAATTTAGGAGAAAATAAAACCTTTGTAAAAAGGATCACTAACAGATTAAAAACCCTAAGGCATATGAGATTGAATTTTCTAGGGTCATAGTAGACTGAAACTAGCATTGGATGTGAAACTGATTTAAGATCTAAGGACTTGATGATGGTCTGTCTTCAGAAGAGTTAAAGTCTACTGTCTTGACAGAAATTCTGGAGAGTGGGTAGTTGGTTTGTACTTTAAATATGCTATTTGAAAGCCTCCAGAAAGCTTAGAACAGCAGAGACAGATTCAGCGTGCACTGTGTAAGTCTCAGCTGTTGGAAACGGGTTATGCAGACCAAACTACAGGCAGTATATATATCCTGGAAAGGAAATCTGAACTCTTGTTTGCAGTAATGCTTTCCAATGCATGGAAGGTAAAGAAGGTACTTCTACATGAGTGTCAGATAAGCCCGTTCACAGGTTATTTGAAGTGGTAAAAAAGGTCAGTTTGCCAAGGCTGGGTGTTCACGGAGTGAACAGCTGGGTGTATCTTCAGCTGACCTTGAAAATCAGTTACCATGTTTGGCAGTATCTGCTGGGGTAAAAAAGGTGTAGACAAGAATGATGACTTAATTCAGAGTTTTTCAATGCATGGGGTTTTTTGGTGGTCACAGTTACCCAAGAGAACAAAGATTTTAGAAAAGAAACAAAACTCCAGATAATGACAAAAGTAAGTTTCCTTACATCTGCTGTAACTTCTTCAGTTATGAAAAATAGCTTTGAAATTCCAAATTCTTTGGTCCTTGTTATTCTGAATCGCTTTTTGCATTTCTCTTAACTTTGTTAATGAAGACTGCACACTGGGCTTCAATGATAACACATTTTTCCAGTGTGGAAAAGGAACCTTCCTTTTATTTGCTGTGCAGTTTCATAGAATAATGGGTACACCTCTGGTTTGTTTGGACACTTACGGCACTTTAACTTTTTTTATTTTTTAAAAGATACATGTATTTCAAAATCTGGACTTTGTTTACTGAGGTATGGGTTTTTTTTCCTCTTTGTTATAATTATGCTATGCCTTTTCTTGTGTTGTATTTCATATTGCTTCCTTTGCTCCTTGCTTTGTATATTTTTTTCTCTCACTATACTGTATTTTTTACTTCCTCTTTTTACACTCTTCTGTGCCTTGCAGCTTTTAGTGCATACACTTCTGTCATCTTCAGCTGTTGCTTTTTGTTGCTTACAGATATGCTTTTACTCCCAAGCATTTGCATGGGGGTTTCAGAGATTCCCTCAGAAGCTGAACGGCCCCAAGAAGATAAAAGCTTGGCCTTAAGTAATAAGCCAATTCCGTTATCCCTGAAGTCCAAGAACAGCGGACATCATGCCTTCCCTTGCATCCTCCTCCCTCTGCCATCAGTCACCGTTTGTCTCTACTGCAACTGAAGTTTCCCCATCTCCTGGTCTCTGAACATCATTTGGCATGTGGGAGGTAACTCACTGTACCCTGCTTGTTACACTGTGTGTGTAAAACAGCCTCTTGTACGTAAGAAATGATGTAATTTGGTCAGAGTTGGCAGAGCTCTGAAGGGTACAGAGGCTGCCTCCCTCCTGTCCTTATCACCTCCTCTTCCACCATCTTCCTAGCTTGCTCTGATACTTGGAAACTGTAACTACTGCTGTTGTCACCTCTTAGAAAATTTTGGGCTGATTTTTTGTGGAATATGATAGACATGGTGAGAGTTGAGACAAGGCAGGAGCTGTGGTGACAAGGGAGAGGGGTTGCTGTGTGAGAGAGCAAGTACTGTGTTTCAAAGAGTAAGAGTCTGTCTCTAGCATCATTAAGGCCCTTAGCCACCTAGTACGGGCAACTGATCTCTGTGCCTGTTGTTACCTGTACTAGTGGAGCTTGGGAGGGTACAACTACCTGTGTTGTGACCAACAACTAAATTAAGCTGTGGCCATATGCTTCCAGTTCTCATCTCAAGCAATTTCTGTTCTGTAGTTGTTTCTATTGCTGCTGATAACAATTTGAAGCAGTAACACTGTAAAATCAAGAAAAGTCGATACTGGAAATAGTCAAAAAGAAGCTCCTGCAATTTGAAAAATCTGTAAGCAGCAGGGCATGGAAATATCTGCCAGGGTATAAAAAGAGCTGTATAATTTTTTCCATTCTGTTCAAATTTTACATGATTTTCAGTGTATCAAGTATTAGACTTTGTTTGCTTTTCTACCAGAAAAACACAATTGCAAGGGATGTTTAATAGATGAGTAATTATTTTTTCTCTCCTAATATTTTGTTGGACTATGTGCTTTTTGTACCACTTTAATGAACCATACAGCAGGCCTTGGATTTTGTAATTGCTTATACTGTGTTCAACTCGGGCAGATATAAGACATATCCCTTCAGCGTTATGGGTCAAGTCAAGCATGTGCATAAACACACCTCAAAATCTATTGAAATTTAGCCCAAATGTAGCTATGCTACACTGAAGGTCATGCAGACATTCCCATCACATGAGCAAAAACTTTCAGTTGTACTCTGAAATTTGTTTTTACAGCTGTGTTGTATGCATCCTGCCACGATTAGCCTTGCTTTACAAGGGGAGAGAGTTGCACGTCCCCCCTCAGCCTGTCTTCAAGCCGAGTCCCGGGAGTGAAGGTCAAGTGGGACAACTTTGTCCCCTTCATCCCTCCAAGTCCGCGCCGCTTTCGCCTTCTCGGCCCGTCCGCAAGTTCGTATCGTGCCACGGGGAACTCCTACGCTTGCCGGAGTCCCTTTCGTTCCGAATGGAAACCCCAAGGTTTCCACCTGCAGCCCAGGTACAGCCGGGGGCGGTCTGGCCCAGGTATGCGGGCCGAAGGATGGCACGGCGGGAAGAGAAGCGCCCGGCCCCGTTCGCTTCCAGCTCCGCGGCTCTGCCGCGCTCACCCCGTCTTACCCACCTCGCGTTACCCACCCTGCCTTACCCACCCGGGGCTCCGGGCGCGCCCCCTCGGCCCCCCGACCCGCGCTGCCGCCGACTTTCCCCCGGCGGGGCGCGGGGCTCCGCAAACACGGCGGGCGGGCTCAGAGGGGCGCCGGGCCGGGCCGGGTTAGGCTGGGCTTGGCTGTGCTGGGCTGGGGCGGGCGCCGCCGCAGTAGGACGCGCCGGCGGCGTGGGACCGCCCTCCGCCCGTCCTCCCCTCCCTCCCCTCCTCCCCTCCCTCCCGCCGCCGGCAGGGGAGGCCGTGCCGGCCGGGCCCACGTGCGCGGTGCCCGGGAGCCGCAGGAGCGGCGCTGCCATGTGTTTCCGCGGGCGCGCCGGCGGCCGGGACAGCGCCTGAGCGCCCCCCGCCCGCCATGCTGCGGGGCGCCGCGGGGCTCTGCGCGACGCGGCCGCCCCCCGGCCCCTCGCCCTCTCCTCCTCCATGAGCACCTCGGCGGCGGCGGCCCCCGTCAGGCTGATGCCCGGCGGACAGCCGGAGCAGGCGGCCGCCTGCGCTCCCGCCGCGGGCTCGGCGGCCGAGCGGGGCAGCCCCGCCGCCAAGGTGCCCGGCGCACCCGCGCCCGCCGCCCCGCCGCGCCCCGCGGGGTCCCCGGTGCCGCAGGCGGCCGCTCCCGGGGTCCCGCGGCCGGTGGCGCTCAAGGGTCCGCCCACGGCCACCCTGCAGTTGCCGGCCAACTTGCAGCTGCCCCCAGGTGAGTGAGCCCTGCCGGGCTGCCCGGGTTGCGGGCATGGTACCGTGTCGCGACTTCCCTGGGATGTCGCGGTCCTTGCTGTCGCGGGGCGGGTCGGCGGGACGGGGATCCTGCCGCCCTGCCCTTGGTGCTGGGGACGAGCCGTGGCGAAGGACGGGCAGGGCGGCGTAGGATGGTGGTGGTGGTAAAGGTGTGTGTTTCGCGGGTTGGTTTGCTGCCCCAAACTTCTGGGAACCGGGATGTGTGTCTGTCTTGCAGGGCATTGGGAATGTGACTCTGTTCAGTCGGTTAGCACTGGGGATGCTTACAGCCTATCTGGAGGATGGATCTGGAAGTCTCTGGATTCAGGCAACTTCTTACTTTGCTGGATGGCACGAGGAGCAGGAGGGATATAACCAAAACCGCAGTAGCCAAGTTACCGTAATATGGGACTTGAAAACGACCGATGTAGGCTTTCGTAGAACTTGGATGAAGGAGTGTCCGGGGAGGGGTGTGTGAGCGGGGGTTGGCGACTGCAGAGCGACTCCCGTAACTTACCGTGCGGATCAGACTGCCCGCGCTCCCGGGCAGTCCCACAGGAATTCTTTTCATTGGCACAACCAGGCCGATTGACCGTCAGTGGAACAGAATATTGCCGTGTCTGAGGAGTGCACTGCTGAAAGTTCATTACGTGTTGCTTCTTTAAACGCTTTTTTTTTTTTTTGCATTAAAAGCTATGTCGAAAACGAAGAGTTCAGAGGGGTCCCGCACTCCCTATAGCAGCAACGAAAATATTAATGGAAGAATTGCATAGTGCTGATAAAGACAGCTTAATACTTTGCATAGTATCAGAGGGTTAGCCACGGTTACCACCTGCACTTTTGCTCAAGAAAGTGTTGGTTCTGAACTTCCCATTCTTCCCTGTTGAGCTGTATTTAAATGCTTTTTTAAAAAGAAAGTGATTTTGATTCAACTGGTTTTGGTTTCGCTCTGTTGAGACCCCAAGATATGTAATGACTTTATTGCTATTTGATGCTGTAATTATTTCCTGCCAGGACAGTTCTGTTGTTGGAGCATCTGTTGCAATTACTTTCAGGTCGGATGTTGCCGAGAAGGATGACTGGTTTTACAGTAATTCCTGTGCTGGCAGTGCATATTTGGGTTTTTTTTCCCCTTTCTTTCCTCTTTTTTTAATTGCAATGTCTTTATCAAAGACGTCCACCTCCCAAGGAAATATATAATGCTAATGTAATTTTAAAAAATTGTCTTTAGTTAGTAAGTTTCACTGTAGGTTTCCCAGCACTCAGATGATGCTATAACGTCTGGGTAGTCAGCAGTCAAGGATGAGTCTAAATCTTTCCTCTGAAAGGAGCCATGATGGAAATATATTAACTTCTTATAGCAGGGGTCCCCAGGTATTCAGGTTTTGTGTCTAATATTTTTGCTTTCTGGAATGTATTGACATTCAGTTAAACACCTTTCTATGAAGGTGAATGCTCATGCGAATTTCCTACAGTTTGGGAACTACAAGTTGGCAAAACTTACGTTTTTTTCGTAGTGGGTTAGGTTTGATTACATCAAGGTATATCCTGTTGAATGTCATCTAACTTGTATTGTGGCAGTGGGCAGATGTAACAAAATTAGCGTTACCCTTCAGTTGCATCAGCTTATTTTCCTTGCTCCTGGGACAATGCAGCCTTTGTATTGGAAGTTCAAGTTCAGAGGTGCTGGTACTGTGCAGCATTGTAAATTAAAAGTAACAGTGTGGTTTTAGTGCTTCAGAAGAAGCATAGAAGTTGTCAGATTTCAAACAGATCAATGTTTCATGGAAACTTATTAAATAATTTGTTGTAAGGATGATATAAAAATGGATTCTGGCTTGAGTAAATGCTAGTATTTTACCTCGGTCTTCTATGTGGATTCAATTTTTAATTAATAACAAAAAATGCAAGATGAATAGCATTAAACCTGCAAGTGTTAGTTTAGTATTGTTATAAAAAGAAGGTGGGATAAACAACCCAATTCTTAGGCTTGAAAAGTTTGTATTTCAAATAAACTGCCAAGTCTAGGCATGCAGGATAAAATACAGAAGGCAGAATGCACTTGGCTTTAAAATCACTACCAACTTTTGTGGCACCTGCTAAGAAGAATGCATACAGAAAACATCCTTCGCTTGAGTTTCAAAGGAAGATGTTTGAGCTGGCTTGTTCTGAGGACAGCACTGCCCTTACTGGTCATCCTGAATTACTCATGAACTGCTTGTGTCCTGGAGCACACATTGCTCCTGTGCTTCTACAGCACTGCAGTCTGGGGAAGGAAGGGCACCAGTGGAGCTGTGTTTGCCCCCGTGGCTTGGAGGGCAGTGGAGGTTCATGGAAGGGATTTATGCTCTACTTTCTCTTCCGTTTTTACCTCCCCCTTCCTCTTGCTCAGAATAAAGCCAGGAGGTGGGAAAGGCAGCTGACCAGGTATGACTCCTTGTGTCTCTGAGCACAGATTCTTCTTTTTACCTGGTTACCTAGGACAGATCACTGGGCTTAGCAAGTTATCCAAGTCTTGAAGGACCCAGACTTGCTCATGAATCACAAGGTGTTTTCATCACTCTCCTATGTTTTCCTCTACAAAGTGCAGGTTTTCGGCAGAGTAGCCTGCTGGCAGACCAGTGCTGCTGGTACTCAAGGCCATCCTCCTGCACCAGGCTTGTGCATCCCTGGCTTGTGGCTGGCCACTGATGGGGGTTTAGCATGCAGTAGTACTCCAGCTGGGCGCTGTGTCCTTCATGTACCTTCATCCAGGCAGAGTCTGACTTGAGGGCTTGCTTGTGGTAATTTGACCCTGCATACCGTCAGCTCTTGGACGCAAATGTTTGGGCTATGTCCTCCCCGATGGGGGGAATTGGTATGATCTACCAAAGGGACCCTGCCTCAGTTGCCCTCCTTGACAAGAACATGTTAGCAGCATTTCGGAAGGCTTTGTGTGTGGCAGTCTGTGGGACTGGCAGGCAACAGACCAGCACCACCAGTGCAGTTGTTGTCTCTTTCCTGAGCTCTGCTGGTTGTGTGGTCTGTGCTGATGCTTACAAAGCTGCAAATGTCTCCTGTCGTGGACCATCTGCTTATCAAGAAACTGTGTCCTTGGTTAACTTGAGCTTAATGTTGCGGGGCGGGGGGGGGGGGGGGGGAGAC
>JAYRBT010000082.1:106184611-106196932 GCA_036023395.1 Myiotriccus ornatus
CCCCCCCCCCCCCCCCCCCCCCCCCCCCCCCCCCCCCCGGCGACGGGATGGGCTGTGCTATTAACAGGAGGAAATAATTTACTTGGGAAGGGGAAGGAGCGACAAGGTCTGTGACAAATGTCTGTAGTTCACCTTAGTGCTTTTGGGACCTGTACTGCTTTGGAGAAGTGGAGGGTAGAAAAAGAGCAGTGAAACAGCAAAAAGAATGTTAATGTTTTTCCTTGGTTTCCTTGTTTACTTTTCTTGAACTTGAGTTTTTTGTCACTCCTCTGTGTGTACTTGTGGCTTTGATTCAATCCCTGGCCTTGGAATGCTCATAACAGGCGGGCGTTGAAAGGACAATTAATAAATATATCCACTTCTCTTCTGGTGGGATGAAAAAATACAAAACTGAACCAGATGCCAGGGATCCTACATTGTTACCTTGGATCTGCTTCCAGCAGGAAAGCTCTTCAAAAAGCTCATCTCATGCCACTGCTGCTAGTTACAGGGATGGCAGCAGATGCCATCAGCTGTCTCTGGTGTGTGTGTATTTCTGTTTTATGCTCTCCATTATTGCTAACAAGAGTGGGCCTGAGCAAGTATGGTGTCAGCAAAGAGAAGTTGCCCCGAGTCTGCTGTAATTTGCTTGAGTAATCTGGTGCAAGGCATGGTCTGGGTAAGTTTCCTTTGTACCTGAGAGGGGAATGGCAGCAAGTACAGCTTCTTGGTTTCTGTTCGCAGCTCAGGCGTCTTCAGTTGGGTGTTTTGCTTCGTCCCTGGCAGGTTTTCCACTGCCTACAGCTTATCTAGGCTGATAGTGGATAAGTGTTCAGAAAGCACAACCACTGTTTGTGGCAAGTGGCTGGGGCTGTGTGGCAGAAGGCAGTCAGTCAGCATGTGGACTCCTGTGGCTGGGAAGGAGAGAGGTGATGTGGGTATTCCAAAACTCCTGTGGGGTGGTATGGAGCCTGGTCTTGTTGGGTTTCTCTTAAGTGGATGTAGAAACTAAGGTAACCTGAAGAGGTAAGGGCTGATAAACATCTGGATGCTGCTGCCTTCTGCTTTTAAGTTGACCTAATACCTTTCAAGTAAAGTGCTGTGAATCTTCCTCTTCATGTTCTAGTTGTTGTTTCCCAGTGATAAAACCACACAAGGAATTTGGTAGTTTAATATTTGTGCTTTATTTTAGAATAGGAGGAAGCGCTGAATATAAAATACTTTTAATTTAAATTATGCTTGGGTAGGAGTAGGCTATCTAATGATTTCTTGTTTCAACAGGATAAAACCCCCTAGAAACTCGTTTGAAGTCTGCAGTTTTCAGATGTTGATCATCCCATGAAGTCTGACTAGTATTTGTGCTGTAGGATGATCAGTAGGGGCTAAATAATACATTATTGTAACCTTTTGTATCCCAATAGTGTCCTTTAGGAGGTTTTTCTTGGGATGGATTCTTTGCAAACTTCTTTCTTCACATCAGGTGTCACCAATCAACTTTTTTTTCTGAGGAAGGGTCAGCAAAGCTTTGACAGGCTTGGAGAACTAAGCCAATTTTATAAAGCAGTGAGTAAATGTCTTCTGCTGTGACCAGCAGAAATTTTGGCTGCTCTGTAGGACTTGATTTTGCTTTCAGGACTGAATGTGTCTAGGAAAACAATGCCTTCATATCATAAAGTGCACAGCCCTGTTGGAATTAAGATTTAAATCTTGGCAGAAAGCTAATGTCTAGATTTATGGTTTTCACGCACACAGAAAAGTAGATGCATTCTGAATACTGAAGCATGATGCTCAATAAAAATGTTAAATGCTGTTCAGATTTTACAGTCAGTTGGAGTGTATTGCAAAGAATTAAAGCTACAGCTTGGTGAATGGTAAACTTTTTTTAAGCCTTAGAAGAGAGAGAATGTGAGCCTGACTTTGCTTTTGCAGTATTTAAAGGACCCTTTGGCTTGTAGCAGTAAAAGTAGCATCATCCACACACAAGTGACAGCTGGAAGAAACACTAATTATGTTTTGGTATTGTTTTACCAAAGATACTGACTAAACTAGGTAAGCCCCTGTGTTATTATTTTGAGTAGTTGCTGTACCAGATTTTTTTAAGGTTATTTTGGAGATCCAAGTATTTGTCATGCCATGGGATAGGAGTCTGTGCTGTGTTTAGTGAGTAGGACTGTAAATGATAGTTGTATATGCAGGTTGTGCTGTAAGTTGCAAAGCTTCTGATAATTATCAAAGATAAATAATTAGTACTGCCCTAATCACTTAGCAAAACTGAAAGGTAAATACTTTTTTTGGAATGCTTTTTGCATGAAGCTATTTCTCTGAAAACTGATGATGCCAGAAGGAAAATAAGTATCATTTGCGAAGTGGAAGAGATCACAATAGACATTTTTAAGTGTCTTACTATTCAGATTGTCAGGATTAAGGTCTGTTCTGCCATCTGGGGCATGTTTAGAACAAAGTCCACTAACAGATCTTTTCCACAAGTGTCCTGAGGTAATAGTATCTGATTGCAACTGAAGCAGCCTAAAAATGGCAGCAGGCAGAAGATACAGCAGGTAGTCTGCTTGGGGCAGCCAGTGCTGTGCGTTGAAGAGCATAAGTGTGGTCAGAACACCTTTATATATGGCTTGCATACTAGGCACTCAACAAATACTCACAGTTTTGCTGACGGTTTTCACAGTATCTGTGTAGACAGAAGTTAATGCTTCCATGAAGGTTTTGATGTCCTCTACAGTAAGTTTTGTTTGCTCCATCACACTTAAAACAAGGTGGTAATCAATGTTAAAATTCAGTGTTAAGCCCTTGATTGTAAGTGAAAAGCCATCCAACAGAGGAGTGAATTTGCACTTTTAGAGGAAATTAAGAAGTTGGAATTCAACTTTCTGCTGAACACCAAGCGAGCAACAGGGAAATAAGCGTGCCATTGCAAAATCAGTATGGATTAACTGACTTAATTCTCCTCTTCTTTAAAGGAGACAGAAATTTAAAGGGGGATGGTCTTATCCTTTTTTAGAACTCTATCAAGACAGCAGTTATTGGTATTTAGATGTTTTTTATCATCACGGGGTTAAAGTTAAGATTTGTGGTTCAACACTACACTTTCAGATTTCTCTGTAACAGCTTAATGGCTATTCTAGAAGTGGAGGTTATTGGCATAGCTTCTGGTCCTGAGAAAGCTGTGTGCTCTATATATATATGACTGCAATGTGCCCAGCATCTAACTTATTATTTAAAGAATTTTACTTCAGTGAATACTAGGAGTACACAAGAGGGTGTGGTGTAGAGGCTCAGTGCTGTTTTTAAGGAATTTCTTGAGAGTAAGGAAGTGTCACTTTGGCCCCTTTGAGGAACTATTTCACTGCCATCAGCTGAGTCCTCTGCAAATACTTGAAGCTCCTGCATGAGGTCCCAGAGAACTGTTAAGTCAGATCATCTTATCCAATCATCTTATCCAGTCCTAGAACTGTCTGATTAATGAGATAGGAAAGCAACCAAGCCTCAAGGAGCAAAGTTGCAAACCACAAAGATGAGATGGGGAAATGCTGATGGGAAATGATCCCAGTTGCTGAAAGACATGGCCCAAGGACAAGAGGTAGATGTTCTTACAATATCAAATAAGACTTGTGGTACGCAATGTTGGCTGGGAATCCCATATGCCTATACACAATAAAAACAGCAACTCTTGGGATTCAAGCATAATAAATACACTCTGAAGTCAAATAGAAACAGTAGTGCCATCTTTTAACAATGCCCAAACCTGTTGGCTGTTTTCAGCCCCTCCAAGAGTCAATGCAGTGTCCAGATTTTCTTTAAAGAGTTGGTATAGACATCTGTTGCTTGTTACAAATAAAAGGTATATTACCTTGCAGCTGGTATGGTTATATTTTTGCTTAAGAGTTCTACTATAATTGTAAAATTGCATGGATATCAATGTATTCCCAAGGAAAGAAGCTCAAGTGTGTGTGCAGTTGAGGAGAAATCTTAACTCTGAAACGTAGACCTATGTTCTGTGAAAAAGCATCAGCACTATGGGGACCCAATTGCTAGTCTGTTAAACAGAGATACCGTCTGGGCACCAAAATCCATTGATGAACAGAGATATCAATCTGGGCACCAAAATGCATTGATGAGCAGCTAGCCTCCAACAGCTTGTATAAGACTTACTGATTGAGTAGTGTGTGAAATTTGGCTTCAGATTTTTGCATTTTTAGCATTTTGTGTCTAGTTCGTGGAGGAAGGGAGGGAGAGGGGATGTTGTTTGTACTCATCAGAAAATGGTGTGTGGTGTCCATTATTCCAGGCTGTTTGAAACAATATGATATCAGAGTCTGCTCCATCCTGCCTGGGAGACATATCATCATCCTTTTCCTGGCTCCCTACACTTGAAAAGGCTGTGTCTGTGCTGGGTGTCTCAGGAGCCGGTGCCCACTGTTAGCACAGAACCTTGCCAGAGAAAGGTTGGAGTTCCTGGAGGCAGCAGCCTTTTCTGGGACTGTAAGCCCCTCTGTTAGTGTGACAGAGTGTGGATACGTGGTGGTGGGTTTAAAAAACTGCTCATAGCAACCCAGGCCATCTGGGAAACACTAATGCCAGTGAAACAGGGCACAGTGATGTCTGTGAGGGAAGCTGGCTTTGAAAAGGTGAGATGTCAGACATCAGCCTAAAAATTTGTAGGCCACGATACATGGGAATCTGCAGTGCAGTGCTATTGCAGTTGGCAAAGATGTGATCAGCGTCATTGAAGAATTTATGGGTATAACATTGTATGGTATTTTATTTAGACTGTGTTGTAGCGTGAAAGTATATGAGATTGCGCCCTTTGAACTTTTCTCCCCACCTGGAAATTAATGATTTCCGCATATGTGAGCAAAACAAAGTGTCTTTCATTGGAACTCAAAATCGGGCATTTCATTGTGACTCTGCAACATCTACATGCTAGTCACTAGTCCTGAGCTGTGACTATAAAGACTGCTTAGAAGTTTCACTGGAATGGAGGGAAAGAACACAGAGAGTGATTTGTGTTATGTGAAATTACTTACTTAGTGAAACATGTGAATGACATTAATTGACTGAGGGCCTGGATATGTGCTGAATGATTCTGGATGCTGAAGTAGCAGTGTTGATTATGGGTTGATTATTGCTGAGTTTCTCTCACATCAACTGAAATGGACTTCCAAAGATTGGAATGATTTGTTGTATCGAGTAAAATGTTTTGTGAGTGTAGTGTTGATGCTGAACAACTCATCTTGACCCATACGGTATGGATGAACCCTCTACCCTGTTTATCTGAGAAATCTAAAAGCAATCACAGATGTTTTTCCAAGAAAACCCTCAAACAGACAATCTTTGTGACTTCACTGAAGACCTGTTGTCTGAAGTCGATTGTATTTGGCTAAGAATAGAAGTTAGAGCTCATCATTGGAAGCCTGTGGTGAGGTAACTTTCTGTGGCTGCTAGATCTTTGTTGTAGCTTCATTCCTAAGACAGTGAAAAGCACAGCTAGGTGTTGCCTCTAGATTGGGCTGTTGTCTTTGTTTCTTCATCTTCACTACAGAAATTTGCAGTGGATGTCTAGGAAAACTCAAGTACAGAGAGAAGGTCATGGGGAATAGGTAGTTCTCCTGCATGCAGTACAGGCCATACTTCATCTGAAAACATTACAGTTCCAACATATTAGTAGGGTTATGTAAGTCATAGGTTATGTAAAAGTTGTCAGTGTCCTTCACTGTATTTCATTAATACTTCCTGCTTCTTCAGCAGTCTTTTACAGCTAGTCTACAACATAATGCACCTTGATGCAATCCCTGCCTGAACAGTCTATGTCTCTAATAATGTCTGGGTTTGGTCTTAGTCCTGTAATGTGTTTTTATAACTTTTAAGTGACCTCTTCTGTGGTGCTCAATAAATGGGGTTGAAGAGGAAAAAACCTGCATTTTTTCTAAAGGATGGCTTTAGAGAGAAAAAATATTTTCAAAGCTGTTGCATGGGTTAGTAGTGTTTGGCCTTTTATTTTCCAAATTTTGAGTAATCCTAGTCAGTCTAAGAAACTTAAAACTAATATTCCTTTTTTGTTGCCATTTAGTTTCCTGCAAAAACATCCCCTTTAAAGCTTGGTCTCACCTTGTAATAACTGCCTTAGAAACTATCCCTTTGTTTTGAGTAGCTCAGTGAAACAGTGGGATTTGTTTAGGAACAGAGAGCACTGACACATTCCTGTTGTTTTAAAACATTTTCGTTGTTCGCTTACTGATTTGGGACCTGAAAGTCTTGTTTAGCCTTTTTTTTATAATTGGTGGTAAAGCGTACTTCACTGAGGTTGGCAGCATACCTGATGCAGGCATTCCTTGTTTTGAGATAAGCTGAATTTACCCTTCTTTGAAAGCAGCTTTTGTAACTTGTGTTTTCTCAAATGAGTTTGGTCTAATTGTGGTTAGTTCTTACTTGTATTTTATTTTAGGAACAAGAGACTTCTTTTCATTTCTTCATGTTGTTCCCCAGCCAGCAGTTCCCAAAAGCTGTTGTGTTGAGCAGTTGCATTAGAAACCACGTAATCGAAGTGGTGGCTTAACTTGAAACTGCAGTTTCATGTGTAACAGCATAAGGTGTATCTCCACTGGAGCACAGATTCTGGGTGGTTCATCTCAGGAAATTTCTTCTGGATGAAGTTCCCCCTTAGAAATAGCCTCGGGCTTGCCTTATGTGGTGGAAGTTGCCCTTGTGGTGGAATGCTTTTAGCATACATTGGTGTTTAGTGCTGCTGGATGAAGCCCTGAGCTTCAGCTGGCACCACAGCTTTATGTTAACAACATTGTGGTTTCCTTAACGCTTATCCCCTGAAATACAGGGAAGCCCATGCAGGTGGCATTACCTACAGTGGCATAAACAGATCTCTGTCACTATCCCATAGCACCTTGTTCATACCTCTGATGAGTTTTTGTTGTTCTGTAATTGCAGTGCAGAGGTATCTGGAAGCTGCTCCTTCTTCTAACCTGTGTTTCTTGGTTCCTGGGTTGGATCCTAAACCAAGTTCAGAAAAAGCTGTATTTCCTTGACTGGTAGTGTTGGGACAGTGAAAATTTACAGCTGAGGTATCTCAGGTTTGAGCAACAAATGGAATTTTGTTAGAATGCCTGTGATTTTCCATTTTCTCACACTGCTAGCATAGGTAGAAACTGTTCTGGGTGGTGACTGTCTGAGCTTTGCAGGAGTGAGGTCAGGCACTCTTAGAGGCAAGGTTCCTGCAGCCCCTCTTTCAGGAGAAGGCAGGTCACTGGGGAGAAAAGGTATAGGTCTCAATGAAACCTCTTCAAGGTAAGAAGGTGTAGCATGGCTCCTTCTGTCTAGGAAACTGAGGTGAGTTTTGGTTGTCAGGTCCTTGTCACAGGATTGCAGCTGCAGGAAGGTGTGCAGGGAACAAATGGTTGAAATAGCTGATCCTATTTTAACTGCCTTCTCTGTCAGTCAGGAAAAACAAGTAACTTTCCAAAGGAAAGGAATTAGCAGGACAGGCAAGACTATCAAGGGACAAAAGTCTCAATTTGTTGTAAATAGGGCTGTTTGTTAATCTCCAAGAGACACCGAGTCCTCCAGTGAAGCATATGAGAAAAAATCCCTGACGGTAACTGGTCACTTGGGTTTGAAAACAGGAACAGATTTGTAGCCCCAAAGGACGGTGCCTTGCTCTTACTACCTAACTGCATCAATGGTGAGAAAGTCATTCCTGTTTTCTGAAGCAACTCCAGTAAAACTATCAAACGGTGCACTCTTGGAAGTGCTGCCCAAAACTGGGCACCTGCGGTGTAACAAGAATACTTTATTGCTGGTCAGTGACTACCACTGGTGCTGGTATTTTGTTCGGAGATTGCAGATACCTTTTCTGTTTTTAAATGCCGTCCTGAGAAATGTTAGCTGAAATGTCATGTTTCAGCTGTTTGGAGGTCGTTTTTTGTGTGTTGTCCCATTCCTCCCCCACCCCTCCCCCCCATTTTAGTGTGGGGTTGCAGTGACTGCAAGAACTGATCTGTTTTCACACTGTTTTTTAAGATTTTACCTTCTAGTGAATGTGAAAACAACTCTTGATAAGAAATACTATCTTTTCCCCCACCAAGTGAAGAATGTGGATTCTTGCATTTACCGATACTTTCTGATAGTAGTGTCTTGGAAGCTTGCACGAGTCTGTTTATGTAACCTTTGTATTGAGAATCTCAAGGTTACCATCACTTACTGTTCCCTCATTTCACACTTGAGTAGCGATATGTAGTGTATGAGACTTTGGGTATTGGTTTTGAGTGTTATGGAACCTTTTCTTCTGGCAGAAGATACATCCCGTGTCTCCTCTTGGAATCTGTGCTATTGACTGCACTATTGGGTTGTTGCTTTTGTTTCTAGGCAGGATGGGAGCATCAAAACATTGGGGGCATTTTTAAGTTATGTGAAAGTATAAGTAAATTGTGACAACCACAAAAAAAAAAAAAAGGTGTTCTCAACAGCTTTCTAAGTGTTTCAGACAATCCATGTGTGAGTTTACTGTCACTTTGCAACATTAGGTTACAACTGCCTAGAAATCTCTCTCTTGTGCTCGGACATGATGTGGCTCTTCAGTGTATGGATCTGTGGCTCTAACAACTGTTTCAAATATGCCTTCAGCTTTATTTGTGCTAGCATCAGGCATTTATAGTATTAGGCTTACAGAAGCAGTAGTTAGTAGATGTTGGCTTTGGAGTTACAATTTTGCCAGCATCACAAAGAGCTACGGCCGTGAAAAGGCTACTGCTCTTATTAAAAATTCTTCCAAATGGAACATATATAGGGAAATTAATGTTTGTTTCAAGGGGAACAGCTTCTTACTTATATGCAAGTAAACAGGCATCATCGTAGTTGTATGTTCCAATGAAAGCTGTGACCAGTAGGGTGGCCTTAGGTAACAAATTATGTGGATACTCTCACCAAGCTATTTTACAGTATTCTGGTTAAGTATGGATGTCCTTGTATTGAATAATCCTGTTACTAGGAAGAAAGTTGATTTTTGCTTCAGGTTACATCCTGTTGAGATCATCGCAGTCCTGGTCAAATGTTAAGGGGCTGTTTTGATAATATTTGTAGTAGTTGGTTTTTTGTTTACCTTTTTTTTTAGAGAAGTAGAAATTGTGCTTCTGATAATTTGGCCTAACAGACAAATTTAATTAGTAGTGACAGAATATCCAAATACACGAAAACTAATACTTGATGCATTCCAAATCTCTAAAGGAATGAAATGATAAATTTATATGTGTTTTCTCAAAGAGCAGAGCTACCAGTGACATTTTAAAGCAAGCTTATAAAAGAAAAGCCTAAAACCTCCAGTAGCAACACTTCTGTCATCCTGAATGTAGACCTAGAATAGAGAGAAATGCTATTGCTATCAAAGCATAGCCAGCTTTCTCTCTTTCACTGAAATCTGCATAAGCATGTGATGTAAACAAGGAAAAAACAAAGCAGTTATTCTGACTGATGATAAATTGTATGCCATGAATCACTGTCTAAATTAAATGGTATGAAAAGAAAATTAGAAATCTGTGTTCTGTAATTCCAGGTATTCATTGATTAAATTAAATGATCCATCTGTACCTAAATATACTTATAGTCAAGTCTTCAGTGGAGGAGGAGAAAACTGAGTTGTCAGATGGAGTAACAGTATTTTTCTGAATATGCAACTGTGTTGTGCAGCTGCCCCATCAAGTAAAGGCTGCTTGAGAAAGGATGGAATCGTCTAGATGCTGCTCTTGCAGTTCTCAGTTTGTGTGTGCTATGTAAATGAAAATATGTTGATGTTACAGAATTTTATACCAAGTTTTGTGTTGTCTTGCAGTATCCTCTGATGCTTTTAGATGTGGAGGATGAAAACCTGTTACTAAGCATGTGGTTAGTAGCTTGATCTTTGTGGTTTTGTGTTTTTTTTTCTTAAAAACAAGCCAACAAAACTCAAGTTACAGAACTTCTGTCTTTTCCTGTTGTATTCACTTAGAAGCAGTGTTTTAGGCTGTATTGTATGGCAACATTTTGGCAGCTTTCAGGCTAGCCAGGTAAAAAGACCGTTTCATTGATGAGGTCTTGTTTTATACTAAGAAAGATCATTAAGTGGACATAGATCTGGGATTCTTCACATATTGGATAACTTGCAAGAAAGTTTAATGGAGTCCAAAAATGTTGAGGTACTCTTATTTACACATCTGGCATTCTCCCATACCCCTTCTCCCTTTTATTTGAAAGACATTTTTTAAGTGAGGATGTTAGAGATGAGGGCTTTTCAGTGGTGGATTTTGCAGCAGCTGCTGTTTATGTAAAGGAGGTGAGACACCAGCAAAGGTAGGGTTCTCTACAGCTCCCTTGAAGAATCTGAAGGCTGTTCAGGCTTGGTATCCAACTGGCATTTTGTATTTGTGACCGTGATGAAACCACTGAATTTTCCAGAGCCAAGCCCTGAAGGGACTGGGGAGGAGAAGGAGACATTGGTTAGGAGCTTAAAGGTTTCCAAATGCAGGGAATATGGGATTCTGTATGGCTTATGACTGATACTGATTCCCCTTAAGGTGATTTTCATTTGAAAATTTTAGTACACATTCACATTGCTGTTTGTCATTACTGCTGATGGGGTGGGAGAAACATGGTAGGTAGAACTTGTCTCTCTTTTTTTCTTTGCTACTGGAATCTCCCTATTTGTAAACTGCTTTGATAAAACCGTGCATTTCAATGCTTTTGGACAGACCGTTTACAGAGGGACAGCTTCGAATATCTGATGGCCTTGACTTTCATGGGAGACCACTGCCCTCTGACTGAGGGGGATGGTCTTCATATAGGCAGGTGAACTGGTACTAATCAGGCTTCAGTCCCCATTTCAGTTTTCTCTAAACCTTATATTCACTTCTAAGTATGTGCCTAAATGTTCAGAAACAAGAGGCAGCCAAATGTGATAGTGGTGATGAATTTTGCAGGTCGAAGAGCTGCTTGAAGTTACTGTCAGAGTAATCCCAGAGTGTGTGTAGAGGGTGTGTCTGTTTTTTAAATCTCCAAAATATCTTTTTGACTCAAATGATGAACTGCTTCACAGTTTGCATCTTGTATGCATGTAGTGCTTCAATGTGTCCGTGTAGTTAAGTCTTTCTCTTGAATTTAGGAATTCTTTTCTGTCATAAGATGCAGAGTAAAGCTGATGTGCACTTAGTTCTTATATTTCTTGGCAGCTGTTCCTTGGAGTAAGAAACTAAATATTACATTATCAGTGTGGTCTAGTTATTTCTTCCACAGAAATACAGGGAAGCCATAGTATAACTTTATTTCTAAAAGTTTGAATGTTTTTCTTCAACAGGAACTGTTCTTATCAGAAGCAGTAGTGGCCACCTAATGCTAGTATCTCAACAAGCAATAGCACAGGCACAGAACCAGTCACAAAATAACACAAGTGTGAGACCATCTGTGCCAACCAGCACGGCTGCAATCAGAATATGTGCTGTACAGGTAACTTCTCTCATAAGTTTAATTTGACGTAGCAGCATGTTATGTTATATATAACAGGGTTTGCAGATAAGTCACAGAGAGCTAAAGAAGTGTTTGAACACTTTCTGAACAGCGTGATGGTGTTTGGTTTTGCACCCACAAACATCACTATATGCTTTGCTTTCTTGGTTTGGAAAAAATTCTATTCTGTTACATGTGGTAAAGTTCAAATTACTGAATTCCTCTCTGATGATGATGATGATGTAAATAGTTTAAGAAAAAAAAGTCAACCATCTCTGAAACTGAGTGAAGCTGAGGACCTTTCCTGTTCCTCCTTCCCTGAGCTCTGCTGGCTTTTTGCTTCTGTCTCTTGTGATGTGGTCAGCATGCAAGAATAAGGAGGTACATAAAAGTAACAATTTACATTTTTATTTAACAGTTTTATTCTGATTGTGTGTTATCTGTTAAATGTCTCTGAATCTGTTATTGAATATTAAACTGGTAGACAAATAGCTTTGTTGAGCAGCGTTTAAACTATATGGACCATGTGAATGATGCCTGCATTTTTACCCTTAGAGTACATGTCTTGCTTTGTATCTGACCCCAACTTCAGTGTCTGTTTTGTGACTGACTTGTCTGACAACTGTTCTCCGCTGATATATAATTATTTTTTATTTTTATTTTTTTTAAGAACTCTGGCACCCAGTTAGTAAAAAAAGTAGCAGCTTCTCCTGTGAAAACATTATCTCAAACAACAAATGCTGTGGTTTCTACTGTTCATCCACCTGCTGTAATACGGGTAGGTTGCAAGCTTTATAGATGGTAGAATAAGTGACAGAAAGAACTGGAGAAAATATGGATGCATTC
>JAYRBT010000082.1:106197032-106209546 GCA_036023395.1 Myiotriccus ornatus
AACTCTGGCACCCAGTTAGTAAAAAAAGTAGCAGCTTCTCCTGTGAAAACATTATCTCAAACAACAAATGCTGTGGTAATACGGGTAGGTTGCAAGCTTTATAGATGGTAGAATAAGTGACAGAAAGAACTGGAGAAAATATGGATGCATTCTTGTTATTTCTAACTATAATCTGTTTTTTAGTAAGCTCGGTAACCTTTGTGCTCACAATACATTATTTCCTGAATATATTTTTAAATGCATAATTTAATTAGGCTTCTGTCAGTGTGTGTCAGATAATCTTGTCTGTGCTACAGCAGAAAGCACATTAACAATGAATAAAATAAATAGTTCAGAGAGCCATTTCCAGTGCTTTGGCACAGAGCTCCTTCAATCACTTGCTGAGTCTTTTCTGGGAGATAAGACTTCCTAATGTGTTCCTGTTGGGGCTCCCTGATTCCTTAGGTGGGGGAAAAGGTATAACTTACCTGAGATGGTGCTGAGGGGAAAATGTTGCCAGTCAAACTGGTTTTCATGTGTATGATTTTTTCCCTCATTAAAAAGTGAAGGAAGGTCGTAGCTGAAGACCTATTCTTTGAGTATGGCAGATGAGTTCCACAGGTACTACTGTAAGTAGACAGTGGTTGGAAATGCCTCATTATTTTTAGGTAGTGTTTTTTTCTAATTTTCTAAGTCTTATTTTGCTTTTTCCAGAGAAAAATGTTGAGCCTCTTCTGAAGAGGCTCTTATGACCTGTAGAGTATGAGAATTTTCAGAGATATGCTTCATCTGTTCTTGGGGACCACAGACTTGTGGATAAGCACGTGTGGTGAAAAGAAAGCTTTTTTTCTGTGAATAACATGTTCTATTCTCCTCATAGTCTGGAGGAGAAATCGTGAAGAAGTCTGGCTTGTACATATATTTTGTGAA
Source organism: Myiotriccus ornatus (assembly GCA_036023395.1). Taxonomy (NCBI): domain Eukaryota; kingdom Metazoa; phylum Chordata; class Aves; order Passeriformes; family Tyrannidae; genus Myiotriccus; species Myiotriccus ornatus. The sequence continues at coordinate 106,197,942 of JAYRBT010000082.1, forward strand.
CAAGAGTTTGAAGGAGACTGGGCTGTAGCAGTTGACCAAACACTCAGCAAAGGAGCAGGATTAGTCATTCAAAAAAATATGCTGGATATATGTTCTTGACCATGAGGGTGTTTGAAGAATTGGAGGATATGTTCACTGTTAGTGGTAACTAACAGTCTCACTTAGAAGTTTGTCCTCCTGCTGTTCTTCTGTATCAGCAACTGAAAACTACTTACAGACTCTGTCTGTGATCTTTTTTTGCTTCCTTTTCACAGATGGATAATGTTGGGGCTAAAGTGGAAAACCCAGAGGCCTCTCTTAATACATTTTCTGTTTTGCTGAGAATGGAAACAACATATGCTTTTTGTCTAAGAACAGTAATGAATATTCCTTACATTTATTTTGGAATACTAGCTCATAAACCATGTGTTTGTGAGCTCTGCATAGAGATATTTAGGATATAAAAACAATAGTCATCTAATATACTACCCTTGTGCTGGGGAGAAGAAATAAAGGTCGTCCATCATCTGATGGATGAAGTTGTCTCCATCCTCCTACTCTCATGTGGATAAACATTGAGATCCATCATGCAATTAACTTTTCCTTTTTTAACCTACATCTGCCTTTGGCGTGGTTCTTCTGTACTTTTAGTTCAGTTTTGATGTAATCGACTTAACTTGTATTCTTCTGAGGTATTTAGAGACATAGATATGAAGTATTTTTTGTAAGTTTTTTTTTTTTCCCTGTTGTAGAAACTTGAACACTTGTTCAGGTGTAGGCCTGGATTTAGACAGCAGGAATGATGACTCCAGGAAAAATTAATAGTGCTGTTGTGTTTGGAGTGGCTTCCTTGGAGCCCCTCTGTTTTGCAGAGGATTACAAAGCCCTCTGTACAAGCTCCTTGTATAACAAAGAGTAAAGAGATGCAAGATGGATACATCCTGCCATCACGTGGTCGCTGTGCTCCACACCCTGGTGTGGACGAGAGAAGAGTGCTGACAAGGGAGTCTGTGCATAAAGTTGATGGAATCATTTGGGGAAAGGAAGGCAGAGCCCTTGGGTCTGATTTCCTTGGCAGCAATTCATTTATCAGTCTTCAAAGACCTTGCTGATCTTAGTCTTGATAGCTTTTTGAGGTCACAGGAGAGGAGTGTTGGTGTGGAAGTATGATGTCATCACAAAGTGGGGGACAGTGGAGAGGAAATAATTCTTGGTTTGGTTGTATATCTTCTATCTTGTGCAAAATACAACTTGGAACACTACTATCTGCAAGACTCTAGTTACTGAGTCCAGGATTATTCTCCTCATCTACAAAAATATTTCTGTTTTTGACATTCCTAAATGTTTAAGTTCTGAGGTTAGACAAAATACCTGCACATTTTTATTTTTTAACTGTTTTCCAGATGGGGTAAAGAAGCTGCAAAGTGTCTAATTAGCATCATGCTGGGGCACTTTCATTTAGATGCAGAGCACTTCTTCTCTTGAAATGACTTCAAAATATGCAGGATTGATGCCATTTTTTGTGGCAACTGTTTCTCTCTTGCTCAAAGTGAGAATGAGAATTGTCAGTAGTGAAAAAGGTTGACAGCAGATGACAGAAGTTAATTCCCGTATATTCATTTTCCTGGGAAAAGGGTCCAGCAGACTTCCTGTTGTTCTCTCCCTCAGCTGATAAAATGCTGTTCTGGTCTTGATGTGTAAGCACGCTGGAATTTGCAAGAGATCAGCTCCTGTTTTCAACTTTTAAAAGCCCAGGGCATTGCAGCTTGGCAGATAAGCACTATGTCCCCATCCATCTTCTTTCTGCCCATCTGTTTGTGGGATTCTTGTGCCCAGTTTGCCTCCCTGTGGTCTTAGAGCTGTTGAGCCTCATCCTTGGAAGAGGCAGTGGTGGTGGCAAAGATCCTGCAGAGAGCTATTAAAGTGTTACCAACAGTGGGAGCCTAAGCTGGAAAGCTTTTTGGTAGCTGCCTGCTGCTTTCATGTCAAGCTGGCAGCAACTTGGGAAGGGGAGGGAGATGCCCACCCAGGAAAAAAAAAATTATAAATATATGACAAAAGTGCCAGTGTTTTGCTTTAGCTTTAAGTGTTTGTTCATTAATTTTCCCTATCCTGAAAGACTTAAAAGTTCTTTGATACGCTACATGATGTCTGTCCAACTCTTGATTAGTTTTTTGTTTTGTCCATGGTAGGGTAAGTTAGAGTCATGTCTTATTGTATTATGATTAATGCAATTAATAGGTATTAATTGCGATTATTGGACTGGAGTGTTTAAATGTGTTAAGAGTTAGTGAAAGTAATTGTGTTGTGCAGACCTGAACCTAGAATATGAGCTACAAAACCAGACTTTCCTTTCCTCTTGAGAGTCTTGGAGGAAAAATTATACTGAAGTATAGGTTTCCAATGTTAACCTGATACTCTTGCTCTTCTGTAACCTGCAGGTTCACTCTGACTTTTCAGTTTTTAAGTTGAGAAATCAAAAGTAGTGGTTTTTGTAGAGGCGAAGTCTTCTATTTGTATTGTATTCTGTTGTATCAAATGAACTGTCATGGGATTTTTCAGTATGGTTTATTTCTTTTCTATAAAATCTGAAGTTGAATTACTTACAGTTTAGTAGGTTTTCATTTGGAACCTATGATTTAGCCTGGTTTGCAAAGGAGGGAGGTATTTTTTTCTAAACCTTAATTATTCTCCTGTTACTGGAGCTTCTGAGTCTGTTCGTAAATTATAATGAGATTTTTAAAAGAGGTCTCAAAATAACTGAATTTTGTGAGTGTTTCTGTCAGGGCAGAGGAGAAAGAGATCCAAATTGCTGCCCACAAGGAAAAGGCAGGAAGAACTTGATAGGTCCATTTGCTGAGCTGGCTGCTTCGGCTGGCATGTGCAACCTTCCAAAGTGGACAAGATGTCATCTGCCTACTCTGAGTGTGGTAGGAAGAGCAAGGGATGTTGCAACTGGGAGAGGAGCTTCACGGCAAGAATGGAAGATAAATAATCACTTAACATTGTGTTTATCTTTGGAATAGTACTACCTGGCTTAGCACTGTCCAGAATTCATTAGTCTTAGACAGTAGAAGCCTGACGAAGTTAATATATTGCTTTCTTAAAGACAACTGTACCTTTCTCTCTTCTTTCAAAGTTGCAGGCAGTGATTTCAGTCTGGACACACCTTTGTAATTTCTTCCACCACCCCCCTGCCCCCTCGCCCTTGATTTATAAACAGAATTATGGCTGTGAGGGTTCTGTCACTTACTGATTAGGGCCTGTCCAAGCAAATGAATCTACACTCTAAAAACAAAGAGAAAAATCGTTTGTTTGTATCTTAAATGGTAATGTGGAGGGAGATTGCTACCTTATGTGCTAGCAGAATCCAGTATGTTTGTCACGTTGTTCTTTGGTTAAAAAGTGTTAATTTTTCTCTTCAGCCAACAGCTGCAACACCTAATGTTACTACAGTTACTGCTGCAAAGCCTTCGAGTACTGGAACACCTGTAAAACTTCCAGTTACAGGACCACCTGCACAAGCTATCTCCCAAAAGGCAGTCTCTGTGAAAGCAGAGGGCACAACAGTAGCACAGACCAGCGCTTCTACAGTAGGGAAAAAAAACGCTTTTAATTAAAAATTAACATTCTGTATGTTCATCAGAGTTTGGAGAGACAGTACAGCATCTAACAGTCTTCTCTTTATTTCCACACTAGGAGATGCTAGAGAATGTGAAGAAATGCAAGAATTTTCTTGCTACGCTAATAAAATTGGCATCTAGTGGACCTCAAGCCCCTGAGATGGGGCAGAATGTGAAGAATCTGGTGCAAAATCTATTGGTGAGACTTTTTTTAAAAACAAAGCTTGCATCATTTGCATATAGATTTTGACATTTGCTTTATCATGGTTTTGTTCCTTGTCTGTTTTTTTATTTAACAGCTGAAGAGCTGGATTTGTGACTGAGTACCTCTGATCCCTCTCTACATCTTATGTGATAACTCTTACTTTGAATGAATCCCATGCTGTGTTATTTTCCCCCTCACATTTGTTTCAGTTTATACAGGTAACTGACAGCAGGAAGAGCCGATAGTGTTAGCACAGCTTCTGGGTCTGAACTGCATTTTCCTTCATGTTAGTGTTGTTTTGAGTCCTCATTAGCAAGAATATCACTGCGTAGGTTGTAGTGCAGTGCTAAGTCCATTACTACTGCTTTACTCCAAGACAGAACTGACTTACAAGTTGACAGTGAAGCTCCAGTGGAACAAGCCAAGCGTGACATTATCAATGTCTTTAAACAGTGGGATGGAGAAAACAATGTGGTGTCTGCCAACCACTCTCTCCTTGCAGGTGGCTTCCATGTGCTGCTTCGGGCTGTACCCCAGCACAGCTGGGCTTTCTTGGTAACGTTTTCTCCTGCCACTTCTTGTCGAGGCATTTGACTCCTGCTGTTGTTTTGTTGTTCCACCAGAGCTGAAGGCTGTGTGCTGATGGAGAAGGATGACTTTGCTAGTGGTACCAAAGGACTTTTCAGTCTAGAAAAGTGTGGTGTAGAGAGGGGTAATTTCAGAGAGCAGATTGTTTGAAGAATGCAGCCTTGCAAAAAATTAATTCCTCTGCCTCTCTGTCCCCAGTGGACTATACATCTCCTGGTTTTGTTTGTTTGTGGTTGGTTTTTTTTTTTTTTTGGAGCAGTTGTTGCCAGAGACTAATACATTGTTAACTGTACACTTGTTTGGCTTTTGGAGTATTTGAAAATCTGCCGTTCAGTATGTGCAAAATAAATCAGTATATTGTATGTAGAAATGAGTAAATGGCGGCTGTGAAATAAAGTGGTCCTTAAGGCAGTGTTTCATAAAATGGGTGTCAAGCACCTTGTATGCACTGAGGTGTAGTGTATCAAACACTTGGGTCTGTATCACTGAGACCTCAGTGATCCATATCCACGTCTCTGTGGGATCTGACAGGCAACAGATCAAATGACTAAATGAGAGAGCTGCTCTAAGTTCTGTTTGTCTGTGAATACACGGCATTTAAAATCCTTGCTCTGGTTATGTAGCAACTTGGAACAGTTGCTCCAAAGCATAATATGAGTGAGAGGAGTAATTCCCCTGCCAAAACAGATATTGGTGTTGCTCTTTATGTGTCTGTACCTTCTTGGAGGAGGTACTGTTTTTGATGACTCTGTGGCAGGGACTCACCTGGGAGGGTGAGGAAGACAGCAGGGTCTTGGGGCTACCTTAACCCCATTGTGGAGGCACTGAAGTAGGGAGTGAGGGGTCTCAGAAGTCTGCTGCAGCTTCCTAACCCTCCCAAGCCCTGAATCGGGTGTTTGTGTTGACATGGTGGAGACCTTTAAGCGAACAGGACTCTGCAATTCAGAGGACTGTAACCTTAGGGGTATGCAGAAGAAATGTTTCGATTGCTCTTGAAGACTCTGTTAAGTGTTCTGTTTTATTAGCCTATGTATGCTTTTGACTAGAATTGTCTTACAAAAACTAAGTTGTCTTTGGTCTTGGCTGTCTCTAAGTTGATCTTTATGCAGATAAACTACCTTTACTGAAAGAAGTACTAGTAGTTGATTTAAAATATCTCTGCATATCAATGAGGTACTGAAAAGGATCAGTGCTACTTACAGAGTTTTTTCTATCCTTTTACTTTAGTAACTGGATGAGAATACCTATCCATAGGTGTGTTAACTGCCTGTAGCTGAATAAAGCAGTAAACAACTTGAATAATACTATACCAAAATTACAACGTTATTCTATCCTACCCCCCCCTTTTTTTTTTCAATATAGCAATATACAAATACAGGAAAAACGTATTTGAGTGCAATGCCATGATGATATAAATTTCCACGACTTTTTGATAGATCTCTGAAAAAGTGTGGTAGATTTAATTATAACTTACTATTGTAATTATACTTCCCTCTTAGGAAGCAAAAATTGAGCCAGAAGAATTTACGAAAAAGCTATACACAGAGCTCAAGTCATCTCCACAACCATATTTAGTTCCTTTTCTCAAGGTAAGCATCTGATTATGAACATGTAGTATTTAGTTGGGGAAGGGAGGAGGACTAGAAGAGAAAAGGAAAGAGTTGGGGCATTCAAATAGATATTGGCTTAGGTCAGTTGAAGGAATGATCTTTAACCTTGCTCTGTGTGATTGTTGCACTTGGAAAGATGATTTTTGAGGGGAAGGAGAATTTTTGAGGAGTAATTTATGCTGTGTTCTTTTATTGTAGAGTAATTACCCTCTAAATGGAGGATATTAGTGGAGATTAGAGTTTTGGAAGCATCTACAGTAGAGCAGCTATGCTTAGGTGACTTCTTATTTTCTCATCAAAACTGTAGCTATTCTGAATTCTAATATAGAAGACTGACAACAGTGACAATGCATAGCTTATGCAGTGTTTAACATCAAAGAATCTACATAAAGCTATTCATCTGTCTGCTGGTTTGTGTTTAACTGGAGGCAGAAACCCCCCTGCCTTCCCCTTTCTCCAGAAAGGGTCTGACAGGGCTACTGCAGAAAAGAATCCCAGGAACTCTACCTCCATTCAAGCAAATAATCACATTAAAAAATTCTCCCTCAAGATTTCTAATCATATGGTAGAATGGTATTAACAAATAAAAATTACCATCTTTGTTGTACACAAGCATTAAATTCCAGTGAAAACATGGGAAGCTTGGTTAAATTTACTTAATTGCAACGTACACCATATTCTTAGACTTGATAGATCTGTACTTTTCCTTGGCATTCATTATAGGCATGATGGAGAATAAAGGAAGAATAGTTTAGTGGTAAAGCTGGGACAGAGTTTTTCTGTAGTTTGCCCTTTTCCTTGGTTTTTGAGAGGCCACGTGATAATGATACTACTTTAGATGGCTGGTGCTAATTTGCTCAAGTAGGGGATAAAAATTTTTCTTGTAGTGGTAACTTTTAAATGCCTTGGTAGCAAGTTTGCCATGAGTCTAAAAGACTGCAGTCATCTCTGCATGACCTTAAGCTTAGACAGGGGAGATTCAGATTAGATATTGGGGGAAAAAAATGTCACTGTTAGAGTGCTCAGACATTGGAATAGGTTGCCCAGAGAGGTGTTGGAGTCACCACACCTGGAGGTGTTTTAGAGGTGTCTGGATCTGGCACTCGGTGATGTGGTTTAGGGATTACTGTGGCAGTGTTGGGTTCACAGTTGGACTGGATGATATTCCAACCTTGATGATTCCACTGTAAATAAAATTATCATATTAGTAACTTATTCTCTTGTTTAACTTCTTGGAGGCTTCTTTGGTTTTTATGCCATAATGGCATAAAGGCATTTATGCCCATGCAAAAACCAGAAAAATAAACAGCTCCAAGAATGGGCTTTTCTGCATCTAGTGCAGCTTTGGCTGCAGAAGGACCGGGCTGTGAGTGCAGGGTCAGGGTGACTGGCAGAGGTTTCCTAGAAGCTCCTAGGAGTCACAGGAGAACTCTACTGTCTGCCAGGGCAAGTTTGGCTTCCAAAGTAGCATAGTTGTTTTCTGCAGGGCCCTGGCTGATTGACCCTGCCAGATATGGGCTGGCTGTGCCTGTGTGGGTCCGGCTCAGGTGCTGCTATGCTAAGTTGCTGAAGCATTAGCTCTGCACAGACCCAGCCTAAATCTGACACAGCTAGGCCTGGGCTGGGGCTGGTTAGCCCTGATAGCCCCAGACTAGCTCATGCAGAGGAACCAAGGGGTGACTGCACTGCACTTACCAATGCTTACACTTGTTTGGTCCCACAGGGATTTATTAGCTTAGGCATAGGGCTGTCCTTGTGCACTCACAGATGTGTTCAGCTGTTAGGAAGCCTTCTGACAATGTGGGGAACTGTTACCCTTGGTGCACAGACCTCAAGGCAGTTCTGCAGGAGTTGGGTTCATCAGCGTGGGTCAGACCCATCGCAGCAGAGACACTGCATGTTTCTCCTGCAGCATACTGCCAGCTCTTGGTATCATCTAGGCGTTTCTGGTTTTGGCAGTATCCCTACCACATAATCCTTGACATGCTGCTCTCTCCCTGTTGCATGGTGTATTAATAAAGAAATACTGTGACTTCAAAAATGTTGATGTTCAGACATCGTCAGAGTTAGCTGACTTTGCAGTGTTGCCAGTCCTTTAAAACATCTTGCACCCTGATTGCTTTTTTCTGAAACACTGTAACGATGTGTAGTTAATACATACGATTAATTAGGTTTATCTGCAACTCTGAGCAGCTGTGACAGAACTGAGTGCCAAATTGAAGATGATTTCAGGAGCACTTCTCGAAGGTGCTCTGAGGATCAGCACCGGCCTTGTTTGCAGGGGAAATGTTTGCACCTTGAGTCTGGAAAGAAATGTGATAACACTTGTTGCTAATTCACTTTTATCTAGTGAAGTGGAATTTTAGGGAGGACTCTCTGGAGTCGTCTCTTATCTTTGAGCTGCAGGTTTTTGATGAAGTTGTGCATGTTTGTTTTTCCTGTTCCAAGAGGCACAAAAATACAATGACTTTGGCTGTGAATGTGAAGTTCACAGAATGTGAAAATCAATTGCTTGATTTTCGAGTCTACTGGGTGCTTTTGGTATATAAATTGTACCAGGAGCTGAGCATCCTTTTAAAAGAAAAGGAAGTGAATGTTAGAAGACAGGTGTGCTGCAAAAGTTCCAGATGAGCAGACAACGTGTTCAAATGGTATACTAGCATGTAAGACACGTTCCTTTTGCATGAAGTCCAAATCAGCAGCAGTGTGCTAGAAACTTACAAACTTTAGAAACTGTTTGGTGGGGAGGAAAAAGGGTTTTCAAGAATATGCAGGTGGCTGCAGAACTGATTTCCCCTGCTTCAGAGCTGTAACAGATTATACACAGTCAAGGAGAAAAATCTGTAGAGAGCTTGAAGATTATTCTGTCCATTAACCTTTTCAAACACAGTTGTAATAAAAATGAGATGTTGCTGGATTCCTTTACTTCTGTTCTCCTGCTTCAGAGAAGTAACTGGCTGAAGTTGTGTTGGTGCAGCTCTACAGACATTATTAAAGTGGTATCTCCCCCTAGTGTAGATACAGCTGTATTGGTAGAGAAGTTTTCATGTCTTCAGATATTGGAATTATTAGATAATTTGTAGTTCCTTGTCAGACATGAAATAAACACAGCTGTTCCAGTATAACAGGTTTTTTTGGCAAAACAAAATTTTTTGAGGTAATAAAGCAGTTAAAATCATTTTAGTCTGAAATATAAAATCCAAATTGAAAAATCTAAACAGAAGAACAACGTTATGTCTGAGTTTCCGTGTAGATGGGATTTGCTACATGTAGTGAAGCTGAGGTGACTGTTGACCTTAGCTCAGCCTACGTTCACGTTTCTTGTGGTCTTCACTGAACAGTATTGTCATCAATTTAAGGATACCTGGATTTCAGCAAAACTTGTTTGGAATAAGTGATTTATTGTCTCATGAAAAATTTAATTGGAAAACGAGAATAGGATTCAGTTACAGATGTATTATTGTTATGGACAACTCTGTTGATCTCTCATCCGGTGGTTTTTCATTTTTCTTTTAGAAAAGCATGCTCGCCTTACGGCAATTAATGCCTAATCCTCAGAGCTTTATCCAGCAGTGTGTGCAGCAGCCGTCTACAATCCAAGAAGTGGTTTTGACTTGTACCTCTGCAGGACCAGCTCCTTCGACAGGAGTGGTAACCTCAGCTGTAGCAACAACTGCTCTACCAGTTATAAAACCCGTGTCTGCCTCTGTAACAGTCACAGCCCCTCTAGTTGTAAAGCCACTCCTTGCCAGCGCGTCGAAAACGCCTTCTCTGCAGACTGTGAAGCCTGTTCCTTCTTCTGCAATGGTGACAGCATCTCTTCAGCCTTCAGCTTCAGTCCTCACCACAACAGTAGCAGCATCAGGGCTGACTGCTGTCCAACCTGCCAAGCCAGTCTTCACCTCTGCGGTACCAACGTCCGCTCTCCAGTCTGCAAAGCCAGTGCTGGTCTCTACAGTGGCCTCTTCATCAACAACCCCTCTCCAGCCTCTGAAACAAGTCATGGGAACCCCGATCGGTATTAAAATCTCTCAGCCCAACTCTGTTGTTACGCAGCCAGTGGGTGCTCAGCACGTGGTTAAAGTGAAACAGTTGGTAAGATGGATTTCTCTGCTCCTCTGTAACTAACTGGGCTTCTTTAATTTGACTCTTGCCATTTTGTAAAGAGTACCAATTTGGACCTTTGCTTTTTTTTTTCCTTTTAATGCGTAAGATAATCTGTCTTGAGTTAATCAGTTATGTTTGTTGTAGTTTAGAAATAATGAGGCCTTGCTGAAAATGTGAATCTAAAGCCAAGCTGTCAGCTTGGTCTCATGCAAGACATGTTGACCACCATTTCACCAGACTGAATATCCATCTTGAAACACAGGGGGATATGAGGTCTAATCCCAGGCTAGGTTGACATCTGAAAGAAAAGGTAGGAAATGCTAGCGTCAGAAACAGAAACTGCTGATGGGATGCTTAGGTTAATTACTCTTAGATGCCCTGTTAGGATGTACCTCAGCTAGCCACCAGGGATTCCACTCTCTCTCCCTTGGCAATTCTTTCCTTGGGTAATTTGCAGGCACAGGTGGCTTGGTGATGTTCAGTGATACATTACCCGAAATGTACCAACTACCCTAAGGAGCTTATCAGAGCAGAGTTCTGACCTCCACATTTACTAAGATGTGTTAATTATGAAGTCATCCAAAAGTGAGTTTTTCCTATCAGGCCTCATTAGCTAACAAATTCCACGAGGAATAGCTGTCTTATTAAAACAATGCCCTCAAAAGCAATGTGTTAACATTTTTTTTCTTGGCACAGGTTAACTTCTTTCTAATGTTAATGTTAAATACCAAGAAACTGTGGATCACAGGTATACGCAAATGAGCAACATTGTGAAATAAATTAGGTTTGGTTTATAGGTGTTTGAGATACTGAATTGCATGGTTTCTAACTCATCTACCTGTAAGTAATGTTCTCAAGTATTTTGAAAGAATAGTCTCCTTCTGGAAGATAAAGAACTCAATTCTTGCATAGCACCTCCTTGTAAAGATTATTTTTCTTTAAAAAAGCAGGAAAAACATTAGACTTCCCTTAAAGATAGATTTGCTTTCCGCAGGTATAGTGGGGCATCTGGTGTGTGAATTTTCTTTTTAGCTTGGTTATTGTGTATACTTGATTTAAAAGTGTTCAAACCCCTAAAATGTTTTGCTTTTTTAATTTTCTTCTTTTCAAAGGTTGTAAGGTAGGTGTAATGGAAGAATCCTGCATTCTAAATAAAGAGTTTATGCTACCAGGTTTTCACCTTTCCACACTTGCTTAAAAAAAAAAAGCACCCAACTGTATGGAGGGGATGGACAGTCCTTTTTATGACTGGATTTGTTTAAAAAAAAAAAAAAAACCAACAAAAAAAAAAACACAAAAAACACCCTAAAACTCCGAAGAAGAGTTATCAAGCGTATGCACTGACAGTCTTTGCTGGTAGTAGCTAAAGCCAAATTGGAAAAGGAGTTGGTTCCCATATTGTCTTTGAGGACTAAGTTTGAAATTCCAGCCAGAAGAAAAAGAGGGTTTCTTAGGTTGTACAAAGGCTGGAGAGCAGTTTGTTGGCTACACAG
>JAYRBT010000082.1:106209646-106240963 GCA_036023395.1 Myiotriccus ornatus
TTTGAAATTCCAGCCAGAAGAAAAAGAGGGTTTCTTAGGTTGTACAAAGGCTGGAGAGCAGTTTGTTGGCTACACAGCAAGCCATGTAATCCAGGGGAAAGGTTGACCATCTGTGCAAATAGGCGAGGAAGCTTAACTCTGCGCAGGGGAGTCGAAACACTTCTTAAATATGATATTGGTGAACTCAAGAAATAGTTTCTGCCTCCTACACTGCTACAGGGTGGTACCCTGTTGCAGTTGTTTTTCTTCGCTTTGCCTTACATATATTGAATTGAATACAAAGCATGTTTTTATCCTCGTTTGAGTAGATCCCAGGCACAGTGATTAAAATACTTTTTCTTCTAAATACCTATTAAATTTTAATCTTGGATATAGTTGGACTGAGTTGACCACTTCACAACTTAGCTATATGAGGAGCTTGATGTTCGTTCACACCACCTATTAGCACAAAGAGAAAATTAATAGAAGCGGCTGCATCTCTTAGGGCTTCCCTGATGCCTTTCCTTGAAAGGGCAGAGGGTCTGTTTCCTCCCATAAGAAAGCCAATCTGGACCTCCCCTCCCTAAACAGAAGGGTCCTACTGCCAGCTGAAAAAAGAAGCACATTGCCAGCTGTGCAAATCTGTCAGTACAATGCTGCCAGCAATTTCCTTCCCTTTTCAGCCTGTAGGGATGTCTGATGCCATACACTCCCTCTGCATGCCCCTTTCTAATTTTGGCCTCTTGTGTTTGAGGGAATTTAAAGTGAACTTCTGTGTGCCAACTCCATTGTAATGGTGGTGGTGCTTAAGAATGCTGCTCTGCAATATTTTAATATCAAATGTGTGACTGGAGTGATGCAACATAAAACTTTAATTTCTGTGGCATGATTATCAGAACATTGGGTTTGTATGGTGGACCCTGAGGGACCTGTTCTTCAGGGGTGCTGTTGGGATTAATCACACTCCTGTGCTATAAGAGTTGCACATTTGGAAGGGTTCCCTCCTGTGACTTTCATAACACCATGTCATTTAAGGGCATTGGCTTACAAAGAAATTTCATCCTGAAAATAAAGCTTGTCTTGCTGTAGTATTGCTTTGTCTCTTTTAAAGCACAATAAATGAAAATTTACGTTACCAGCTGCTGGCCTTCAATGATGAAAAAGCTGCTGTGAGACTAAAACTTCATGTGTCAGGCATAAACAGCAAGGGGTTTGTGGTGTAGTCCCCACAGTTACCAGTGAGACACACTCCATGGACATCGCTAACAGCTGAAGCAAGGAGTGAAGTGCTTATGCTGTTCCAACTACTTGTTCTTGGTGAGCTGTTAGTGTCAAGTCCCCTTCAAGCTGAGCTTTCGTGAACGGTGTCCTCCATTATTTTTCAGGAGGGTTTTCTTTGTCCTGGATATATGCTTTTGCATTCATCTGGTGAGGCTTCCTTCACAAAACAATACTGTATTGTTTGTGTGTGATGATACCTCAGCATCTCTCTGCTGATGTCCAGACTTTGCTTTATGAAGGTAGAAGAGGTTCAGGTGAGGCTAATCAAAGTCTCTCTCGAGCAGCTGTCTCTGCCGTCAGCTGAATGTTGCATTGCAATTTTTTTACTCAAGAATGTTGGTGATTTTATTCTTGTGTCTCTGACAACCTACTTAACAGGGCACAAAGGAACAGTCCCTTTTCTTTATTATTTCTTGCTGCTAATGCAAAGAAAAGAGACTTGTTTCCCCCTGTGCTGTTCCAGTGTTTTGCATGCTGAAGTTGAAGCATCGCTCTCGTTGTTGGTAAGGAGGATCTTTAGGTGTGTGTTAGTGCGGGTGCAAGTGGAGCTTGCGCTTAGTTTGGCCAAGCTGGTTGGTGGCTCAGGACTTAGCCGAACGCATGAATGACGCTGTTAGTGTTATTCACAACGTCCATCTTGTGGAAGCTGCATCTTTCAGAAAGATCGGACCGAGCTTTGGGAAAAATACGTGGAAGTAAACTTCTACTCCATGAGGAAGTGTTGCATGTGTAAGCCTTGGCTCTGTCTGCAGTCTGTCCCTACACTCCTGTAGTTCTTTCCTCCTCTGGATCTTATGTTCCTTCTCAAGAACTGTCTGTCTGGTTTTCAGATGCCAGCTCCAGCTCATTATTCTGTGTTACTGCTGCTATGCCAAACTTCAGTGCTATTGATATGGAGATGGGTGGGTAGTATCTTGACTCTTTGATACTCAAAGTACCTCTTTTTGTGAATGTGTGCTGCTTATGCTGATGATATTTTTTGATAAATCAGAAGACATGATAGGAAACAGCGTAATGTCTGAAGTATTGTAAATGTCAATTCCTTAATTTACCCATATGCAGTCCTGCTGTACAAGCGCTCTTTAGACTTTCTGAAGTTATAATAAAAAACGTAGAGGAGAAAAATGGCTTCTTGATCTTCACCCTGACATTTTCTTAATGTTAGCCTTTTGCTGCTAAAAAAATAGGATTCAATCTGAAGACATTATGATTTTGTGCTTTGGTAAAATCACATCTTTTTATTACCTGTAATCAAGAACTTTTTCAAAGGTTGTATCGAAGCTGCAGCCCACATTCTGTTATCTAGGAGGCTTAGAAGTGAGGGTTTTAGGGATGCTGCAACTTTATTACTTTCTTGCATTTTAATAGCTGCCCCTGAAGAGGAAGGATTAGTGTTTATGGGCTGTGCCTCTAGGTCTGTGTTGTGATGGCATCCTGTTGTCTGGTTTTGTTTCTTTGAAGAGTCCCTTTAAACAAAACTATGAATCCTCTTCCTTTTTACCCTTCAGCTGTGTACTGTTGTCTTTATTTGGAGGCTCTACTCACTCTAGGTGTTGCTATTTAATACTTCACGTTCCTGGTGACTGATGTGCTCAGTGTCCTTTAGCTTAACACTTTGAAACTCAGCATCTCAATTTACAATTGATGTTGCAGTTCCAAGAATCCATTAGTAATTTTATAATGTGTACTCTTAATTCTTAACGGGAAAATAATTTCATGCAAGTCTTCCAGTTGTTTTGGTGTCCTCTCTTTTTAACTAGGTGTTTGAGATACCTCCCCTTTTGAAGTCATTGGTAGACAGACTCCATATTTAATAGTTACTCTGTTAAGCAAGATGTAGAGGAAAGCCTCTCAGTGTAATGGGTTGTGTGATACTTAGTGAAATATGTCTAATAGAGTTATCAGTAGAGACTATGGGTGAACTGTCTTACTCAGAGTCAGCATCACATTCTGAAAGAGCTGGAGCTTAAAGCTCACTACCACTTGTTAAGATTTCTTGACGTGAAGTAAAAAAAAAAAAAAGGGTTTTCTGAGCATGCTGTTTGCTTTAAACTGAGAACTAGACAAGCATGCCTGCCCAGTGGCAATTCTGGCTAAGTGGAAACATTGATACTGTTTACTTCTGTGTATTTTTAGCTCTTCTCACTCTTGATATTGGATATTCCACTTCCAGGTAGTCCAACAACCATCAGGAACTATTGTAAAGCAAGTATCCACGCTCCCACAACCCTCAGTGCTCACCCTACAGACATCTGCTGACAAGAAGATGCCACTGAATACACTTGTTCAAACCAACCAGTTTCCTGCAGGTAAAGGGAGAGGAATTTACAGAAGTAAATGCAGGCTGTTGGTAGATTGTAGGAAGGTGGCTGTCTGTTGGGAGCAACCACTTTAAGTTGAACCTCTTTACTGTCTGCTTGGAGTTCTGATTAGAAAATCAGTGCCACATCTACTTCTGGCACTTGTTAAAAGTATATCAATCAAACGTTTGTTCTGTAACTGAGCTCCTTGCAGTACACTTTCTTTAAACTATGATACTTTTGAGAGTCATGTCATGAGACCTTGTTTTTTTCCTTCAGCAGGTTCAGGTTGAGGCAGAATAAGAGTTTGTCTCAACTAGCCAGTTTTCACTAAAACATTTCACTTGTCAGTACAGAGGAGGGTGTTTGAAAGCATGTATAAGTTTTTGTCCATACAGAACATGTAGAATGTAAGATTCTAGAGTGTCTGGTTTTCAAGTGGACCTAATTAGTTGGTTTTGAATCTGCAGTAGCCTTTGCTGGAAGAAAGAACTGATAAAGCAGTTGTCTTAGTGTTTTACTTTCTACTATAGCATGTTCTTTGCTTTATTTTAGGTTCCATTCTGAAACAAATTACCCTGCCAGGAAATAAAATTGTGTCGCTTCAAGCATCTCCTGTTCAGAAGGCAAAAATGAAAGAGAACGGAGCCACATCCTTCAGGTAAAAATAAACATTGTCGGAAGTTAACAATAGGAAGGAACAGAAGGAAGAGACAGCAAATATAGAGGTGGGAACAGAGCCCAATTAAAAGCAACTTTCTTTAGAAACTTTTTTCTGATACGTGTTTTCCATGTTATAATACTAACTGGCAAGGGAGAACCTGAAAATTTTTACCTCATAACAGATGTTAATTATTCTTAATGTAAGAAAACTGTCCTGATGAGGTGATAGCATGATGAAAATCCAACAAGTGTAATTATATATGCAGTGTGCATCAATAATATGTGTCAGTTTTTCTCTTGTAGAGGAAGCATATTGATTTCCATCCTATGAATAAAATTACTAATCTAGTTACCTTGTGTTAAAATCTCTAAGTAGGATTAAAGTAGATGTAACCTCTGCTTTTTGCAGACAGCTCGATAGCATTGAACTGTTTCTTGGACTGGCTGATAACTTTCCTAAAGCTCTGTGCTGTATTTCAGAATATTTTTATTAGCTCCTCTTACAAGCTCGTTTCTGTATGTAGAGGTGAAAGTCTTTGACTACATCTCTAATTATGACTTCTGGCATATTCTCTAGGCCTTTAGATTACAAGAGTGCTTAAAGCTTTTAGTTCTGGTAACTGATTAACTTTTCAAAAGCAGAAGTTACTTTTTGTAGCTCTGAAATGTGGTGCTGGATGAAAGGTACAGACTGCCATAAGCATTAATTGGCCTTACAACTTTAAGGCAAGTTTGAGGGGGGAAAAAGGAAGACATGATGACACCTCTGTCTTGTTGACCAGTTGACTTCCCGTCTCTTGAAAGCTACAGCATTGTGTGCACTGATATAGCTGTTGATGTTTACAGTTACATACAGTATACAGTGAACACTTAAAACAATGGTAGCCAGAAGTTGAAATGAAAAGCTCATATTAATATGAGCAGTAGCTCTGTTAGCTGCCTCAAGGTCTTATAAAATAACTTCAAACTTAATGTGGGACATAATTTTGAGTAGTGATGTTAAAAAAAAGAAAAGCTTCATAAATATCACAATTTTTAAAAAAGAACAAACCACCTCATACCAAGAAAAAGGAAATTTTTTTTTTTCTGTGATCTTCCTATTGGAATATATTAGCTGTCTTAGAAGAAAAAGGTTGAATTCTTGAAGTTTCTTCCCTGAATTGTTAAATTCTTAGTGTAGGAAAAACTCTGCTTTTACAGTGTGATCCAAGGTAGATTTCTGTTCTTGCTTTTGGCTTCTGATTTTCAAAGTAGCATAAGACCATGAAAATTTAGATGGAAAATCTCTAACTCACCTTAAATTTTTCTGGTAGAGCCTTGTCTCTGAAGAATTTGTCTTTGCATACATTCCTGCTGCTTTTTGTATTCACTGCTATAATCAAACTTTATGACTTTAAAAATTACATATGACAGTCTTCATGTATCTGAATGTGGGCAGTGTGTACCTGAACTCTTGGCTTCCCTCAGTCAAGTGTTTGTGTTCTCTGAGCAGGTCTTGCACCAGGCAGTGTTAACAGGGCAATAGCTGTTCCCCAGTAAGCTGTGAAGTGGTTTGCTCTCTTCTGTCTGACATTCAGTATTCCCAGTACAGCTGTTCTTTGTGACCTATGGTGCATCAACTGCTGATCGTGTGTGAGGCGGGGAGAGGCACCGTGGCCTGCTTTCCGGCTTTGGGATGAGATTTATTATGGGCAGAGAGTGTGCCTTGTAATCGGTGTGATTGTACTTGTGACACTAATGGGAGTGCTCTTACTGTGCGCTCTCATTGCAGTATGTCATCGAGCCTGACTCCCTCTGCCCGTGTGTGACTAGGTTAGGTTAGGATTTGGGAATGTAACACTCACTAGGCTGTACTTACTTAGATGCAGTTTGACCTTGTCTGCTCTTTAATGGGCTGATTTAGTTTGCTTGAGATACGCAGTAGAAAAAACGGTGATTTCCTGCCCCCAGGCCAATGAACAAAAAACCCCCCAGCAAAACACAAAGCATTCCAACCTTCCAGATACTATTTCCGCTAAGCGTGGACATTGCACCATGGCATGTTAAGAGGCAGTCTGTTTTAAAAGCATCAAGACTTTTGTAAGCTGATCTACACATTTATGTAAAGTATATGCTAGAGCACCCTGGAAAAACATGTCAGATATTTCACCTTCAAATACTTGTTTGACTCCATTCCATTTAATAAAGTTGTTCTCGAAAGCACATGCAACTTTGACTTGTGTGTTTTGTCTGGAATGTGCTAACAATCTCAATTAGCAGGCAAACAGGAGTGAGACAGCAGAGTGGAGCACATTTGGGCAGCTGCTTCTCCTGCCCTGCAGTAGGAGTGAGTGCTGGTGGTTCCTGGTTTGCTGGAATTGTTCTGGCCCATGTAGTCGTCAGTGACGGTGCACAGAGGTTTGGGTTAAATGTGCTTAAATCTACTTTTCCCTGTATAAAATGGAGTAAGTAAAGATGGATTCAGGAGCAGACGTGCAGTAGTCAGACACCAGAGGGTGCCACAGACTCACTTTTCCAGCAGCAGAGGGAAATTCATAGATGTGAGGTGCATCTGCATTGCTCGGGCTTCTTTTCAAGTGAATATTCAGTGTAAGTGTCAAATCTGACTTCATGCAGTGTAATGCTCAGAACTCTGAGTTCTGTTTTCCACCTTGTCCTGGTAAGCTTAAATCACTGGAGAGTTTTCCTGTTGATTTCTGAGTGTGACATGATCAAATGCAAAAAGAATTAAAGGAAGTGGTGCAGAAAAGGGACTTTATGGAGGGATTGCTGAAAGTGAAAGCAACCAATATCCAACAGAAACACTTGTATGTGCACTCTGGAATATTTTAATTTTTTTTTTTAATTTTTCACCTTAATAGAATGATCTTTATAGCTTACTCAAAGTACATATAGCCTTACTTAGAATGATTGAGGTTTGTTTGAACACCAAGGAAAAATGAATAATGAAAGGTACAAACTTACCATGGCTTCTGAAACTTTTATTAATCTTTAGCAAGCACTGTTTCTGAGGAAACGTAGTGATAATTTCTTTGGGTTAAGTAAAATAAGTGCAGTAGTGTTTCCATATCTTGTGTCAAAGCTAATGACGCAGTGACTTAATGCAAACTTAGTCTCACAGTGAGAAAGTTAGAATTGGTCCTTGGAAACAGTACAGGTAGAGATGTTGCATATAAGCCCTTGTATAGGTATACTCATAAGAGAGACTGTGCATGGAAATATATTCAGGAAAATAGTAACCTGTTAAAGATGTGGTTATAGAGAAATTAAAGTTGTATATTTAGAAAGGTGGATAGATGTATAGTATAGACGTTTACCTACTCCTTGCTTGAGTGTTTGGAGTATGTGGCCAGATGAAAAACAAAAATGATTTCCTGAAGCTGTGTGCTGTACAGTTGTGTCTGAGGTGCAAGCATCCTTCCACTGGGGTAATGTCAGGTACCAGCATTGATAGCTTGTGATGTGTGTTCCTGGTGCTAGTTGTGCTTATTTTGTCATCTCCTTTATTAGCAGACCCGTGGCAGTCACTGCCGTCAGCAAAGGCTTCTCTGTAGTGGTCACTACGAAGAGGTAACTGGAGTGAACTTGTCAAGCTCAGTTAGCACTCAATTATCATTCAGTGAAGCTTCATTTACACAGTTGCTGAAAGTTCAGGGTCTCTGTTAGGCTGATAGAGCCTGAGTAAACACTTGGAACTGCTCAGTTGCTGATTGTGAAGGGTTACTAGGAGAGGAGCTGTTTTGGTGCTGATGACTTCAGCTTTGAATGGTAGCAGCGGACATCAAACTGTTCTGACAATCTCGAGTTTAATTTTTAGCACGATGTATTTGGGACACAAGCCTAGTCAGGAAGCTGTAGTGTCTAGTTAGAATTAATTGAATGGAGCTGGTTTGAGAATCTATTGTGTCTCCTTTTCCCTGAACACAACACACCGAAACTCCTAGCAATGAGGGCACGTGAATGGAACTCATATTCTAATAACTTCAGCCTCTACCTATTTTCAGTCAAAAGACAGCCTCTAGGAAATCCCACATAACCCAAGAACGGCAAGTTTCTGGCTAACCCCTTGTTCAAGAGTTATTTAAGCCACACAGTGTTTTCTGAAGGTGAACTTTATCAAACCTTGCCAGAGAATACTCTTCAAGAGGGGCGTGTGTGTTGGTTTTATTTTCTTCGTTTTCCAAATAAAAAGACCTTCAGATTGAGTGATTTATCTTATTTGTCTTAATACTGCAGACATCTGTTTTGATTTGGTCCTAAACCCTCGAAGCCACCATTAGGGCCCTCGTGAGTTTGTGAAGTAAAAAGGCTTTCTCTTGATGATTTAAAGTCCTGGAAAAACTTTTCCCTTACAAGATTCCTTCAATATCTTAAATGATCTTAAAAAAAAAAAAAAAAAAACAAACTGAGGCACATAGGCTATTATAGCTCATCTGAGTGATGTTCGCCTTAAATATACCAATTTTTAGTTTTTATTTTGAACACAGTCTCCAAAGCTGCTACAGCAGAATATAGGGGTGTTAGTGGAGGGGTGTTAACAGCTAAAACTCTGCCACGGCACTTCAGAAGCATGGCATCTTCCCCCACTATGTACATAAGTATGGTAGGACTGATCCAAAGGACAAGATCTGGATTGGTTCTACTATATAATCAAGGACTGTTTGTATCCTGTGCTTTAAGGGAACTCACTAAAGAAAAGTGAAGATCAGGTCTGTGCTAATAAACTTGTGTTGTAAGCTTCAGCTTGTAAGATAGGCATCTTGGTTAGAAAATGGGCTTATTTTTAGTTCAGTGAATCAACATTCAACTTTATTCAATGCTTGGTTCTACCTGGTGAATTAGTTTTAGAAAAAATACCAGTCTCCAAAAGCAGTGGTGCAGGGTTAGGGTTTGTGGGAACTTTTAATCCAGGTTTATGTCAGTCCGTGGTTTTCAACCTTGCTCAAAATTTCAGTTTCACATAAAGGATTTGCATGCCTAGCAGCTGAGGCATTAGCCAAATTAAGGTTTCAGAGGCACTTCACTGAAGTGTGAGAGCTTTTAGGAGCTGTCTGTCCCTGTCCACACCCACACTAAATGTCTATTGTATATAGGTATAGCCTCCAAGTTATGTGAATGTGGCTGCTTGTTGATAGTCAAGAGACCTTTTCTTTGTATCTATTCTGAACAACGCATAAAATATTAGTCTTTTCTTTTGTAGAGATGAAGATGACATAAATGATGTGACTTCTATGGCTGGGATCAATCTTAATGAAGAGAATGCGTGCATTTTGGCAGCAAACTCTGAGCTCATTGGTACAGTGATTCACTCTTGTTCAGATGAACCATTTCTCTCTTTGGAAGCTCTTCAGAAGAAGATCTTGAACATAGGTGAGAGCAAATGCACATGTAACATGTATGTATGGATGTAGTATTTTCTTGCCTCTCATCAACTAGCCTCCAATCTTCGAAGAAGGACCTGGAACTATTAATATCTCCCATCTCAATTCATGTGTTTCTGCCAAACTATACTGAGCTTTTACTCCCCCTTCTTGGAAACAACTGTCCTTTAATGTTTTTTTTAATGAAACAGTCTCAAGCACAATGAGAAAAAAAGAAATCGATACCACTTCAGCATGTGAGAAGTGAGCAACTTTATTACTCTTAAACTTAATGGGATGGTTAACAACCATAAAGATGCTAGTGTCAAAACACTTACATTTGCTTTTTTATCTCTGCAGCTTCTAACTTGATGCATTACACTAACTTTCCTAACAGTTTTTGCATTCCTCAGCCTGTTCAAGTATAGGTACTCTATTGACCAACATTAAGAAGAAGCTTGAAACTGCCAGTACACACAGGGCAGACCTTTGTTTATGATTCCGTCTGTGGAAGAAAACTTCCGTTAATTTTATACAAAAGAGATGTTGAAGCTGTTTGTCTGTGTAGGGAGTGGTACTGTGGAATGTGTGTTGAGTGCCTGTGACTACACTGCGGTGTAGGAAGTTCCTTAGTGCACGCATCATTTCAGCTGTTAGCTTCTGAGCAAAATGGTAACTGTTGCTTAGCAGTGTTGTATCGTGTCAGAGCAGGGAGCACGAGTTTGTATAGTGCCACGCTGAGCGGTACCACTGCTGCCGACAGCAAGCTCTGTGAGTGTTGCTCTGCTCCTTGCTCGTGCCCTCTGCCCCATAGCTCTCTGTACTGGAACAGTGAGTTTTACAGCTGAGCATCCAAGAAAGCCTGCGGTTGTACATGCAGTCATCATTCTGTCACGGTGGTTTAGCTACGCCATCGCCAAGTCTTTCTCTTTCTAGACACACCTGGTTCTCTGTCCAAAGTAGGCAGCTAACCTGTGACAAGGATGTAACCTGCAAATGCTACCGGTAGCCTCAGTACTCCTGCTCTGGTTAGCCAGGATGCGTCATCTGAGCTGTGTGGGGCATAGCAGAGTGAAGTAAGTGCTGTGTTATTAGTGGCAAAGGGAAAAGACTCATCAAAACTGGTGCCTAGAAGATTTTCTCAAAATTCAATAGAGAATTAATCCTTCTTGGAAAATGTATATAAAGAAAAATTAAGAGCTTTTCAAAACCACAGAGTACTTCTAGAATAATCTAGAAGTAGGCACTTCTAGAGGTGCGAAGACAATTTATTGAAAGATGGAAAATAGAAGCCTGGCTGTTTCATGGCTGGCATGGTAGTTGTTCCACATTAATAATATTAATGATGGAAATAATTTATGTCATAAATGAGAAGTCTTTGATTGCAAGGAAAGGAATATTCCTAGGGAGTACAGCAATTCAGAAAATGAACACACCTACTTTTGAACCAAGCTCTCTTTGAATTAAGAAGTGTTTGTGTGGAGGGAGGTCTTGAGGTTTGGAGGGATTTTACTAAATTTTAAAGTTGGTGTTTTGGTGTTCTGATAGTCTAGTGAGAAGCTGCTGAGGAAGTGTTGAAAGGTCCTTGAGCAGAATGAGCTTTGCACTCAGCTAAGGTACAGGCCAATGCTTCCTGATCAAATACACTTTGATTGTATCTGGGAAAACATCCTAGATTTTCCCTGTCTTGCAATTTGTTATTCATTTTCAGTTAGAGTAGCAAAGGCAAATGAAATAGGTGATTAGTTTTTTTACGGTGTGCTGTTTATCCATTCTTAACACTTCACTTGGCAGTAAATACCGAAATGGGTTTTGAAGGCGTGCTGTATATTGCATCATAAAGTGTTACAGCTGCTGTAAATGCAGCGAGGGGCGAGGAAAAGCACTTCTGACAGGTACGGTGCATGGGGCATGTGAAACTGCTGCCTGCCGTGCCCACCAGGGAAAAGTTGCTGCCGTCCAGGTGTCTGGATGGAGTCGCGTTGAGTGATCGATGGTGTCAACTGCTGGAAGGCTTCTCCATCGGCAGCCTGCAGCCGCGGGAAGGTTACAGAGGTGATGCCTGGCTCTGGGTGCAGGGCCAGCACAGCTTCGCCTGGAGCTGTCACCAGCCTCGGTCGCAGCTGCTGAAACGCAGGGAATCAGCAGCAGCCCGAGAGAAAAGGTTGAAGGTGATGGCAGGATGACCCCAGCTGGACTCGAATCTGTGCTGTCCGAGCTGCTGCCGTGGGTCGGTTGGGGCCTGTCTGCCCCGTGTCCGTCAGTCAGGGCAGTTGAGAGGGTCCTGTGTGCCTGGAGTGCGCCACAAAACCCATTCCTGCTCGTCAGATAAATGTCATGAGTTGTTAACAAGCACGGTGTCAAGCAGGGCAAAATGTAATTCTGTATTTTTTTTAATTACTGGAATTAACAGAATATGGCACTAATTTCTACAGCTACTGCTTTTCCCCCTCCCCGAACATGAAGCTTGATTTGTGTTCTTATTAACTTTGTCCTATAAATGACCTTGCAAGGAGAGTGGTTCTGGAGGCTAAGTGAAACAATGTCTATATTTTCTGAAGCTTCAGGCTAAGTTTTATTAATGTAATGTCTAAGATCTTTGAAGTTGTGACTTTACCAGGAAAATCATAATCTCCAAACCTTTATTCATAATGGGTATGACTTCCAGGGGGAACAGAATACCTGCTGTGCTAATTATTTCAATTATCAGCTACTACTAAAACACGTAATGGATTTTCTCTGCTTCCACAGGTAAAAGGCATGACATTACGGAACTTAACTCTGATGTTGTGAACTTGATCTCCCACGCTACACAGGAGAGATTACGAGGGCTCCTAGAAAAACTAACTGTAATTGCTCAGCACAGAGTATCAACCCACAAGGTAAAGGAAATCATTAGGCAAGTTTTGCACCAAAGTTTCCCTGCTTTGCAGCCTTGAACCTCTTCCAAGTGTGTAGGCACATCATAGGCAATATGTGCATTTTCAGTAGCTACCAAAGGCTGGTTTTAACAGTTATAGCCAATAACTGTTCTATTTGATTTGTTGGACAGGTGCTCTTAAAACTCAGCATAAAGCTAAATGCATGCATTTCTTCTCTTCCATAGAATTGTTACCTGTTACGCAAAATTTGTCTTACATGTAAAGCTCATTTTGCATGTTCTTGATGGTGGGCTGATTTAGGAGCTTCTGTTTTCCTTATGCATTTACTGTTGGTTGAACTGCAGTACTGATGCAGTAAAAAGCCTTGGGAAACTGAATTGAGTATTTTACCTTCAGAAGGTGCTCCATGTGAAGGCAGAGACCCTTTTATCTTAAGATTTTCTCCTCCCCCCCCCCCCCCGATAATTCAGATTCCCTTCCCTCCCTTTTGTATTATCTCTGTTCAGTATAAAGGATATTGGGTCCCAGTAAGCTGAGTATCCTTGATACGCTTGTATGGTACAAATGAGAAGCGATAATTTACTGGCTAAATTAGCCTTTTTTTAAATTTGTGTGTAATTCAATAATAAGGTATTGATCCTTATTTTCAATATGAATCTGTCTTAGGAAAAAAAAGAAGTTAAATATATCTGTCAGTTCTTGAGTTCTTGTTTGTTTGGGTTTGTTTTTTTTACAAGAACTTTATACTTAATGAAGTTTAACAAGAACAGCTAACTGATGGAATAGGAGTTGTTTTTGTACTCAACACTTTTTATAGGCCTTTAAGAACTGGAGCAGCGATAGTAAAGAGGAGGAACTATTTGGAAACTTCTAAGCATTTATGGTGATGTCTGAAGCAGTTGGAGTATGCTGTTCTTTGCCAGAAGAAAATGTAGTAGAAAAAAAAAATCAATACAGGAAAAGTATACACTTTTTTATGAGAAGTTTTTAGAAATTTGCACATGTTCTGTGTTGTTTCTCTAAAGTGGAAGGTACAACTGAACTGAGCTTGTGAGCAAAAGTGAGGACGAACACTGAAGTCCTGAGTAACCAGTTGGACTTAGTGTCTTGCAGACAACAAGAACATAAGGAAATGGTTTTTGGACACTAGACTCTATGGGACTGATTTATTTCTCATTGAACTAAAGCAATAGAAAAACAGATAGGTTTTTGTCTGATTGAATTGCCAGAAGCAATGATAAGATTGTAAGACTGCAATAAGCTTGCTTTCTTTTCCTCTTCTCTCAAAAGCAAAACAAACAAACAAAAAGTAACTAGCATAGTAATCCTAGAGGCACAGGTACCCCCTTTCCTTAGTAACATGGTATTCTGCTACATAGGAGTGTCCTACAGGATTACATTTGTGAGTGATGTTACTGTGAGAGATGCTGACAGACTTTTAGAAATCTAAGAACGGAACACTGTAGGGTTTTGGAGTCACATTACTCAGTTGGTTAAAACCTGGTTCTAATAATGCTAAGTTCACAGGCTTGATCCTCTACGAGCCATTCACTTGAGAGTTGGATTCGACGATCCTTCTGGGTCCTTTCCAACTCAGAATATTCTGTGGTTCTGTGATTAATATATATATTTACATAGCCCTGTATTATATCTCCCCCAGTGCTTACCCCCTCTTCTCTTTTCCCTCTAGGCTATTGATTGGTACCATTGTGCAGTGTGGGCTTCATGTATTTCAGATAATTTCCCAGAGCCTTTCCAAGAGAGTCAGTAGTTGCTTTGTAAGGCTTTGTATTGGCCTGTCTTCAGTACAAAAAACCCTACAGTGAGAAGAATAGGTGTGGCGCAACCAAAGTAACTACTGTGAGGGTAGAAGTTGGTGTTCAAATGCCGTAATTCATGGGATCATACTCAGGAAACTCTTCTTCCCAGTTTGCTCAGCTCATGCCTAGCAGCTTTCATCTGATGGATAGCCCTGCAGAGAGAGTGAATTGGCAGGGTAAAAGCTTCATACCATGCCACCATGTAGACTTGCCAACTTTTGCTAAATTTGAGAAAAAAAGAAGTGTGTAATTGGAAGTTACCAAGTTAATTAAATATAATTAATAAATTAGTTAATAAAACTATCGCGGTGGTCTCTTTATCTGAAGTAGGAATAATCTTTCAGATTGTTGTAAGCTTTTCTCCGTGATACAGCTCTTGCTGCAGTGCTCTTATAGAGCCTTTGTAAGACCGCAGTGGGAATTAGCTGGCTGGTTTGGTTCCTCGGCTCCTTCTCTTCTACCAGCTGGAAAACTACTGAGGTATAAGGGTATGCATATGACCTGATACCTAAGACCAGAATTCAGTAATGACAACTAAGCACTGCAGTGCTTAAAGAATAGTTTTTATGTGTATGGATTCACCCCAGCATGAGACAGCTGCCCTACTCCTGTGGCCGGAGCCATGAGCTCATGGCTTCAGCAGGCATGGTGTGGTGCTGAGCTACAAACAGTGCTCCATGAAAACATATTCCCCACCTGCAGCTCTAAACTACATTATCTAGTAGGGTGATATGCTTCATCATAACAGTTTTGGCTACAAGTTATGAACAGGTATACAATGTAAATGTTTTCCATCTAAACAATCACAGAGAAGTTTACTGAGTAGGACAAAATACAACTGCAGGTGTTCCTCTTCTAAAAATTCTAAAAATTCCTGAAATAATCTATTTTGGAACAGTTGATGAACCCATTTCTTGTCATATATAAGCTTGTGGGTAGTGCTTTGGAGAGCTGCCGGTTGAGAGACTTGCATTCCTAATTGGTATGGGGTCATGGATTTGGCTTAAAGTATGTAAATATCTGACTCTGATTTTGGGTATTCTGAAGCGAAAACACTTCTAAACTTTGGAAAAAATAATCTTCTGGTAATACAGCTTTCTTCTTTGTCCCTTTAAAAGGATTGTGGTATGGTGGTGGATTATTATAAGCTGCTGCTTCAAAACAAGTTGTACTAATGTATTGAGAGTGACTCAAAGTAGTGTATGCTTTGTGGGGAGTGGTAAAAAAAACTTGAGTAGTAACAGAAGACAGGGAGAAGGTTTGTTGGACCTCCTTGCAGAGCCACAGACGCTGCTTTGGAAAGAAAGTTTCTGGTTGCAACATATGGTGTGGTTTTAGCCCCAGTTGGTAATACATGACAATGGGGTGGCTCACTGAAAAGGACCAAACATAATACCAGGAGAGGAATTGATTTCATGCTCTGGCTGGGTTATTAGAATTCAGATTAGGAGACAACAGTGCCCCACAAGAAGACTTTTACTTTCCTTGCAGCTTTTAATAGGGTGTGACTGGGTATGGGAGGAAGAGTCTTGAGTGTAGTGTGCTTGAAAACTAAAAATTGAGCAACTGAAGTAATTGATATATACTGATAAGTCTATATACTTAACATGTAACCTTGCCTAAAATACAACTGTAAAAAACATCCAGTGCTTATTTCAGAATGGTTATATGTCAAAATTGACTCCTCAGAATGTGAGATTGGGGTAAGATGGAAAGAAGAGTTGCTGAAAGTACATAGTTTGTTTGGCTGATAAAAATTTCTCAGGGAAACAAGTTCACAGAGCAACAGAGAAGGCAGGTAAGTGTAGGATGTGCATTAAAAAGAGGTACAAACAGGTGGCACAGACATACCTCATCTAGAATGGGCTCCTTGTCTTGTTTTGCCTAACGCCCTCTGGCCAACACATGGCTTAAATAACTTGTCTTTAGAAGAGCAACATAATAAACCCAAGTTTTCCTTTGCCAGTTGACCACATTTTAGATCTTTCCTTTCTCTGTCTTTCCAGTCTATAGTAAATGTCAACTCAGGCTTTCCAGTGAATGAATTGGAATGAAAAATGAACTACTGATTGTTATTCTTTAGACCAAAATGACCCTAGTTGTGTTTCAATGCCTGTGTGTCCAGTTATTGTTGGAAATAGTCATTAGTATTCACTGGCCTGGCTTTGTACAGGTGATTGGACCAGATGACTTTCCTGGTTTACCTTTCAGCATAAACTATCCTGTGACTTGAGAGCATTCACTGAGGCAAAAATACATATTCTTAAAGCTATAATAAACCATAGATAATATATCTCACTTTCTTCACCCTGAGTGATTCATTGTAACTAGTTCTAAACTACCCCTCTAGTACATAAAACTTTTTTGGAAACACCAGGTGATGCTTATTTCAACTTCTGCATTAAATGGCTGAAACTAGAACACAAAACACTAGAAACTTAAAATGTCAAATTCTAATTTTTTTCTCTCTTTGAAGGGGAAAGGCTATTTTCCTAAATATGTTTTTTGGAAATGAAGTTGCTGGTTTAAAACAAAATTTTAGTCTTTTAACTAAGGTTAGGGAAGACTGTTGTAATTGTAGTCACTATTGACTAGATGTTTTTAATGTCACTTGTTCAATAACCTCTTACTAGTTACAGATACCTAGAAACATGCTTCAGTGGAGAGGAGATGTGTAAATGACTACCTACCACCTGAAGTCTTTCTAAAACAGCCTATGCTTTTCAGCTTTGAAAAATAGTGTTGTTCTATTCAGATTTTTCCCATTGGGTTTGTTAGCTCTAGCTGTGTATATGAAGGCCTTCTTGTCTATAACAAACTGCTTTTTTCCAGGGGAGCGATAAGTACATCGTATGTAGTGACACCAGAGCACAGCTAAGATTTCTTGAAAAGCTTGATCACCTAGAAAAGCAGAGAAAAGATGAAGAGGAACGTGAAATGTTGCTTCGAGCAGCCAAGGTAACATTCTTGCTTTCCAAGGAAGTAGTCATGTCCTCTAGATTGGTGAACATCTTCAGGTTTCTCCTATTTCTGTTTTAAATGTAGAAACCATTAACCCCGTTCCTGAAAATTCATGACATTTAGGACAATTTAGGCTTTACAGAAAAGGATTTAGCATATTTAACATTTAAAAAAAAACCAACAGGAGTTCTTTGAAATGTGTGGTGGGGTGAACTCTGCTCAGTCCGAATTCTGGAGCCCCTTGGATGGAAGCCTAATCTAGAGCTGAAAGAATTGTGTTGTGCTTGCACGAATACAACTCCCTTTCTTTCCTATACTTCCTGTCCTTTTTAAGTGTCTGCTGCTGACATGAACAACATCATGCCTAGACTGGACCTGACTGACAGTGTTAGCATCATTTTCAGCTTAATCTTGCTTCAGGCTACAGCAGAGGCAGCCGGCCCAGATGAGGAGGGGTGTGCACGTATGTGCGTGGAGGGGGATGGAAGCCAGTCTGGATTGAGGCATTTGCCCCTGGAGCTAAATCTTTCAATCACCAGAGAAAATTGCCATTTATTAAATATTTAACGGATACGATGGTGTTTGGATGCCAGTAATTTCTGTTCAGTCTTTTTCCTCTTGCTTTGCTAGAGCCGTTCCAATAAAGAAGATCCAGAGCAACTGCGGTTAAAGCAGAAAGCGAAAGAGGTAGGACTTTCCAGTTACCATGCTTGCCTTTGTGTGTTGAGAGAAGGTTGGCAGTCCTGTCCTGGCAATTAGGTCAGGGTTTATTTCGCTGCTGCATACCATTTGCAGAGGCCTTGGGGAAGGACAGGAACCGCCACAGGCAAGGGCAGTGCTTCAAATGAGGTCAATGAATTATGAGCTCTCTTTTTTTAACATTTTATTTTTTGCAGTTTCAGTCCTGTCTAGAAACAGTCCTTTGTAAGCTGCAGCAGTACACTTGTTAGGAATATAATGTGGGATTAGGAAAAAAAAAAAAAAAAGAAAAAGAAACTTTGAGATTTAGCATCTGGGACTGTACAATAGGCTACATTTTTCCAGGGTAATTGTTCGTTTTGTAAATCTGATACTGCTTATAATTCTTTGGCTGGGAGGCGGTACTGGGATTTAGTTTTAAATGGAAAACGCCTCTGGCTTTTAATTTTCTGGGCCCAGCAGTTTTCTGTTCTGGAATGGAGCCCTTGTTTCACACAGTTCATGTTTAGCTGCAGGGGTTTTAGTTTATAGCTTAGACTGGTTAAGCTTTTACTCCCAGAGGCCTCTGCATAGCAACTGTAGAAATCAACAAATAAGTTCATTTATGTCTGCAGCCTCCTCTCAGTAGCTGACTTTTTACATTTCCCAATATCCATTTCCTGACTTTTCTAGCCTGAGAGAAAAAAGCTCCACTAATTGGAGCTTATTTTAATTGAGCCTTAATATTGGATCTCACTGGAGTTGCCCCCAGAGCTACTGGGAACAGAATGAAATGAAAGTACCTAAGGTTGAAGATGTGTGTGCGTGTGTATGTGTGTGTGAAATTTTTCACTTGACCTACAGATTCTTTTCCCTGCTGAATAAATCATCAAGCCTGTTCACATTTCTGATTAAGGATCTGACAGCAGACGATAATAAAGACAATTGAGGTGTGAGACGTGTGATACAGAGCTGAAGAAATTGGTTTCTATAGTTACTTGACTGATTTCATGCAATTTTTAAGGATCTTTGTGCTAAATGAGAGTGATTTTTCTGAGCAACCTTTTTCCTTAACTGTGCCTCTTGAACTATGAAATTTGTTGTTGCTTAACATTGCTGCACTTGGCTCCTAGGTGCCAGCAGCAGCAGCAGGTTATTTATGAATGCTTTAAAGGCCCTTATTGTTTGGATTAATGTAGGAGTCTAGGCAAAACAAATGGAAATCCAGTAAAATAGTATTCGAATCAATGCTCTGGATTTGCACCACAGTAGAAGAAATTTGTAAAATAGGAGGAGAGAAGGAGCTTGCTTTACTGTCTTTTAATTCTTTGTTTCTGCTTACAACTCTTTCTTCATTCCTGCAATCTGTGAGTACAAAGTTGCCCTAAAGCCCTTCCCAGTTTGCCTCTAGTGCCACCAGGATCAACAATCAGTGGGTGATGCTAATCTGTCTTGTTTTGTAGGTGACTTTACCTCTGCATCATCTGATTGTTTCTAGACATTCTTTTATTAAAAGACTGCAAAGTAATTAATTTATGCAGCTTCTTCTCTCTTGTTCTGTGAACAATAACATGTAGGATCTTGAAAAATACTCTGTATAGGTATGTGTTTTGGGTCTCTTTTTGGATTAGTTGGTATTCTTAATGAGATTTCTTTTTAAAAGTAGCATATAGGTGTACAAAAAAGGAGCCAACAGAGCGAAGAAGGCATGTAAGTTTAGTGCTTGGTGTTCTAATATGTGTTGAGTTTACCTCCTTCATCTTATCTTGTGCCAGGCTAACACAGCCTGCATCACATTTGTCCTGCATGTTTCTCCATGCTGTGCTGCTCCCAGAGTGACAGTCTCCAACTGCTTCACCAAAAGAAGAGGAGACAAATGTGCCTCTTGAGAAAACACAGATCTTTGTGCTGGTATTTCCTTGCCCTCTGTCCTGCTGCTTTGTTCTCCGGAAAATGAGTCAGCCAGAAGCTTCTCCAGGCTTGACATGGAGAATGGATAAACCCACCTTTTGTGCCTGTGATGTTTTCTTATCTGTGAGCTTGGGTGGATATGAGAGTGAATGCGGCTGGAAAAATGTAGCACTTTATTGACAGTTTGGAGATAAATGGTCAGCACACATTTGCATTTAAAAAGTGCAAACACGAACAGAACTGAAATAAGCAAAATAAAAATCAACGAATATTCCAAGACTAAAACTGGTAACTAAAGCATGGTGAATACTGGGATGAAGGTCTGAAATGGCTTACCCTTGTCTGTCTATCTTGCCATGTTGTGATTATAGTTTGCTCATAAGAAACCAAACTTGGAAACTTTGATACCTCTTTCAGCTGGAATCAGATCTTTTCCAGGTCAGTCTGGTTGAGTATCCACTGGAAAGCCTGATCTGATTGTCCACTTGTAGTTCTTTAAGAAGGAATGTGGACCTGCATTCATCAAAGCTCTTTTATATCTTTATGGTAACCCCCAGGGAGAAGGGAGAATGTGTGGGGTAATGGCACTGTAGCATGTTCTAAAGCAAAGTTTCCCAAAATGCAGGGTGTACATCCTGACAATGAATACTTATAAATCCAGGATGTGCTGTGATCCAGCAGCTGGAGGCAATGTCTTAACATTGCTGGAAGTACATCCAGAGACTCTGCAGCGGGTTCTTTTATCCAAAAGGCTATACATAATTGCTGTGACCTTTTCATCCCTTTTTGCATGACCTATTGCCTCAAACTTCCCCTATGCTAAGTCATTTACTTTCCTATATTCTTAGTCTATGTAGCCTGCTATGAATTAAGTCTTTATTTACTTCCCCCTTTCACCTGTTTCGGCAGATTTTAATACCTATGGAAAGTGCACATTTCTTCAGAGACAGCTGCAAGGTTAGCCCCAAGCTGCTGCTTTGTGCACTCAAGGATTTTGTCCTTACTCTCCTCATGGACCAGCTCTTTGTGCAACGGTGTTCCTGAAGTCTGGGTAAATTAACCCTGTTTTTCATTGTGCCTTATCTGCCTCTTCAGACTGAGAGGATACTGGCCTCTCATTGTCGCTGATGCTTGCACTATTAAACCATAACTTTGTAGGTGATTTCTGCTATTTCCTGTTCTACTTTCTACAGTAATTTCAGTTAAAAAGAAAATGCTCAATCAATAAAACTCTTGAAGCTGTATTTGTAGTTTCATTTGTGGCTTCATCCCTTTTGTGAAATGAGCTTACTTAAATTGAGTAGCAGTTGTAGGATACTGTCAAATGTGCAAGCAAGTCATCTGAACAATGCATCCCAGAAGACCTGTAAAAATGTCTGTATTAAAGAGTGTATTCTATAATTTTAAATGTAAACCTGATCTCTTAGAATCATTGAGGTTGGAAAAGACCTCAAAAGATCATCAAGTCCAACCAGCACCGCCAAGTCTTAGACCACAAGTAAACCATGACTCTACATGCCACATTTACACATCTTTTAAATACCTCCAGGGATGCTGATGCAACTACTTCCCAGGGCAGCCTGTTCCAATGCTTGATAACCCTTCTTAGTGAAGAAATTTTTCCTAATTTTTTTGTACTTCTGTCCCTCATCTTCGAAGTGAGTGTGCTTTTGTAGTATGGCTTCAGGAAGCTTAAGGCTGAGCCTGGACAAACCTTTCAGAATATATGTGGGCAAGGTTGCTGCTTTGGGTTGAGCAGGTGAACAGGTATTTTACTGATGGTATCTTTGCTTATTTCCATAGTAGCTACCTTTATCTCTGCTCTTACCTTGTGTCACCTTTTAGCATCTATCAGCGGATAAAGGTGAGCGGCTACATCTTGAGCAAGGGGAAGAAATGTGTGGAGCAAGCACCTGATGGGCAGCAGATCTGCCTGCCCCATTCCTTGCTCTGTCAGCATCTGTGTTCACTTACGACTGCACAGATCTTCCCATTCACTTGTTCCCGCCTGCTTCACGCACTTGTGCATTTTTTTGACTCAGATACAAGGCAGCAGTAGATGAGATGCTGAGAAAATTCAATACCTTTAGTATCAGTTGACTGGGAGGAAAATAGCAAACCCTAGGGTTTTTGTAGAGATTGAACAAAACCTATCAAAAACATTAGAGAGTCAGCATGATTCCAATGAGTTCTGGGTGTTACATAGTAATGACTGAATTTTAGTTGTTCTGTAGTATCTTTTCAACAGTCATCTTTTTTTCTTGTTTCATATATCCATCCTAACTCCCTTATTTCCCCCCTCATTCTCAGGTAACAAGTAACTGTAACCTGATTCTTTGCTGCTCTCCCTACAGCCTCCAACCCAGATTTTTCAAGCTCTTTGTTTCCTTTTTCCCCTCCACACACCTCTTGTGCTGCTTCTATATTTAGTCTTCAGGACCTAATGGTTCAAATTCTTTAAGACCGTCCTTGTGGCAGGGGAAAAGTTAACCATGACCTCTCAAAAAAGCAAATACAAGATGCTGCAAGCAAAATAAGATCTCATTGCTTTTTATGAGCCTTCAGTGACATCCTGAGAGCTTCTGCTTAATTACCTGATTTATATTGTCTTTATTGTTCTGTAGTGTTTCTTGCCTGCTTCTGCATGTTTTTAGAGGGGGAAAAAAGCACTGTTATTGAAAAGACATACATTTTGTTAGCTCCAGTGTAGCCCTACAAATAACAGAGGGCTATCATCAGAGATTTGGTGTGCTACAAGTCTTGCAGAAAATCAGGGAGGGAAATCCTGTAAAGT
The DNA here is from genome assembly GCA_036023395.1 of Myiotriccus ornatus. Lineage (NCBI taxonomy): Eukaryota > Metazoa > Chordata > Aves > Passeriformes > Tyrannidae > Myiotriccus > Myiotriccus ornatus. The sequence continues at coordinate 106,232,276 of JAYRBT010000082.1, forward strand.
GTTAGATTATTGAGCAAGCTAAAAAGCAAACCAAGTGCCTGTTTATGTGACATTCATATTGGTTTTTTGAAGAAACATAAGAAAAGAGCAGCTGAGACACTGCATCGAAAACCACCCTAAAACCATCTGGCTGGAAGATGATAACAACTATCTTTAGTGAAAAACAAACCCCCACAAAACTCCATTAAGTGTGTTTTTGCGTTTCCAAATAGCCTTTTCTCAGTTTCTCTGAAGAGATGGAAAATGGACACATAACCAGCTGTAAGTATGACCGTACATTAGAAACTTGCTAATGGAGGAAATTTTAAGGCTAAAAGTACAAAAAGAAAATGATAATGGAGATTCAGAGAATTCTGTGCCGAGAAGGAGTATTGGGTGAACTGGGTGATGAGATGGAAAGACTAGCAGGTGGAAGAAAAGACTTAGACTTTCTCTAGCTTGGAGACCTCGGGAGTGAGTGAATGAATACAGTGTTACAATATTGTGCCTTTGGAAGAACTGTGATTGGTTTCAAAGTAATGTCCAGCAAGGGCTGGATAAGGCATGTTGTGATAAGGCAGATCTGCTCACTGTCGTTGAGAGGTCTTCTCATGCGTGAGAGTATCTGACACAAAAACTATGGGACATGGTTTTGGTGTGGTGTGCTGTAGCCTGTTTCTTGGCCTTTCAACAAAAGTAGCCTTAGGTAGTTTCTGAAAACACAGAGCTTGATGCTGGATGCCAGACAACCAAGATGTTCCTTGGGCCTCCAAGTAAGGCAAGCTGATGGGACTGCACAGTGGAAAGCATGCTTCAGGTGTTCTAGAAAACACAAGAATGTATCAGTAATTGTTAAGCAAAACAGACAAAAAAAGATGGTAAAAGGCAATATGTACTCCACACATAGGAAATTGTTAGCAAAAATGGGCAAAATAAGAAGTAACGAAGTCACTGCGCCTTGGATTTTTTTGTCTTGCGTGGAGTTAATTGTATGTTAGGGAATTTCAAATATCAGCTGAAAGATTTTTTTTTTCCCCCTTATCCTATGGGTAGATTACTTAGATTACTTCGTGGCTACCCTGGAAAAATATTCTGTTGTTTTCAAAAAATATTTTATTGCACCCTTCAGTTTTAGACAGACAAGGCATCTGGGCTTGAGGGGCACAGCCACAGTAGGGACTGCTCTACCACTGAAGCATATATGTGGAATACTAACCTGAAAGAATTCTACAGTATGACATACAGTTCTATTATAAGTTAGGACTGCGTATCAAACCAGTGCATGCTATTCTGCCTTGCTGCTGTTAAATCTAAATTACAACAGAGGGAAAAGTCAGTGGAAACTAATTGTATGGCTAATTAAAACAGTTTGAAAGGAAGCAATTGCAAGAAGAGAAATTGCATTATAGGCAAGAGAAAAGAATGGTAAATGTTTAAATATGCAGCCTCCAAGTGTCAGTTTTCCTCAGAGAATGTCCCCCATATGAGAAGTCTGCTATTCAGCCTCATTCAACCTGTAGGGTAAAAAATTTTGTATAGGGAAGGTAGAGGCTGGAGGCAGTAATGCTCACTGAGCTTTATGACAATGAGTGCGAGAGGCTGGAGATTGAAAACAGATTTTTAAGGTTTATTTTTAATTTTCTTCACAAGTTCCTTAAAATGCTTAAAGGGACTGTGAAAAAATTGCAGTGCTTTCTTCCAAAGACAATGAAGGGAAAAGCAACTGAGAAGAGTAGACAACTTTCAAAGCACTTAATGGAGGGTACAATGAAACCCAGTGAAACTTTGCTTGAAAAAGCTGGTCAGAAAAAAGAATGGATAGAAAACGAAGTTATTTTAGTGCGATAAGTGGCTCCACTATAAAGGTACTTCAGTATTTAGTTCTTTAAAAAAAATATGCAGTAAAGGGCACACGTAGGTCTTGAGGTTCCTTTTTCACAGATGCCAAAAACGGGTGGATGTTGAAATTCGGTCACAGTTTCCTTTCCTTACTTTGAATATTTTAATATTTGTTAATTTATTGTTCAGTTTCTTTATTGTGGAAGCTGATAGAATTGGGAGCTTCTGCCTCTTTTGTATGCCTATATTCCTAGCCTTTTTACCCCGCAAGTCTTATACAAATTCTTGTTCATCTACTTTAGTGCTTTTATTACTCCTGATCTACTTATTGCTGCATAGCACACATAACCCTTAGGCATACATTAACTTGTCTTCAGCCTTCCCTAGTTTCCTTTTCTGCCAGTTCTTCTGTTACGTTAAATATTTATTTAATCTGTCCTGTACATTTTCTGCCTATAATGTCACATGTGAAGACATCCCCCTGTTTTGCTTGATATTAAACCCAGTATCTTGTACGTATACTTTTTAGTCTTTCCCTTGTACTAATTATACTGAGCCCAGAACTGTGGTGTTCAGCTTCCACATCTGTCTTGCCAGCATTTTTTCTGAACTCATTTACATCCATGGGGCTGGTATTTATTTGTTACTGCATTGCCAAGACAATTTTATGGCTTTTTTTTTTTAATTTTTTTTTTCTAAGCATAAGTTCCTCCAGCATTATGCTGGACAAGTGCCACCTATTTGGCTTTTCTTTAACCTCGGTCCTATTACTGCTCTGTGAACCCTGGATAATACAAATTATCACATCTCTACCTTTAGAAAAACCTTCCCTGGCAAAACCATTCTTCAGGATCTAGAGAGTAAATGTTTCATGGTTTTTGTCTGTTGTGAAAGCTTGTACCAAATACGTGAATCCTGTGCTGGGCACTTTGTGACCCAACACAAGGGCTTTCATTTAGTCCTTTTCCAAGGTGAACATGTGTTCAGCAAGGTAGCACTCCTTTTCCCCTTCCTTTTATAATACAGCCACCCTTTGCTGTACACATCATGAATTAGCTGGTGTGAATTAGTTGGCTTTATTTGTAGTAGCATGCACTTCTCGTCAATTGTGTCTAAGGGATTCTTCCTGTTTAGGGAAAATACAGAGATTTACATAACTTCAATTACTGGAGCTTTAATAACCATGTATCATATACTTTATAACCGAAAGAGTTTAAAACCAATCTGCAGTATTGCTTTAAGTAAAAGTCTCAGCATCTCATAGCATCTCATACCTGAAGTACTTCTTGTCTTCTTACACAACTTGAAATTTATTTTTTAATATTAAAATGTCTCAAAAATGTCACTGGTGTAATAGTAAAAATAGATACTGCATATTTTCTGAAATGCAGAGTGTGAGACATAAATGAGAAAGAATATCTGTGAGCAGAAAAAGAAATATTTTTCTCAGAGGACTGAGTGAAGAACAGAGAGGTCAATTTTAAAACCTTTTATTTTGTGTGATTACAGCCATGCTGCAAATGCCATTTCACTATAAGGAAGGACTTTAAAACATACCTTATTTCTTGATTTGTGCTGCAGGTCAGATTAACTAAAATGGTTATTGTGTCACCCTAGAGATTCCTGCTTGCTGCAAGACCAGACTTTAAACCCTATTTTTATTATTAAAAAGGCCAGCAGCAACAAAGGCTATTTTACAAGTTCTGAGACGTTTTCATAGCAATTTGATCTTTATACACAGGGTTTTAGAACTCTTTGCACTGCAATTCTTAGCATATGTGAAAATTGGAAGGGGGGGGAAGGAGCACGAACGTTCATTTGCCACTTGCAAATGAGACTGTCCCCTCTCAATGCCCTTCTTGAGGAATGAACTTTGAACAGGGCACATGTTGGATTCTTGTGCTGGACCAGCAGCATCTTTAAGCAGATGAAATAGGTCAGGTTGAGGGGAAACCTGGTCCTTTGGCGGTCCGATGTATGATGCAGCTTCCCCCTGCCCCTCTTGAATTGCCATCACACCCTTTTCTCTTCAAGGAAAAAATTCATCTGTTTTCAAGATGGGTATGACATTATGATTTCACCTGGGTGTGGCAGTTTCTATTTGTATCCTATTGTAGTCAAAGACACCAGTGTTAATTAACTGACCTCTAAAAGGGAAACAGTAGATGCAACTTCTCTGTGCCGTATTTTGATGAAGTGTATTTACTACTTTTACTGTCACTTGCTGCAGTGATCTTTCTTCCCTAAGTTATGTGCTACAAACCTAACTGTTAAAGAAAGATTTGCCTCTGCGTAGTTGCCTCTTGCTCTTTCCTAATCTTGTTTAGGAAAATCTGGCAGTAATTAGCCAGCCAGTATCCTCGGGTATCCCTTGGCATTATCTGCCTGTCTTCTCCTTATCCTGTGCTTTTAACTGCTCACACAATGTTTGGACATTTAATCTCACACTTCTTAATGGAACAAAACTTGATGAAAAGATGATTTCGCTGGCTTGAGCAGGATAATTTGGATGCCTGCCCATATCACTTAATGGGGATCTGTTGAGTCCATTATGGAGACTGAGTGTTTAAATTCATTTGTCTTAATTATCTTATCAGAAAAATCCCTGGGATGTGTAGAATGCAATAAGACTGTGATTTTTTTTTTTTTCTATTGCTCCAAAACCCTTGTGAGATTCTGTATTTCTTTAAAAATCGTTCGACTGGTTATGAGCTGGAAAATGTATTGGAGAGAGACGTTAGTAATGACTTGCATTTCCAGCACTGTCTTGGGAACTGCCTGGTGAAAGATGCATCAATTCTGTTTCTAGAACGTGCATCTTTTTCATACCATCCCCCAAGTGTCATCCTCTTCTTTGTTATTGGTGGGTTCTCTGCCAGCACTGCCCTCCAGCAGCAGTGCTCACTCCTGCAGGATGTCTGTGCCAACAGTGTGCTTTGTCTGCTTGAATTGCATGGGGTAAAAACGGTGATGGTGCAAAGGCACTACCCATCCTCAGGCAGAGCAGCATTCTGATACTCCCCCATCAGAGGCTCGACCCGCCCAGTCCCTTCCACCCCATGCTGATGCCAACCCAAAGCCCTCTCGGTATTTAATTCATAGCTCTGCTTCTTCTCCTTAGACCTGACCATGGCTGCCCATCAACATCAGCTGTTAAAAGGAGAGGGGGTCTTGTTTCAGTGCTGCTTCAAGCCAGAAGTGTTCAGCAGCCACGTTTCTGACTTGTCTAACTACAGTAGAGCTGGTTGGTATGTGTTTTGTAGGGTTGAGAGAGAAGGGGGATATGTTTTCTCATGGCTCCCAGGGATGGAAGCAGAATGTTAGGCTGAAAAAGGCTTTTGTTTTGGTTTTGCTTTGTTTTAAGTTTAATGGTTTTTAAAGTCCTTTTACTTTAAGTGTAATGGTTCTTAAAAGTAAAGCAAATTATCTTTCCCCTTCTGGTTTTCTTTGTCAGTGGAGCCTTTTGGAATTTAATCTTTCCCCAGAGGGATTCTGTGTGCGTCGCATGTTTCAGTGCCTCTTCTCATGGCAAGAAGACTGTGGTGTTCATGTGACCATCGTGGTGACTGAACTACATTGCTAGCAGGAAGGTGTACTTTACTTCTACAGGGATGCTCCATAGTTCCCTGTAAGGAGGTGTGGCTCCAGGTGTTGGAGGCCTGGGCAGCTGAGGCTCCTGCCTCTCCCAAAAAATCTCAGCGTTTTGTTGCTGAGATTTAGCACTTATTCTAAGCATTTTATTGCTCCTGCTTGATCACAGGGAGTGATGAAGATGCCACGTAAAAGTAGTTTCTCAGCCTCAGTCTTTTACAGAGTTTGTGAAGTTGCAAGTTACTTTTTCAAGTTTAGTTTTACTTTCCCGCATCTATGATTGGTTGCAGTGTGCTCCTGAATATAAAGATACATACTCAAGACTGAGATGAAAGGAAAAGTTTATCTTAAACATTTTATGAAGGTGGGCTGGCTAGAGTTAACCTCAGACATTTGCAGAACACTAGTAGTCTTAAAATCTGTACTATCTAAAGTATTCTTGAAAGCAGTACAGTATATTTGTGAAAAAAACCAAGCAAAACACCAATGAACTGAGTGAATTCTGATAAATAAGCTGGTAAGTGTTTACACTGCACACAAAAGCAAGAATAGTGTGTGTGGTAGGTGAATGATGGTATCTGGCATTGAAAAAGTACTACTATGTTTCTGTAAGCAGAAGCCTACATGGTGTGATCAAAGCTGACTTGCAAATAGTGTTGTTTTCATAACTGAAACATTTATCCCATCTTCAAACAAAGAAAAACAATAAAGACCAACCCCCCCCAAAATTCTACTCTCAATATATCTGTTAAAGTCTTGCTTTCCCTGGTTTCTAAAAAAAAAATATTGAGCATATGGATAATTTGAGTCTTCCAGGGAAGAATGCCCTTTTAGGAAGCTTGCCCTGAAATACTGGTATTTTTAAAGAGCCTTAGCTGTTGCAGTACATGATGTGAAGTTGCCAGCATCACTAAAGTTTACTTATCTGAAGTAAAATAAGACTTTTAAAAACACCCACTCCAAAACCACCCAATCAAAAGCTCTCCTCCCCAGAACACTCCCCCAATACCCCACAGTATTTCTTTGTTGTGGATTCATCTTTAAGTGGGAGCAAGTAGGGGAGTATTACTATGTAGGTGCTGCAAGCTCAGTTGTCATCTAATTTTTCTCCTCTCCAAGTGGGATCTCTGAGAAATGAAAAGCAAGCAAAATCAGAGTGTGTTGCAAGCATAGTAAGCAAAATACTTGTATTGCCTGGATGAGGAACTCCAATTAATTAATTGTTTTTAGGGTGAGAGTGGGGAGGAGAGAAGATTTGGATGCTTTCCTACCATGGTATGGTTCTACTTCAGTTTTTTTAAGATGTGCACACGTACGCATGCAGAGAAATCCACATGTGAACAAGCATTTTCTAAGACCAGTGAATGGGGAGAGAATGGGCTAAGGATCCATTCTAGTGGCAGGTCAGACCATTTAAAGGTTGAGATCAAACTGAGAGGTCTCTGTTTGGAAAACCTTCATTCTCCACAGAGAAAGAAGTGCTCCCATCCACCTGTGCTACCAGCTGGTGGATCTGAAAGTGATGTGGTTGTATTAGCAAGGTGGGCAATCCAAGCTAGGAAGTCTGTCAGCAGACTTGACTGGATTGAGCTCCAGAGCAGCTGGCATCTCTAGTTATTGAATAGAGTGAAGTAGGATGGACCTTGAAATGCGGACATAAAGCTTATTTTTTATTTTAATCCTCTTTGCTGTGGGTTTCTGTCCTATCCCAAGTTTACCTAACCCAGGTAAAGGTTGTTCCTAATGATTTCTTTGTGTTGAATGGTTTCTGGAGGTAAGTGAAAATAAACATGCAGCGCATCTCTACCTTACTTCAGATGTTTCTGAACATTCAAATATGTAGTGGGAAAAGGAAGACAAGCAGTCAAAGGCAGCATCCTGTTCAGTTGGATAAGATGTTTCACAGCGGCAATATTGAGTGCTGGGTTCAGGTAATACAGCATGAAGAAATTGAGTATCGTGCTTTTGCAGTCATGGTTTGAGATTTTGAATCAAGAACATGCCCAGTTCCCAGAAGTTGGTAACTTTGATTTTTTAATACTAATCCAGCTTCATAAACTGTTTCAGTTAAGTATTTTCTGATAATCAGAAATGGCAAAGCTTATGAGCTGAGAAAAGATCTGCAAAAGTCCTCTTAAGGCTACGTTGATATCACAGTATGGTCTTCATAAAAGATGTTACACGGTGCAATCTATAGGGCTTTAAGCAAGTCTGTCAAAAGCGTCTGTAAAGACAGGGAAAGATGCTGTTAAGCACATTGTGTCAGTAGGAACTGCAGAGCTGTCTGAAGCTGCTATAAAGAGAACAGGATCCTTAGGATAATGTATATCATAATTAATGTAGGTGTTTTCTTTTTAAATTAGATGCAGCAGTTGGAGTTAGCACAGATGCAACAAAGAGAAGCCAACCTCACAGCTTTGGCAGCCATTGGACCGAGGAAGAAAAGACCTTTGGATTCATCAAACGTTGGATCTGGGCTGGAGGTACAGACATGGCTTGCAATGACTTGTGTGGTGTTATGTCTTCCTACTGAATTATGTTTATCTTTCCCTGTAGGAAGAAGTGAGAATTCTTTCACACAAAATGGTTTGTTAGGTTCTGTAAGAAACCTAGGCTGTGTGTTAGGTGCTTGAAAGGATTGTTTCTGATAAATTTGTTGGAGTGTTTATTTGTGTGTTGAAGGAAGAACTGTGGATAAGAGCGCTGTGTGAAGAACAGAATGAAATGATGACTCAGAGAAATTTCCATCTGCAGTGGAGGGTAACGAAGCTGTGGTGGCCTTCCACAGCAGGTAGATGTCATGGCTCCTCATTTGGACTCACAATGGATGATTTAGATGGCTTTTAAAATGGGTCTTGATTTGACATTTGACTGTGGACATTTATCCGTGCACAGTGCATAGAGACTCTTCAAATATTCTGTGAGCTTGCTTTGGCTAGACCCTCCCAAAAAGCACTAAATAAATAAATAAAGCCAGACTCACTGCAACAAGCTGGTTCTGGCTCACGTTGAATTTTAAAAGTGCATTGAAAGTGCTTTTAACAAATCTTTTCTGAACAAGTCTCTTAATGCGCTGGAGATTAACTGTTTCCAGTAGCTGGGAATCTTTTCTGGCTGCAGAAGTTCGTTCTGAGGAGCCTGGCAGCCTACTGCTGTAATTGTTCGTCATCTTTGCTGGAGATGGGAAAAATGCGTTGCCAGCTGTCATAGAATCATAGAATCATAGAATAGATTGGGTTGGAAAAGACCTCCAAGATCATCAAGTCCAACCCCTGATCC
>JAYRBT010000082.1:106265967-106381226 GCA_036023395.1 Myiotriccus ornatus
TGCACAGAGAGCAATAGACAGGCTAATACAAACAGAAGTTAGTTTAGACAGAATTTAGTTAGACAAAAGTTAGTTATCGCAAAAGGAGGGACAACTTGGCGGTCTGAAGGACAAAGCAGAATGAGGTTGTGTTTCAAAGTAACTGGTCTAAAAGGCAAAAAGTTCTGCAATGATATTTCCAGCAAGATGCATGTTTCACCTCTCCTTTGTGATCCTTCCTGGGGAAACATTCACCTTTTAGATAGCAGTAGGGGCTGCTTTCCCTGGAAACCCACATCTGCACTGGCCTGCTGGATGTAGCCCACCACAGTCCCTCCTGCTCCTTTCAGAGCACTGTGCTCACCTCCACGCTTCACAAAGCTTAAGGACTCTCATAGGCAACACTTTTCCCCCAAAATACCCCTTTGGATCCCCATCAAGACCCTTTCAGACTCCACTCAGTTCAAGCAAGTCTGCACCACTCATGCTCCTAGTATGCCACAAACCACCACACCAGTTTCCTGACTCTGACTTCTCTGTTCTACATTCACAGCAAAAGACCAGCAGGCTCCTTGACCCACAGCCAGGATGGGTGACCACTTCCCACTGCTCTACCCCCACATGCAAGGGCAGCAGAGACCCCAAGGGAAGCAGAGGAGAAAACTCGCTCTCTGAAAAGCTGGTGGTATCTTCTGGAGCCCTTTTTTCTCATCTATCCTATTGGAACCCCAAATTCAACCTCATGCCTGTCAGCCCAGAGGCTGGGATGAAAGGGCTTGATGGACGAGGAGGAAGTGTAATGATGCAGTGTCAGAATGCAACGTGCCTTCAGCATCGGGGTCTGGCCCAGTGGGATTTTGTAGGGCTGGGTCAACTGGGTCCCCATGGCAGTGACTGGATACAGAGAAACCTTTCACTCCGCCTCTGATGCCTTCCCTGCCCACTGGGTTTCCACATGCACCTGCTCTTTTTCCCGCACCTAAAGCAGGCAGCACTCCCTCTCTGACAATGAACCTTTGCTGGGGGATCCTTTCCTCTCCCAGGTCCTGCGGGTTTCGAGGGCTGCTCTCAGCACTGTGGCTCCCCACAATGCCACCCTGTGAGATGTTACTGTGCACCAGCAGCAGGACACACAGCTAGATGTTTTCTGTCTGCCTGGGCTGTCTCTGCGAGAGGCAGCATCTCTGAAAGGTACCAACATTTCCCCTTAGCCTACGGCTTGGTAACTGGTATGATCGAAGTCTTAAAGTGGAGTCAGCCCAAATGACCATGGGCATGCTGCCAGCCGCAGTCTTGTGCCTCCAGTACAGTCTTTCCTTGCATTCCCTTGCTTCTCTGGGTTGGGGGCAGGAGGCATGCAAAATCTTTATGTGCTGAAGCACCACCTCCAGCTCAGCACACCTCCAGTGGGTCTTTGAATGCAAACCCCACTTGCTGCCAATGCACTGAGTTTTGCTTCAGTGCTTCTTCAATTTCCAGGCTCCCATTATGCCACAGCCATTTGTGGAGGTGCCTCTTGCCTGGCCAGAACCTTTCAGTACTGCTGTCCTCTCTGGGAGGGAAAGACACCACTTAGTGACCAAGCACATGCATGATTTGGGAATGCATCTCCACTAGCTGGTGAAGAGGTGAGTTATTGAGCTTCAAGGCTTGTTGGCGCAGCACTGTGCTCAGCAGGTGAAGTGATGGGACCAGGAAACCGATGCATTCCTAAGGATCTCAGCCTTAATGATAGCCCCCCTTAGCATTGATGGCAGCTATTGATGGGTCTTTGGAGAATCAAAGGCTGCAAAGGTTTGCCCTGATCTGTTCCAATCGCTGCCACCTCCAGACATAGTCGCGGTTCATCTGAATATCCGACTCAGGCGAGTCGTCTCGGGGGAGTTTTGCCTGTACAAGAATGCAAGATCAAGCAAGCGGAGAGCAATCCCTCACACACGTATCTAATGCAGACGTACCTGAATGGGCTAAGCTATACTTTCATCTCGTGCAGTTAAGGGTGTTTAATTCTAATCCTGTGTCAATGGAGGAAAAAAAATGGTATGAAGTCCTAATAAATAAATTATGCCACTGAGTGCTCAGATCAGCACATCTTAGCTAGAAGCACTACAGAAAAAGCCGCCTTCCAGCACTGCAGACTGCTTAAAAACATCCCTTCAAATAGAAGTTGTTGCAAGCCAGTGATACACCAGTGCTATTGTGTTGGCTTCAGATCACAAAACATTTGCTATTCTGAGGGTGTGCAGCACTGAGGAAGAAGAAAAATATGAAATATTTGGTAATTTTTGATGATCAACTTCAGAACTCTTGAAGAACCCCGATTTTTCAAAATCATTGTGCATCTGCTCTCAGACAGCCTGTCTGCTTTCAGGTGTATCACACTGGGCACCTGCCAAGGCAACCACTGAAATTGCAAGTCTTCTTGGAAAATCTAGATGGGAGACTGAGATGGAGGAAACTGCCTGTGCTGCTACTGCTGAAGTTACTGATTTTTACCTCCTCTGTTTTTAAATTACTTTGCAGCATTATTTGCATTCAAAGAGACAGCTGGGAACATGAGGAGAAACTGGAGACTGGAAATGTCTTTTGTGATGCAACAAGGCAAAAGACTTGATTTTTCTGGGATTTCTTGAGTGCTCAGACCCTGGTTAGGCTCCCAAGATAGCAACTAGTAGCACGGGGAATTGTTGTATCTCAGTCAGATACTGCTGATTCTACTAAAGCTGTCGGTCTGTGCTGCAGCAGAGTATTTGCAATATGCATTAGGACAGAAGCTGTTTACCACCCACTGATGAACTTTTATGTGTAAAACGTCCCTTTCACTCTGAGCTGAAGCAGACACTTGCTTTGATAATTATATGAAAAAACCCTGAACTTTGCTTCAGGATATTTATAACCAAAACATGCAGAATTATTACAACACAAAATCTGCTTCATTGGGTCTTGCTGATATAAAAAGGGTGGAAAAAAAAAAAAAAAGGAAGAAAAGAAGGTTAATATGACAAAGAAAAAAAAGGCAGATGAGTACACAGAACACAATTCAGATCTAAAGCACTGTATTGTCCCAGCAATGCCACTGATTCCATTTAAATCCTAAGGAAAAAGCTAATGCTATTGAAGCCCTGCAAATTAATAATAGCCCTGGCCTTGTACATCACCCTTCCACGACAACCGGCACATCAAACACCTTCGCGGCTCCGCAAGAAGACAGAGTGGAGGAAAAGTAGCATGAAAGTGAAATGGTTTCTCTTCCTCTGCCCTGCCAGAGGCAAATGCCAGCTCGCACTGTTGTAAGCTGTAAGGCAAGGCAATCTGCAGTGCTATGGAAAGAAAACAAATACCACACTAGCAGGCAGGCAGGCAGAATGAGACAGAAATATTTTTAATTGATGCTAGACGAACATAAATAGATGAAGCTGGCATTAAGCAGCCCTTTTTCTCTCTCTGCCAGGTACCCATTTACCCAGGCTCATAACCAAAGGCCAACATGACATCAGAAGCCCTGTGGTGTTTTGCCTTTGGGCAACAGCCGGTAAAACTGGTTTCATCTGGCAGATGAGCGTGTGAGCTGAGGTAATTGGTGTGTTCTTTTCTGCCTCAGATTCCTTATCTCATCCTGAATATTCCCATAACCTCCCTTTTTCCAGCCCTTTTGTTTCTCAACAAAAAAAATATTTACATTGAAATAAAGAGTGGGAGCCTCTAGATTGCACCGTGGTGTGACACAGGTGCCGGTAACTTCACAACGAGCAGCTCAGCGACAGCTGCAGAAAAGATAAGCTGGAAAAGGGGGCTTTCTCTAGTGGGATGTTTCCTCTGGAACAGAAGGGATTTGAACAGACACTGATAAAGGAACCTCACTCAAAAACAGCTGCCTCTCCATTTTTCTTTCACTCCTGAGATCTGTTTGGATCCTTTTCTGGGGTGTTGTGCAACTGAAGAATAAAAACCATCTGAATGTGATCGGAGCAGTTTCTACACACCGAGGTTGCAAACAGCCAGGGCTGCCTATTTTTAGGGATGCATTAGCAGTGCTTTGCCAGTACAGCCATCCTGGGTTATGCAGAAGTTGAGTGGGCTTCCTGCAGGCATCCCTCACATCTCTCCCTGCTTTGCTCGCTGAAGAGAGCAGGATCATGAAATAAATCCTGCCAGCAAAAGTATGTTTTCTAGCATATCACTAAATGTACATTACTGGTGGTTTTGGTAGATTATCTTTGTGGATGAATGACTTCACACATCACACTACCACACTATCCACATTACCATGGGGCAGCACCACGGCTGGGTAGCGTGTGAGTGTGTAACCTGGGTCATGGGACAGACATTTCTGGCTTGTTTGGAACACGTGAACCTCTACAACTTGCCCCTGGAAAGAAGCTGGAAGGCAAAAATTATTTTCTCCTTCCTTCCAAATATACTACTGATGCATAAAAATGTAGCAGAAGGACTGGGCATGACATGTAGAACTGAGACATGCTGGAGATATAGTCCCTGCTCCGACACATTGGCTCAAACCAGGTAGGATGATGCCTCTATTGTCTGTAACCTAAGGAAGTGCAGTCTGCTTTTCAGAAGCATAGTTCTTTCTATTTAGGTTCCCAGGTTCCTTTGGAGCTGGGAGATGCTGAAAGCATGGGGTGGCTTGGGAAATCTGGCCGTAGACAAACCCAGACACTCGGGTTTAGCCTCTCGCATTGGGACATTTTGAATGTTTTTTCTTCTTCTATGGAAATCACTGGTGAAACTTCCCACTGAAGTCAAGCTGGATCCTAAGTTTGTAAATCCTGACATATTAATAGGGAGAAGAAAATGCAGAACATAAGATAGAAAAGGGAGCTTTCAACCTGCTAAACAAGGCTAAAACACAAATCCAGTGGTTATGTTAAACAGTCCAAATGAAAATTATCCAAATGTACAGGATTATAGGAGAAGAAAGAAAACAGACAACCAGAAAGAGATGATGAAAAATGGGCTAAGGGAGGAGGAAGATATAAAAGGTGGGAAATGAATGGGAAAATCCACTTGGGGATGAGAGAGGCCAAAAAAGGTGTAAAAGGAGGACACAAGTGAAGGAACAGTGGTGTGAAACACAGGTGGTGCTGGGTGTGGGACAGACTGAGGGGGGCTTTGACATCAGGGTCTGAGCCTCATAGACAATAGGAAGAGACACCTCTGACGAGTATGGACACCTCTAGAGAGGCCGGGAAATGTCTGAGCTCTTTGTGGTGTCTGTGGAAAAAGATGTAGGGGTAATGGGGCAGGGAGGAAATGGAGTGGGGGTCCTCTTGTCTTGGCCACCTTGCTGGATGTGCCCCAGTGACCAAACCTGGACAGGTGCTGCAGGAGACCCTGTTTTTTCCTGAGGGGCTTTAGGGCTTCCTGCAGGGCTGAGGAGCCCAGGGGAGGGGTATGCTGCATGGTGAGCAAGGCAGACCCAGATGGCTTCTCCAGCACATCATCCTGCACTGACGCACTCACATACACCTCTCTTTGCACCACCCTGCTGCTCCCAGCCCACGATCCAGCATTGGGGGGTACCCCTGGCCTGAGCAGGCAGCCAGAGAGCTGCAGCCTATGCTGCCTGTACATACCTACATGACACATAGATATTCGGGAGCCAGAGGACTTAGGAGTTTCTGAGCTAACCCGGGAGGGTGGCTCTCCCCATAGACTCAGCCCCACAACCGTGAGGCAGCTCAGTGACAACACACAATGCTCCCTGGTCACCAGGTTTTAAACCAGTTCCATGCATACAAAGCTGGGAGCACAGTTTTGACCTCTCCTCCTCCCTGTCCTCTCTCCTGCACTCAGAAGGTTTTGGCCAGGGTCTCAGCAGCAGAGGGACATGTCTCCCACTGCTTTCCCCTCCCTTTGGTGAAATACTAATCAACACACCACTTCGGCAAGGAGACAAATGCCTCAGGTTCAGAAAACACATTTTGGACTTTTAAGAAGAGTGAAATGAGGCAGCTGCCCATTGTGGGCAATTTAGCTTAATGTGATATTGAATTCAGCTGTTTAATACACCCAGATGCTCCAGCAGTGAGTGTATAAAAAAAAACTAACTCCAATAAATAATGGAGATGTGAAAAGGTTTTTTTCCTGTTTGTCTCCTTTTTTAATGAAAATGGCAAACCCACTAATTTGCTACTGTACATCTGCATCAGTTATTTAACATGACATCTTGCTGTAGCAATAATCCATCAACATCCAGTATTACATATGGATTCATAAAAAGGTTTATGCTTGTGTTGGTGCATTTGCTGCCTGCCAAACCAATTATATACATTTTACAATAAATTATACATATTGAACTAAGAACCTGCTGTGCCAATTGCTCACATTTTTGTAGGGGAAAAATGTGGTCATGGAGTGATTTTTTTCTTTTTGAGCATACTGAGAAGATGGCAGAAGAGGATGCTATGCCTTCAGTTTTTCAGAGCTGAAAAATCGATATTTAGCCCTGCAATCAGTAAAACAAACAAGAAATCAGGAAGAATAAATTTTGGGGAGGCTTTCTCTGGTGTGTTCTTGTCCCTCTTTAGGCATCTGTGTCTTAACTTGGTGAGGTATGGAAATATAAACACAATTTCAGTACTGCCAGTGTCCCATGGAAATGAAGACCAAACTTCTACTGTACAACAGCTAAGGACCCCCTGAAATGTCTTCCCAAATCGGGGCCCCACAAGGGAGCTGTGAAGGAGCACTGCATCTACCTTTCTGAAGCTCTTCTTTGTTTGTTCTTCAACAACAGTGTCATGTAATTAGGAGCCGCAGCTTCACTGTTCACAGAATTTCCATGAGTAATACTTTAAATATAGTTTATTACATCAAGCCCAGCACTGGCACCTGATGGCTTTACACTCACAGTAAGACAGAATCCTCATTCTGCTCCCTACTGTAAAAAAGTGTAAAAGATTTCTCTTGACTGAATTAAAAAAAAAAAAAAAAAAAAGAGACAGCAGAATTAAAACCCCGGATAATATGACAATGGCACCAAGTAAGGGGGTAGGGCCACATTTCACTCTCCTTGAGGAAGCTTTCACATCTCAGTCAGTCCAGTCTTCTTGGAAATGACAGAAAACATAGAATGGCTGAGGCTGGAAGGGACTTCTAGGGATCATCTTGTCCCTCCCCCCTGTGCAAGCAGAGCCACCTTGAGCCAGTTGCCCAGGACTGTGTCCAGATAGCTTTTGAAGATCTCCAGGGGACCCAGAGGATTTGCCAGTGGAGCAGGGAGCTGGGCACCCAGGGCCCCTTCCTGCCAGCAGCACCCTCCCAGCCCTGCAGCGTGGGCAGCCCCCTACAGTGAGTATAGGTGCTGTCCTGGGTTTCAGTCCCCTCTTGCAGCTGCAGGGTTACAGCCATGTTATTTTTTGGGTTGTTTCTCCTCACTGGTGCTGCTCTTGCAGCTCTCACTCACGCAGAAAGGCCCCCTGAGCTGGGGAGGACACCATCACAAAGGGGCCCTTGGCCACCGATGCCATTCAGTCACTGCATCTGCTGTGCAGAGCACCAGCTGAGGCTGGACCACAGAGGCTGCTGAGACAAAAATAAAGCCAATCCAAACATCGAGGACAAGTAAATGCCCTAATTTTTAAAGGCATGCATTGAAAGGAGTGGTTCATCTTGCACTGCAGCTGCTATCAGGCCAATGAGAAAGGCAAGCAAATAAGCAACAACCAAAAATGTGGCCAAATCTCTCAAGTTAAAAAATAGATGTGCTTTTTAAATGAAGGCATATCTGCTAAAAGAGGCTAGAAAAAAAAAACAAACCCAAAAACAAACCCCACAAAGATAAAGAGTAGCACTTACAACTAACATGTGCAGAAACATCCTGCTCCCCATCCTGCTGTGGCTCTGTATCATGTCTTTGATGGAGGAGATTAGAAAAAGACCCATAGTATACACAACAGGGATCAGGAAAGCAGCATTTCCTAAACACTTTATAAAAATGCACGTTTTTTTCCGTAGCAAAACAAACTATATGCTGTTCTGATTGTTTTATTATCTCAGCCTTGCCCTTCAGGCTTAGTGGATATATTAGCAGTAAGCAGGTAAAGACCTAAGAATAATTTAAAATAGAGTTTACAGCAGCCACAGATCTGACTGATTACTGCTGTGGTATGGTGAAAAAGACAGAAATGCTCCATTAAATTTAGCGAAAAAGACAGTTGTGTTTAAATGTGTTAGTGAGAAGAGGCTGAGGCTACATGTGGCTGAGAATTCTCTGCCAAGCTGGCACATGAACGACGTGGTGCAATAGGTTTGGTCTCACAAAGACGGTCTGTCCTCAGAGCCTGACATTCCTTCACTGTCCAAAGTGCAATGAAGGATTTTTCCCTTTCAGGAAGTGCCAGATCAATCAGGAATGAACTTGAACGCATAAAACATGTGAAAACTACGAAGTTACATGTGCTGTATTTGGTTTTTCTTAAACATTGTTTCTTTGTATTTCCTTGCTAGCCTTCAAAGTACGCCAAGTACTCTGCTCATGCAATATCTGGTTTCAGGCAAACCGGCATGGCAGTTTGCCTGAGCTTAGAAAATATGCTTGAAGTCTGCATTCACAGGCGGCTTCAACATCCTAAGGAAAATGCTTTGTTTTTGTAGCCTGAAAACATGTCACAAACATGAATAGAATTATACACTCGCTCTCCCTCACCCTCAATCCTCTTTACCTTAGGAAAAAATTATACACTTCCAATTACAGGGCCAGTTAAAATCAATACAAAGGTGGGAGAAAACAGATCATTTTTCTTATGGAAGTAACTGTTTTCATTAATTTTTCATTAGTCCTGCTTTTGTTGTGCTATCCATCACTGAAGGAGCTGGTATGCAGTAGATTACATTTAGGTTATCTTACATGCTTCCAGGATTTAGTAGATATTGCCCGATAAAGCTGCGAGCTTTATGGCTTTAACTTACATCTATCAATAATGCATCAGAAGAGAATTTTTCTGCAGAACAGCTGTCCCTGAGCCAAGGAGCTTTCTTCTGGAATAGCTGCACTGGTTACAGTGGAGATGATGGCACAGCTTTTAAACCACTCATCTAAAGGCTACAGCTCTGAGAAAGAGGAGCAGACACTTAGGGAGAAAGATAATCTGGGAGGGTTTGAGCCCTAGATTCTTGCTGTTGTCATTTTTATTGTGGAGCATTTGAAGCTGGGAGCCAGCCATGCCTTGCCCCACTTCAGCAACCACACCTGAAAAACATTCCTGCCATTCTGGCATGTGTCAGGATTTTGTTGTGACCGCTATGTGAATAAACAAAGCTCTTTCACAAACTGCGCTGAAGCTTTCACCTCCTCCCATTTTATTGCCTGAGTTCTGTATTAAGGAATCAAAACAAAGAGAAAATTATAGTCCCTACTGAAGAGCTGAGCCAGAGGAAGAAGATGATGTAGACCATTAGTAGACTTTACTTAAAACATTAAAGGTAAGGGAAAATTTATTTTATTTATTTTTCTCCCACTTTGGAAGGAATTAGAAGAAAAATCAAAAGGTATATTTAGCCTAACATGGTTGTAGTGCTACTTTTTAAGCTTATTCAGACATCCCAGCCTTCTCTTTGCTTGAGCAGCTTGCAACTCTCAGCTTTAAAAAAAACACCATATTTCATAGTGCCTCATCAATTCCAACCTCTTTCTGCACTTCAAGGGAGCTTTTGGAGCGCATGGCAGCTAAGTGGGACTCCAGGTGTGCAGTTTGCCACCCAGGTGGGTGACAGTCGAGACTCTTCAGAGTCTCCAGCTGCAAGGTAAGTTTATTGCTACCTTCTTCCCTTAGAGGTAGAGAGGTGCTTAATTGAAGGTTTGTACAATGCTTTGAAGAGACCAAGCACTGCATTTAGGGCCAAAATTATTACTCTTGAGATGCCCAGGCACAGCCCCCAGGAGAAAAAAAACAAGCCTCCTGAACTGGAGAAAGCAAGGGAAAGAAATGCACAGCTGCTTTTGGTTTTAATGTGAGGCACACAGAACCGAAGTATTTATTCAGAACTGAAGTATTTATTCAGAAGCAGCAGGGATTAGTGAAATCACAGCCCCCAATCTTCCAAACTAGCATCGATGCTCTGCTTGTTTTGCCTTTTGTTTTTGCAATTTCTTGGAGGTTAATCAAACAAAGTATCAAACATCCACTGGTGATCCTCACTAAGCCCTTTGGTTTGAAGTCAAAATGAGTGCAGTCCATGAGTTTAGGTGACTTCAGCACATGGAGTTTTTAAGTCAGTGTCTTCCTGCCTTTTAGACTACATTTCAATGGCGAGGAAGCAAGGCCAGCCATCCCACGTTATGCACTTTCCGCAGGAAAATTAATAACAACACTGACAAGCTACATAACAGAAGCCAGAAGACCATTTAGGGTTGTAGATGAGATCATTTATCAGTCCAAACTCCAGAGCACAGAGAAAAATTTCTCTCCCTCAGTCTCTCCCCAAACCATCAAGCCAGAGCTGTGCTCTGAGGACAACAGGTGACGGCTCAATGGGCTGGGCAAGGTCACCAACACCCCATGTTCCCAAAGAAGCAAAACCCCAGCCTGTTCGCACCAGCAACAGCCTCTCCAGAGAGAACTCATGTACAGGGGGCTTCAACGAGCCTGAGAGAGAAGAGTCTGATCAACCCATGCTTCCTCTGACCTGAAGTGGAAAAAATATGTCATTTTAGAAGTGACAGGCAACAGAGATGACATACTATTGCTTTTGATGCAATGATACTGACAGCCCACGATCACACTGCACCTCTTTGACTCCTAACTTGGGTGGGGGGCAAGTTCACCATGAGTGCAGAAGATGGGATCTGGCCCACAATCTCTGACATCACCTGAAAATAATACACTCTTCATTATTTTAGAGGCACAGGACTTGTATTATATCCTGTCAACAAACGTGAAAAAAAAAAAATCACAGATTCAAGAAAATGTGGAATTTCCTCCATCTGTCAGAGGACACCTCCATTTCTGGAGCCCCTCCTTGGGCAAACAGAAGATACTTCAGCAGGTTGGCACTAGGGTTTCCCTCCAGCATTAATGTTAGTTAGCATCCTGGTTACCAGCTAGCAGAGCTATCTCAGCTTACAAGAGGATGAACTTGTGTACTATGTACCTGCATTTTTTTTTTTTTTTTGTAAGGGCAGTAGGGATATGATTTTAGCAGTTTCAGTCTCAAATAAAGGATCCCATATGCTCAGTCTGTTTTGGGGTCTTCAAAAACCAGATCAATGGGGTAGCAGCCAAAGCCAACACAGGGACCTGATGCAACATATTGATTTTTGGTGGTGGCGATCCCTCCAGACCCTCAAGAAATAATAAACCACTCAAACTGAAGTCTGAGAACAAGCAACTGGTCTACAGGCCCTAAGGATGTCTTGGTTTCATTTCCACTGTAAATAAACCTCAGGCAGCATGAATGCCGACATACAAATACCAGTTGTCCCTAGAAATAATTCATAATACAGAATTCCACAGTGAAGAAATGACAGATGGAAATAAATGCTTTTATTTCTCTGAAAAATGGACCATCCATCAACAAAAATTCCTTTCTCAGACCCCAAAATCCAACCTTTCCTTACCCAAGTCATGCAACGTGAACATTAAAGAATTCACTTGACAAGTCATTTTGGGTGGCAGTAAAAACTCTGTTAATTAGTATAGCAGTCAATTTTTAAAGGTTGCTGCAAAAAATTACGCTCATGAACAAAATGCTTCTCTTCAAATTGAAATCAGCACCTGCTCAGCATAAAGAAAAATTACTGAATGGGTTGCTCAACTTTTGTGCTTTCAGAGGTAAGTTGTCCTCATTGGTTTTCATTATGGATTCTCTCAGGCATCACAAAACAATGCCTCAGCTGTGCCAGTCAAGCACTGAGATGATCAGCTTTCTTCTATAGACTTGCAGCAACAGAGAGGAAAAACATTAGTTGGGCCAGACTACCTGGCCAGTAAGTACCTGGAGACAGAATAAATTAGCAATACCTGTTTACAAGTACTGCTTCTGGAAAAAGAGATTAACCTCGTGACTAAGCAGGACTTCACTTTCTCTGGAGCAGAGGAGAGGAACTCAGCCTTCAATGGGACACTCAACAGTTTTAAGGTTCATCCGAACATGTTAGGATCCATACTTACATTAAGCAGCTCTTCGGTACATTAAGGAGGCAATAGGGGAAGAACTAAACCCTAGGTCGATGATTACTGCAGAAGTTCAGTATTCAGAGTACCACAAGAAAAGGTGAAGACCCAGTTCCTTTGCCTGTGTCTCACTGTGGGATGGGGTGCTGATGCCATCTGCAATCTCTGCACGTCCACAGCAGTGCTCCTGGGCAACTGCTTAACCAGCTTGCTGAAGTACATTTGCAGCTACTGCTCACTGCAGTTCTTCCTCTGTTATTAAGTACAGCACCACTAATTGCATAAAATAGAGTCATACTTTTTAATAAAAAATTAGACAAATTTAAACTATTGTACATGTCAAAATTACTAACCTCCAGAGACAAGCTGAGCATAATCTGGTCCTTCTTGGTTCTCCCCACTCGCCCTGCCTTCCTGGATATATTGCTCATCTGTTTGTTGAGCAGCTTTTCTAAAGAACATTTTAAAAACACATGGTTCCAAACCTCAGTTGCAAACAGGACTAATCTCATTTGCTCTCTAAATATCTACAGCTGGCTTATTCTTGCATACATTTTTCATCAGCCATCACTTTGAATATTCATGACTTCTTGACCGCACGGTAAACTGCAGAGACATTTACATTCAGGGGCTCAGAGTGATTTTTGACTCCATCAACAACAAAACGTAGGCTCAGTGGGAGGATGACCAGCCAGCCAAGGATTTGGTAGGAGCACGGATGTATCCTCAGTGTTGTTGATTTGGACAGGTACATGCTCAGCAAGCAAAGCCAGTGGCACAACCTGCTGGCTTTGGGAGCTGCATGTCCTCCCCAGCTCCAGCCTGCAGTGGAGCATGTGCCCATATGTAAAGATGGTGGCTAGCAGGGCAGGCCTGGATGTGAGAGTACCTTTGGGCTGAACAGTGCAAACACATCCCCACGTACACTGTGGAGTCCCCAGAAAGCGTGGCTCCACCTGGAAGCACAGGGAGGGTTTCTGCAGCAGTCTCTGAAGAATCACGTCGCCTTGCGCTGGTACCCACGTACTCTCAAAACCCCGGGGACTGGCATCTTATTGGACGTGACAAACTTTATACCACTTGAGATGGTTTGAGTATCTGTTAAAAAATATTTATTTCCCAGGGTTTTAGCTTTCTGACTTCTATGCAAGCTAACAACCAAATTGTGGGCAGTAAGAGCAAGCATTTGTTTATTTTGTTAGAGGACTTCCTGCTGCTAATTGAAAACAAGCACTTTCAGTAAGGCAGCTGACTCAGTACTGCGAATAGACAGACCAGCATCCCATTGAAGATCTAATAACCCGCTAATGAACCTTAATTTTTAGAGCCCCCTCCTTCACCCATTTTCACATTTCAGTAACTTCAAAACCAATGATATGTGCTGCCCGAGAGTTATTTAAGGATGTCCCCTAACGTCTTTTAATGAAAACCAGAAAAATTGTAACTTTTTTCTTAGTTATCAGACTATATTAAAAACCTTGTTACATGTATTTAACAATTTCTTTTTTTTTCTTTTCTTAAATAAATAGCAAAGTGTCACCAAAATTAATGGAACGCGAGCACCATTGCATTGATAGAAATTTCCATACCAGGATGAATACACACTCATATTCAGTAATATTGCATAAAAAGATGCTTTGGAGGAAAGGTGGCAATTGCTGGTGCATCTCAGGTGGTGAAAGCATCAACCTGTGAAGGGTCTGCGCAGTGGTATCGTGTTAATGTTGCTTTTGCAAAACCTCACAGGCCTGAACCAGGTGGCTGCAGAGGTGGCCTCAGAGAGATGCTGCAAGAGAGCAACTCGCAGGACATCCAGCGCAGGACATGGACTTACCTCCTGCCTGCTACCCAGAGCGGCATGACACAAGGGGCTGTCACTGTGCAGGCAGGAGAACAATGGCTTGAAACGAGGGAAATTGACAACATCAAAACCAAACAGGTTGACTAACACTCAGCAAGGCAAGGGCTTGGAGAGTTGAAGCTGCCAACTCCTTAATCACGAGGGAATGATGCAAGGAGTCACTGTTACACTGATGGTTACAGAACCAGGTGTCCTTTTCTGATGGGTTTCCCTGGGCTGAGCTGGGAACAGCTTCTCTTCCAACTGAGACAAAAGGGACAGTGCTGAAGAAATACCAGCCATGTGTGCCACACCAGAGAGATTCCTCAACAGCCTCCGCTGCCTTTAACTCACTCCACCATGTGCAGGCAGCACTGCCTACCCACTGCCTTGCCAGAGTGGCCGCCCCTCCACATGCTGGAGCGCAGTGCAGTCCCACCTCTCTGCTTCTGTTGGCTTAAACCAGACCCTTGTTCTTTTAAACAGGAGTTTATTGTATTTAATACATTATAAAATTTGAAAAAATTGTAGGAAAGCAGCAGATTCAAACCAGAGCATCTCTACCAAATATTAATTATTCTGGCCCCCTTTGAAAAACACAAAACAAAAAACAACAAAAAAACTAATTCAAAAGAAAAGTTAACCTTTCACATCTGTGAGGGCAGACAAAAAGTGTGCGACTTCTGTACAAACTACATTTAAAATTCAGTTGACTAGCTTTCCAATGCCATGGATGATCATCTCCTGAACACCTGCCCATCCACCTCTAAAAAAGACAGACATAAACCTCCATATGCAAATAAAGTTGAGTCAAGGTGTGTACGCATTAAAAAGTGGATGGCTGCTTGGCAATGGAAAATGGGTGAAGAGTAGTCTATGAACCCCCCCATGGCAATGGCTTGTACACCCTTAAGTGGGCCCAGGTAGGGCCTAGGACACTTAATGGCCATCACAGCACCAACCTCATCTACCACTTTTTTGTCATTGCATTTCCTACCCCTTGACATATACATACATATATATATGTACAGACATACATATACATACATATTTTTTATATGTGTGTGTTTTCTTTTATATCTTGAGGTTATTATTATTATCACTACTATTCCAAGTGTTCCCGTATGAATTCAGGTGTGGTCTCTATATTTGATATAAATGTGTCTTTTATTCAATTTTAGTTCCAGGACTTGTTTGGAGTCCAAACTGCACATGAAATGTCCCCTTTCTTTTTCCTCTTTGCTTTCTTTTTTTTTTTTTTTTTTTTTTTTTTTTCATAAAGAAACATGTCCATTTTAGTCCAGAGGCTCTTGCTTTATTCGAATGACAGAGGGTGCACGAGATGTCCTTCTGAGTTCTCGTCTCAGTACGTATTCACTGAATTGGGAAGAGTCCACCCCACCTCCACACGAGCCAACAATCTCAAACCCTCTTTGCTGTAACCTCTCAAGTACCTGCAAAAAGAGAAAACAAACACCAAGGTATAAGTAAATAAACAGATTATTTGCTGTCCAGTGATAATAACTGGTGTTTTCAAATGAATTCAGCCAGGAAATAAAAGTGGTTACACAGCTTAATTGTATTAGACTGATTTCTGCCAACTATGGCCACTGGGCACTTCAAAATAAAAATGAAGGACTGCACAGCCACTGTGAACAAACATCTCAACTAAATGGGGACAATGTAGATACCATGGTCATAATTTCAGAAAAGTTATCATAATATTTACTAGAGACTTAAAACCAACTGCGATTCTGAAGGTTTATGGTTACAGTTACCTGTGGTAAAATCTGGGACCTTCTAACTTTAAATATGGAACTAATGAGTTCTGCTCATTGACTTTCTTTCCTCCTTTTTCACAGCAAGAGCGTTGCTTCCAGTGGGAAATACAATGGCAAAAATAAAAAATAAATAAAAAAGAAAAACAAACCCCACAAGTTAAAAAGAAGAGTCAGGCAGGGCTCTTGGAGTGGCAGGGGGATGCATCCAACACAGCTCTCCGAACTGTGCATGGCGGTGCAAAGATGGTGCAAAGACCTCAGCTCCCAGCACTGGATCCAGTGCTTAGGAGGCTGCTTAGAGCATTGGTCTTCTTCCACACCACTATTCCACTTTTTTTAATGACCCACGTTCACACTGGTTTACTGTAACTGCAGGTCTGAGACATTCTTTCCTTTGTTTACACTTTTTGTTACTTTTATCATCATCTTCATCTGTTCTGCTGCCTGGGCTTCCTTTGCCTCACCTATGAAGGAGACTCTTCCACGGGTTCAGCAGGGTCAGCTGTGACAGCCACCAACCCCAAGGAGAAGGCTAATGTTCCTGGATCCCACAGGACATGGGACCCTCTGTTCAGCAGAACAGGACCTCACCAGGGTTGTGCTGGGAGCAGGTGCCTCCCAAGGCTTTCCCAGCTATTTCACCAGTTGTCAAATTGGCTTGCATGGGTGCTGGGACAACACTGGCAAGCAGAACAGCAGAAGGCTGCAAAGGATTATGGTGGGTGCAGAAGGAAGCTGTGGTTGAAAAATGCTTCTGCATAAAGACATGCCATGTCTTTACATCAAATGCTTCAGGTCGGCAAATGTTTTTTGAAATTACCTGAGCATGGCTAATTGCATAGCAGACATATGAAAAAGGAAGGGTTGGAAAAAGAGGCTCAGAAACACCAATCAAAACACCTGTGCAATTTTGTTTACCCTGATCTTTAGCTTTTAACAAGATAAGCCAAAATCCAAGCCCCTGCCTCCCCAGATATCTCAGTGTAAGCCACCAAGATAGAACAGGAGAGCTTGGGTCCTGAGAAAAAATGTGGGGGAAGTAAACTAGCACAGCCGTGGACAAAACATTTGGTCTGTACCTCACTCTCTATTTAGACTGTCTATTGGTAGTCCCTGTCCTATCTCACATTGTTATTAGGACTGGGAGATGCTTATGTACCCCCAAAATGGAAGATGCAGCATTATTATGGTGTGGGATCACCATGCCTCTTGAAGCCTGTCCCTACTTTGCCATTCTGTCTCAGGTTTTTCACATCAGTAAATATGCTTGGCAATTCTTATTTGTGAAACAAAAATGTAAGCATTAGAGTAAGTGACAAAATGCTGAAGGATGCAACTTCTTTGAGAACTATCATATGACATGTGGCTAAATGACTCTCCTTGAAAGTCCTATCCCTTTTCAACTGTAATCCTATATCCAAGGCTGTTCTAAATTTGCATTAATGACTATGACAAAAACCATTTTGATGTTTCAGTACGACAGTAAAGACCAGTAAGAGACAACTGTCCAAGCATAACATGAGTTATCTAGACCTATCTCGATAGTTTTAGACAGGTCTATCCTGACACTTATGTTAAATGCTAGCACAAGTGCAGTGCCTGGCCAGCCTTCAGTCCATGCTCCACTGCTCAGCTTGCTTCATCTAGAGAAAAGGAGGCTCAGGGGTGACCTTATGACTCTACAACTACCTGGACAGCAGGACCTGGCAGATGAAAAGACACCAAGTTTAGCTTGCAAGCCTGTTCTCTATAAGAATTCTCTCGTGAGTCTACAGTGTTTAGGAGGTGTGTCCAAACCAAACAGCACTGACTGTGCTAGTGACGATTCCAGACGTGAAGTGGTCACACTCCAAAGTGTCGGCTATGCAGGATGTCTAACTAGATGCACATGTGTGAGGTTGGTTATTTTAAGCAACAAAGGACAAAACACATGACCCTGTTACAATTATTCCAGAAATTACCTACATTTATCTCCCAGATTTTTTCTTATCCATTTTTGTAATAGCTACTGATTTTATACATTGCTATATTCAATCACAGTTGAAAGGGACCTTTAAAGGTCATTTAGTCCAATCCCTCTTCAATAAGCAGAGATATCTTCAACTAGATCAGATTGCTCAGAGCCCTCTCCAGCCTCATGTTGAGTGTTTCCAGGGATGGGGCATCCACCACCTCTCAGGGCAACCTGTTCCAGTGTTTCACCACCGTCACTGTAAAAATTTTCCTCCTTTTTTATCTAGTCTCAATCTACCCTACTGTACTTTAAAATCATTACCCTTTGTCCTATCAATCCCAACAGGCCTCTACTATGCCATAGAAAATTAGGAAAAACCACTGAAAGTGAAAGGGTCTTTCCTGAGACCATAGAAAATTTTAACACTACTGCAGTTTGCTTGCAAAGAGATTTGGGGAATATATGTAATTAAATCAAGAAAGACATCCTGACCCACAGAAGTAAATAACAGGCTTAAAAGCCTCCAGCTGATTTTGTTCACCAAAACACTCCAGTGACACAGAACAGGGTCAGCCCACTGAAACCTGGCCAGCAGGCTCCCTTTCAAAAAATGCGTATGTGAGTTCCCACCTGAACTGAGTTGAGGTGACAGTATCCGTTCAGCGGAAATCGGATGACGTGCGTCGAGTCGTGATTCCAGCCAGCGTTGACAGAATTACACATCACATCACCGATTTCTGGGAACACTTCTTCTATCAATGACTTATCGCCACTCAGCGTAATCCTCTCTCCAAGATCTGGGGCAACTCGCACGACCAGGCACTCACAAGACTTTGTGAAGCGGCCACTCTCCCGGTCCTGTTTCCACCTTTCCATCTCTCCTAGCATGGGCTGAAGCTGGAAATACTTTGCTTCTTCATATAACAAACTGTAGTCCTGAAAGACACATGCATTACTGTGCACAATTAAGAAAGAGGCATTGCTAAGGTGGCACTTAATGTACATGGTTATTCAGGCCAAAGCTACTCTAGGTCTGGAACCCTTCAGACACAGGTACTAATTACTGTGTAGGAAGGGTAATAAAATAACAGAACAAGGAAAAAATAACCATTAGCCACTTGAAACAGGCTGAGTATAGCAGCACTTGTGTGGGGAGGGAAAGGCTACGCTTGCTCAACTCCCTTCTGCAAAAAAATCCAGGAAAAAAAAAAATCCCATACTTTTCCTCGTATTTTACCCCTATAGTGATGTCATAGAATAATGACCTCACTGAACAGATGGAACAGAATTCCATCAGGATTCAGAAAATTCATCACTAGGATCCACTGCATCTTACAGCAACACTAGCAGGCATTGTAACAGGTATAAGAATGTAAATGAGGGAGCCTGCAATGATTGTTAGTGTAAAATGATTCTGATATTTGCATAATGTTTGTACATATTACTGCATTTTAAAAATTAAGTATTTTTTAATATCTCCCCATTTTGCCACTAGTATTGTTTACTACTCTGTCTCAATGCTACAGCAGAGAGAATGCATTTCTAGGCATAGCCAGTACAGAAGTAATTTAGAACTGATGATGTGGAGTCTGCCTACTGCCATTTTTTAAATTTAAAAAACATTAAAAAAAAAATCTTGTTTTTCTAGGTTTAAGAGCATAATGCTATTTGGAAAATATTTATACAGAGAAAAGTCATACATGAGAATTAGGGAAAACAGAGAAACAAAGAGAAAGAGAAGACTGCTAGCAATCAATATGATGCTGAATTTGAGCTAGAAACCACGTATTTGATGTGAATAGGACACCTAAATCAAGCTTAAAATACTGCTTACATTTAATAAGTAACAAAAAACATCACCTACTGTATATATTTCTAAGAAACATGAAGTGCTGTTCATTGTAACTGTGATTTTTTTGTACACCTTTAAGCAGCACTGGGGAAAACACCCCTTTGAACATTATGGTTGGGTGAACTTGCCAGGAGTTGCATTTTTAATATCAGCATAGCTACAGTATATTTATGTGTCTAAAAGGCTCTACACATGTAATTTCTTAATACTGCATGAAAGGTGGCTTTTCCTTTTTCTGTATTTCTCATTACCTCCAGGACAAGTGCCAAGGGCAGCACAAAGCTGCACTAAGGCTTCAAAAGAGGGGAATGATGCTTATCAGCTGGTTCCAAACTCCCACATTATTCAGGGAGATCCGCCCTTGTCACGCATGGGAGTAACAAGGATGTGTCTACAGCAGATGACTCAGAGGTTGCTGAAATATGGCTCTTGAACTCAACCTCACACCTATTATGCCCCAAACACCCATGTCTCAGACACAGGGGACAAAAGGCAGCATACCAGTGTGAACAGCTCTAACCCTTCCCCATCACTTCTCCCGTTCAATCCCAACTGCTGTATTTCCCACAGTGAACTAGGGGCACAGACAGCTGCACTGATGTGTGTTCATTAAGTAATCATAAAGATCTGTTATGATTGCAACCACGGTCCCCAGCTCTCTGACACCACATATACACCCACATACCTACCAGCAGATAAACATCACATGCAGTCTGAAGCTCTGCCTCTGCAGGCTAATGTCTAACATGGTGAACTACCACAAATTTGTTATTGAAAAGGAAAAAAAGTAGGCTCTTCATTAAAGTTTAAATAATGAACATCGAACTATTCATCCCTGACTTCTCTCAAATTCCAAAATTAGACTTGCAGTATGCATTCAAGATTGTGAGGGAAAAAATATTCTAGGACTTAATGCTCAAAATATTACCATGTATGCAGTTTATTTTGTCAGTACTGTGATTCTCACACCATTTTCTTAATTTCTGTGTAGGAGTGGAAACTGGAGCTGCTGCAATCAGAGGGGAAGCATAAAAACGGATGAGAGGACAAGTAATCAGCCAAGCTCATTGAGCAACTGAGCAGTCAGTTGCAGATCGTAACATCCTTTCTGTTTCCATCAGTATCCTACAATATTTAATTTCCCTAGGTCAAACCTGGCAAGGTTGCTTTATTAAACTAGAGCCAGGAGGGGAAAATTTAATATTGATGCCACGTTAGGAAAGGCAGACACCACTTTACATGCTTACTTTAGCCATGTACCTGAAATCAAAACCATACCCTGCAAGTCCCTCTTCCCTGTCTACTGCTCTCTTTTGACTACACACCAGATACTTGCTTTATCAAGGCACATGCAAAACACCCAAGTCCCTTGAAATCTCACCTTGAAATCATCAGGAATGAGGAGTTTCGATGTCCTTAAGAAATTCAAGATATATCTGAACATCTGCCCATCTCTGTCGATGAAATAATGCTGCTTGAGACTGTCGAGGACAATGGGCTCTGTGCCATCAAAAAGCCGGCCGATTCTGGAGAGGAAACAAGAGAAGAGCAGCAGAGTCAGACCCAACTCAGTTCAAGAGTTGCTCAAATGGCCCAACGCTACAAAGCCCTCTCACACATACTTCACCGAAGCAGCTCTGTGGCTCTGCTCCGTAAGAAAAGGGCCGTTTTCAAACCATGGTTTAAGCCACATATGTTTTCCAGCATGGCCTCAGGAACTTCCAAGCAGCACAGCAGGGGAAGTGGATGGGAGCTGGAGGAAAAGCAGTCAGGGCAGCAGCCTCTTGGACCCACCTCACTCCCCAAATCTGTCTCTCATGAGATGATGCTCCCTCAATTATTTTGGGCACCTCTTCTGATTGCTCCCTTCAGCACATCCCATCCACTCTAGATGCTCCAACGCCATTGATTGACTCATTCTGCTTTCCAGAGCACTGCACAGTGAACCTGATCTAGTTTAGAAACTGTACCTGGGAAATAGTTTGTTTTGGTTGCTTGCTTGGTTTTTGTTTGTTTTTTAAAACCATATCACCTTTTGGATACCATTAATGCAACCAACACTAAGGCAGGCACAGCTGTGGGGCAGCACACTGGGGGAATATGAAGATGGGGGTACAGAACAGATAGCATTTCAACGTGAGGTAATGATTTAATGTAAAAGTTAATTGCTTGCAGCAGGTATCAATCAGAATTCTCTATAATAATCTAGAAAAATGTCTCAATTTTTAGAGACCACCAATTGACCACCAGAACCATGCAGCTACCTAGAGAGCCTCCACTTGCCAGCAGATCTTGCAGCATCAACCACTGGGTGCACATACATTTCTGGATGGGGGTCTCTCAAACCAGCTTTAGTCAGAGCAATAGGAAGGGCTGAAAACCCAAACAAAACCCTCATGTTTCGATTTTACACTGAGGCATTTGCAAAACACTCCTGAGTCACTGGTGGTTTCCCAATGAAATGAGCAGGAGTGACTGGTAGGTCTCATTTTGTGTGCCTGCTCATATGCCCGTACATGCAATGTGGAAGTACTTTTTGAATCTTTCCAACACCAGAACTGTAAACAAAATGGTCTTGAAATAGCTCACTTGTGATACGTCACACAGACACGTCGTGTGAAACACTGCCAACGATTTGGGGCAACATTTCAGAGCTTTGTCACAACCTGCTACATTCTCTAATATTATTCAGATACCGCATTTCCAATATTTTAAAGGAAAGTCTTGTTCATATTTAGGTTTTTCCCCCCCATATAACCAATCTGTTTTGGGAATCAGCACAGCAAAACCTCCACAGTTTACTAGACAGCATACAACAGTACCACCAGATATCAGCATGGAGGTAGGGGACCACTAGGCACTTCTATTCCCTGATCACACTCAGTTTGTGGTATAGGTAAGGTACAAGTGTATTTTCTCATGAAAATGATAGAGCAAGCACAAGAATCAGTCATGGCACACTCTTTTTGTTTTAAAATAAGTGAATAAACAACCATTCCCCACCCCCAGTTGGAAAAAAAAAGCCACCAGAACCTCAGGTGATGAGCCCTGCTGGCTGCGTGAAGCACCCCATGCTGAGAGATGCCCCATCCCTTGGCCAGCATAAGGCAATCTCCAGGAGGGGTTCAAGAGGCAAAAGCCAGAAGTGGCTTCCAAAGAGGGAGAGGCAGCAGGGCTTGCAGCAGGGTCTCAGGGAACTGCACAGGATCAGGGTTCCAGGTGACCCTGCATGGTGTTGCACCCAGTCACACACCTTCCCTTTGAAAACGGCACAGACAAACCAAGTTGAGTTTGGAGTGATGTCTGTGCCCTGAGCAGGTACATATAAAAGTTTTGAACAGAATACAAGTCTCATCTATAGTTTCCCACCGGCTGAGAGGAGACTAGCCATTTACAATTCTGTAATAAATGCCTGAATCAAATCAAGTCACATGAAATCCACAGCATATAAAGAATTAAATATATTTTGCAGCATAATCAGGTACAAAACATTTCTTTTCAAAGCCATCCCTTGGAACTATTCAAGCTTTCTTCCTCAAAGACTTGTTACTGCCTGCCCTGCTGCTCAAAATTTAAGCTGTGACAGCCCATATAATACAGCCTCCTGTTCACTAGGTAGATGAACCACATTTTATGTCTAAAATGGAAGTGCTCAGCATTTAGAATTAATTTTCTCCTATACTCAAGCAAGTCATCTTGAAATCTATCATGGAATTCACACACAAAACATGTATTTGGCCAAGTCAGTCATTACTGAAATGCATAATTGTAATTGGTTTCTGCAGCATTTTCCTAGTTCTAAATTACTTATATAATTACATATTTTAAACCTCTAGGCTTTTTGTCTCCATTTTATTAATTGTTTAGAGAAGAGCAAGATACTATCAGAGGATGGAGCCTTCTGACAAAACCATAATGCTGAGGAGAGCATACAGCCATTGGGAATGCTATCTGGGACCTCAAAGGCTTTGGGTATGGGCTGGAAGCATTAACTGAAAACACTGCCTTAGTGCTCCGCTGCTTTGCAGCAGCAGCAAAACCCCAGGAACTGCAAAGTCCCAATTCCCTTCTGGCTCCCCTCCCAGGATCACTTTGCAATACACAACTGCACTTTCACATATTAAAACAGCTTTGGAAGGGTAGACCCCCAGCAGAGAGGCTTCTGTAAACAAAATTAAAGCTTTCTTTTCATTTTCGGATGAAGAGACATAGATTCCAGCTTCCTTCAGATGGCCTTCAGGGAAAAACTTTAGATAATATGGGATCCAAATCTGGTGACATAGTCCTGCTCCTAAGCTGCATTTGCTACACCCATCAAAAGAGGAGACTGGGCTTTGCCAGGATGCAGGGAACAACCAGCATCTTCCCCCTCCAGCCTCACCATGTATTCTTGGGTTCCCAGAGGCAGTGGCAAGCTCCCGCCCGTGCCTCAGTTGGCACCTCTTCTATGCAACACAATCGGAGTAACCATCCTCCCTGTCCCCCACAGCTCTGCTCGTACTTCTGCTTGGTCTCACACTGCAATTGTAAATGCTTAAGAGACACCAGTTTGGCTGGCGCAAGAAAGGACAGGTAAATCATTCTTATTGTAACTTCACTTCCCAAGAAAACCTGAAAGATGTTTTTCCCCATCTCCTTTTTGACAATGTTGGCTGATGGTTAGCAAAGACACCTTTTCTTTTTTTTTTTTAAGTTACAAATATGTAACAGCTAAATGGATTTCTGAAACGGGAAAATGCTCTGAAGGAGGCTTGCAAAATAAGCTGATAATTATATGCAGAATTAGCCAAATACCAAGGGTAAAGGATAAGAAACTGCAGTCCATTTACAAGAAAACGTGCTTCTAAAATATTTAATTAAAACTAACAGGCTGGAATTTTCTATACATCAGGAAAATTAATGTCCCATGAGTTGAAAGTGCGACCTCCAATGGGTAATAATTAATGTCTGTGGCTTTAAGTATCATATTCCACTGTCAGAATAGGGTTGAAAATATAACCAGTGGAAAATCCTGCTTCTGTCTAGAATTTGGTTTTACTTTAAGGACACAAAATAGGTATATCCACAAGCCTGGTTTTAGTGGAGAAAAAACAACAGGGCATGTAAAATATCATGGGTTTAATTCCATAAAATACTACAGAGATGGATCTTTCTTCCCACAGACCAGCACTCCCATAACAGCATTTCTAGACCAAGAAGCTAGCACGGGAAGATGACATTGCTCACAGGATTTCTCAAATTCTTCAGACACAAGTCCTGCTTCTCAAGTATATAAATATAGTCAGTCTGCAGCAAAACTGTATACATAGTATAAGTGTTTATAAGTTTGCTCTCTCGGTGTATAAATATTTATATATATTATTATACACATAAAGGGAAAAGACTTCACTTTAGTATATTCCGCCTCAGCTGAGAATGTGGGAAAGCAGCAACAATTAGGAATAAGATAGTCAATATGAAGTAAACAAGTCAACTACGGCAAAACTCAATGCCAAGAAAAATGACATAGTTCTGCAGTCTGTTTTAATGGCTTCACTGGACAAAGCTAAAATTCTTCCCTTTCGTAATCAAAGGAAAAAGCATGCAGAATATTACATCACTTGCACACTAAGGCAGAAATAAACCTCTTTTTTCCCTGAGAAAATAAACATTTCTTACAATTGAATATATTCAGTATATTATTTCTCATATTAACTTCTTTATCAGAGGACACTATGAACTCAAAACTAACCGAAAATCTTCCGCAATAAACTACTTCCAACAGTTCCTCAGCTGTTAAGATTTCCCTGCTCCCCATGTCTTTCACAGAACAACAAAAAGGCATGAAAACTGGTGCAAAGTCCTTTTATTAACCCATCGGAGGGAACTGTGCAGCAGGAGGAGCATCTGCAATGCCCTGGCACCTGCAATTCCATGCTATGGCAAGGCAAGTAACTGCCTCAGACTTCGCCGAGGCTGTATATTCAGCAGCTGGCAAAGAGCAAAACACTCATGAAAACAGATCTCTCTCCTCCCCAGTAATGAATCACATAGGAAAGAACAGGTATTTTATTTGAAATCTTACTCACTTGGCTGCAGCCACTGTGGCAAAGTGATTAGGGGTTTGGCCCTTAAAAGTTAAGTGCAAGTTTCACTATCACATCGTTATATTTACGTGGCTAATGGGAACGCTTATTTAACACTCTGGGGTGAGTGGAGAGTGAGCTGGAGCAGGCTTTTACGTTTTTTTTCTCTGCAACTTTTTAGTCCAAGCTGTCCTTATTAATCTCTTTTCATTTTCTTTTACTGAGTGCTCAAAGGCAATTTGCATAAGAGCCCACTATAAATTAGATCTGTTTAATGGTATGCTCATCTCATGGCTATTTAATTTTACTTCCTCGTATGTCTAAATTATACAATTTTGCACTGTCCCCTAGAAGCCAGTACAGTTGAAGAGGGATCCATGCCAGGGAGAAATGTTATACAAGTAGAAAATGATGAAGTTTCTATTCTTTTTTTTCAGAGGACCACTTTGACAGAATCAACCTGCTCTTCTCTTTTGAATACCTCACATCATTAGGATCCACAGAGACTGAATACACAGCAACCTTTATAACTCTGCATAACAAAAGTTGGCTCATAAACATAACAGAATACATTTGCAATTTTCAGGAACATATATTACGAAAACCGCATTTTAACCAAATACCCTGTTGTAATCTCTTGCTCTCAGTGCTATTATAATTTGTTCTTATCTCTTCCTTCTTACATTTAATTTAAGGTTTCATGTCCATGAGTCTCAGGAATTCCTTGGCACAGATAGTTCCTACATTATGAGAAGAGGCATGAATACAATTATTATAAAGCACAGGTAACAGGGGAAAAATGTACTAAAACCTCAAGTCTCATTAAAACCTTCTATTGAAACGTACTTATATAGGAGCCAAAATGACAGAGAAAGAGGAATGTACAGGAAGAGGTATTAAAACACCAGTCCTTAAGAGATTTTTAAAAAAAAGTTACATGGCATTTTGAAGAACAGATAAATGCCCAATACTGAGTCAAACAGATGTCAAACCTTTGTGGAAATATTTGCTAAAGATTAAGGAACTGAATAATTTACATGGAGAAAATTTCAAACATCTTAAGACTGTTATTTCAGCACAAAAGTAAAAGAAAAGGTAAGGGCAAGCTCAGAGGGTTAATAAAGCATTTAGAAGAAACAGAGATAGACAAAAATTGTCTATACAGAAAGTGAATAAAGATGGAGCAAAGCATGTGAGAAGCAGATGGGAAGGATCTGAAATGATGAGTGACGTGGTATCATCAGGGAATGCATCAGAGAAAAAAAAAAAAGAAAAAAGACAGAAACATGGGATTTGCTATAACCTGCCTGATCAGAGGCAGCACCAGGATTTAAGATGAAAGCAAATCAGACATATTACAAACTGAACTAATAGTCACTGGATGTAATCCACATGGACAAACTGACACATTAACTGGAAAAAGACAAATTGCACAACATCGTGTAGTCACGTTGCAGGAATGCTACTTACATGAGAGCAAACTATGTCTTTCTATGCCACAGATGATCATGGAGCATGCAAGACATTTAACTTAAGGACAGCTGGCCAAAAGTGGATACAAAGGTCACAGGTAACACTGGGGTGCATTTAAAAGTTGATGGCCAAGGCTCCAGAAGTCAGTAGAAGCACCCTAATCTCTGTTTTTACTGTAAAAGAAGTTTGTCCAAGAAAAATTAAAACCTGTATTTTTCCCACTAAACAGGTGACCTATCTACCTAGGAGATTCACAACAGAACTAATAATTACACTATGACACAGAGCTGATACAGCAACTTCCCTGATGTACATAACATACTGCTTGACAGCCAGTCACCTTGGTGGGTGCAGGGTGCCAGAACGTTCAACAGAAGCAAGTCAAAAAACATAGGCTCTGTCATAGCCTTCTCCTGGAATGATCAAAACCCCCTTCCCAAACTTAGGACCATCATCCACCCGGCCCCAAACGGCATTTGTAGAAGTGCTGACATTTTAGAATTTTAGTTCGGATGGGATGTCAAGAGCTAGTGACTCATGACCAGGCAACGATATCTAGGGCAGATGGAAACCATCTCCCACATTGTACGATGGCAACGAGGGTGAGGCCAGGAGAGCACTACTCCCAGACCACAGACGGGCCAAGGAGTTTCTGTTTACCATATTCCTTCTCTCTCTGCTCTAGTATACTAGGCAGATGCAGACTGATAAGAGGAACAGGCTAAAACCCTAATCTGCATTTTTTTCACCCAAGGCTGGAAAGGTAAGTGCTTCAAAAGCAATTTCAACACTGTGTCAGCCAAACCTCCTAAACCTCTAGACTGCATTACAGGCTTCAGATGTGGCTGAGAGGGGTCTATCCTCTGCTCACCA
Organism: Myiotriccus ornatus; assembly: GCA_036023395.1. NCBI lineage: Eukaryota > Metazoa > Chordata > Aves > Passeriformes > Tyrannidae > Myiotriccus > Myiotriccus ornatus. The sequence continues at coordinate 106,293,919 of JAYRBT010000082.1, forward strand.
GCTGTTCTCCCACCCCAAACCAGAATCTTCATCCCCACAATCCCCATCACTTTTCAGAAAGTGAGGTTCCTCCACCTGACTGACACTGAAGTTGCTGACACTCCTGAAGACATGTATGGGCCATTCGCTTAAGAGCTGGACTTGATGATCCTTGTGAGTCTCTTCCAACTCAGAACATTCTGTGATTCTGTGACTGAACATATCCCTGAACCTCAAAGTTTTGCTTGTCTCCAGGTATCAAGCACTCCCTCAAGCCCTTTTGCTATCATACAGATCTGTTTCCAGAAAACTGAAGGCTTTCAATCCCAAAGCAGATTGTTCCTTCAGCCAAACCACTATGTGCAGACTGGTACCACAGCCCCTCTCTTCCTCTAGGACTTTGAAACACCTCTGGGACAGGCCAGCTCTCTGACTGACCCACCCCACACGACCAATCACGAAGACTCAGAGCCGGAGAGGAGGCTGCAGATACCTGCCATCATCCCTCTCATCACAAGGGGCAATTTGCTCCAGATAGCTGTGAGGACATCAGAGAATAAAGCAGCTACACACATGGGCTCCCCTGCATGCCTGCTGGTCCATAGCCACAGCTTGACCACCTGCATTTTTACTCTTTACAGTGTCATCTCTCCTTGCTCTTTTTTGTTTTTTTCAGGCTTGCTCACGCACTGGATATACTGAAGAACAGACTACAAGCGTTTAAGCCCCACATCTCCTACAGTGTTTGGTATCTTGCAAATAAGTCCTTAAAAACTTTTTAGTTTTCCAGAGCATATCAAAACCACTTTTCCTAAAATCACTTAAACCAATGAAATGTTAAATCAATTATTCATGCAAATACTTTTGCCATCTCTGTTTTTTGTAACCAAGTTTTCTTGGCAATGATAACATTTCGCAGAAAAATTAACAAATACTCTCTTTGCTTGCCAAGATAATTTTACTAAGCTTGAATCCAATTTCATTGAGGTATGTTATTTGTTTTATCTTGAGGGAAGCTGCCTATTAAGTTAGTAGCAACCGTGTCCTTTTGCTTGTGATACGGTTATTACCAAGTTATCAGGAGTACCTTTAAGTTATTAGGGTGCAATGGCAAATTAAGTACTTTGCGTCATAATTAGCTAATAACTTCTGAATTAAATTTTAATCATGTTTAAGATGGTCAGGTTTGCTGTGAGTACAGATAATGGAGGTAAGGAGCAGAAGAGGAGTGTTTATCTTTCAACACCAAAAACCAGAAAGTAGGTGAAACGATGGCTGCACAACATCCCAAAGGCCATGATAATCTATATATTCAGAACACTGAACTCCTTCGCAGGCAGCAATGTAAAAAAGTGGAGCTTGTGTCCTAGGATCACATTTAAGTAAAACGCAAAAATAAATTAGCTTCATCTCAGGCTCCTTTGAGCCTGTCAACTTTTCTTAAAAAACAAAATTAAAAAAAGACTTGTTAACAATACCCTTCTTCAAATCCCTATTGATAAACCTGTAAATGCAGATTCCACAAAGAGAAGACACTGTTAAAGCAGCTCAGAAATAGCTACCAAAGCCATTTCTCTTCCTAAACTCATGATATTTAAAAAAAAGCCCCAAACAACCAACAAAAAACCCTTCCCAGAATGGGGGAAATTCTTTGATGTGTTCCTTCGTACACCAAGTTTGCCCCTCAGCTTTCATGAATTTCATTCAAACCACTATTACCTCTCAGGATTTCCTCTGTACCCTTGAGAAGTCTCAGTATCAAAATTCCAAACACAAATCACAGGAAAATAAGTAACACTCTGAGATTCTCCATGAAATGCCTTAGAAAAACAGCAGCAAAATGAGTTCTGGATCCAAGCCCAGAGGAGACCCCCAGTTTAGCACATATACGCTATGTAAGAAGCTCTACAGTATCCCTAACTCTGCCCTTTTCCAGGATATTACTCCGAGAAAAAGGCATCACACTTCATATGCCTGGAACTTGTTTCCCTACAAATCACAAACACTGCAATGAAACCATAATGAATGAAGCTTTCCAAGACCTTCAACAACTCTGACTACTTAGCCAGAAATCACGTCTATGTTGTTTTGCTAACTGCTGCCTTGTCTAAGAGAAAGGACAACACATTTTCATAGACAGGACAAGAACACACTTGCCTTTCCCTTTGCAAGAGTTGCACAAGCTCCTCCTGCATTGCAGCCCATGAAGGCAGGAGACTGCACAGCTAACCTCTGTGTTCTGTACAGCAGAGCCTACAGGGACTGCTTCCCAAGAGAAAGAGGTCACGTTGAAGCTTAAGTAAAAATTCTCATTAATGAACAAAATTCAGAGAGAGAAAATGCTTCTAAAACTTCTCTGTCTGTGCCTGTGTCCCCAGAAAACACCATCCTCCAGAGCCCAGAATGCAGTTTTCCCAAACATCCTTGCTCTTCTGCTTTCAATAAATACCCATGAAAGTCACATACAGATTCTGTAACGTCCTTCTCAAGTGAGAGTACAATTTGCTGCTGCTAGCTAGCTTGTGAAGCAGAAGTCTGTAAAACATATTACCAGGTCTTAACCCTGCTGCTGAACTTGGGATTGGACTGACAAAAGCAAAATTTGCCAGGGAAGGTAGAAAGGGTGTTCAACCTGTTTTTTTTAAAGCCCTATAGGAATAGACAAAGGAAACAAAAAAATACACATATGAAGAACATTATTAAGGCAGTCAAAACCAGCTTCACAAGTTAAGATATGTCAGATATTAACGATGCTCCTTCAACTTGCATTTGCAAACCTTCCTCTGTATGAAAGACTTTAGATTATGTCTTTAATGACCTACTGCTTTCTCACAGTACCCTCCACTTGGCATGTAAGCCAGGGATAAGTCAGGGTTGTACACCTAGCAGACTGATGCCCACAGGACCCCTGCTTCATCTGCTGGGGTAGGAGGTCTAATGGATGAGGAAGGGGCTGCAGGAAGGGAACACAGGTAAGGCAGATGAGGGCTGACCTGGAGAAATGAACTCAGTTCAAGCATGTGCCAGATTTCTGGTGTGATGCTACCACTAAGCACACCTGCCTTACGTTTTTTTTCCTCCCTTGAGTGAAGCAAGAAGGTACCAGACTAAGGAACGTTGTAAAGAAAGTGTGCAAGAATCACCCTTCAGAACAGGACTTGAATAGCACGCAGAAAATACAGCCCAAGGATACATGCTGAACTGAAGAGGAACAGGAGATGCTGATGACATGTTTAGTAAATAAGCAACACATTTCTCTGCACAGTGGCAGGCAAATGTATTAGAGATGGTATTATTACACATATACCATGAAAACTACAAAGGTCAGCCTGGCTGCCCAAATAATGTTCTTTTCCTATAAAACTGACTTTATTTGCAACTAGAGAAGCTGCAAGGCCAGCAACAAAATAGCACATTTATTACACTTCTCTCAAATATTTGTGTTTTCCTTTAATACTTAGCCCACCTACTCAGAGATTCCTCTACCTAGAATGAAAATGGTACTTTCAGGCTAACATCCTAAATTACAAGTTCTTTGAGAAAGGAAATCCAGATAAGCATGAGAGCATACACAATAGAGGCAAGGAAGCGATGGGTGTGATGAGCACAGAATTTAGTATGAGAAACACAGGATGGTACACTGCTCTTCTTTTGATTAACTCTTAGAGTGGTGAGGCACTGGAACAGGTTGCCCAGAAAGGCTGTGGATGCTCCAACCCTGGCAGTGTTCAAGGCCAGGCTGAATAAGGCTTTGAGCAACTAGGTCTAGTGGAAGGTATCCCTGCCCATGGCAGGGGGGTTGGGATGAGATGGTACCTCTTCCAACCCTTGACATGCTGTGATTCTGTGGCTGAACTTACAGACATTACAACTATATTGCTGTGATTCCTAGTGTGGACACATGCATGTGTCTACATGGAGAGGCGTGTTTACACCCGTATAACTCATTCCCATACATTTACATGTTTAAATGCTTCCATGCTAGAGGTTGAAATGATTTAAGCATTTCAGTAACCAGAAAAATCACACCATTAAACAAATCAGCTCATAACACAACCTGTGTACTAACCAGTTAAGAGGACAGGAAAGTCCACCTAAAACATCCTAGGCAGTGGCTCTGAGCAACAAATAATGCTTATTGCATAGGTTAGAAATGCCAAAGCCACACCTGAACATTTTGCTGGTGGTGGGGTGATAAAAAAAACACATAGATAACATTATTTCCATTGTCAAACTTTACATATACAAACCAGTGGCTTTATTGTTTATTAAATTAGATGCTGTCATGGTGTAATCATCCCTGCAGCCATACCAAACCCAACAGTAGGTCAAGATGCAATTCTGTGGAGGAGGTAGAGAGAGGAGAAAGGAAGAGAAGAGAGATACAGCACAGAAGCAATACAGCCCCATGAACTGGTGACACAAGGAATAATTAATGCACATATGCGAAAACAGTGAAATCCGCAAAAACACCACATGACAAAAGTAAATGTTACCTCATGGTGCCTTTAATACACAACATCCAGGATGTGACTGAGCTGCCTGTTCCCTGGGGGAATGGCACAGGGACACTACTGCAGGCTTGTGCTCTGTTGGAGCAGCCACAGGAATCCAGTCAGGAGCTCCGCACAGGCAGTAGTTGCCCATGTCAAGCATATCCACTCACAAAATGACCAGAAACTAACTGTCCCAAAATTTATATATTAAACAAAATCTAACAGTATTCTTCCTAGATACTCATTTCAATTGGAAAAAAAATAATCAGGCTCTAATTAATAAAAAAAAAAAATCACAAATTTATATAATACTAAGTTCAGAGCAATAGTCTGTAGCGCTCCTAAATTGTGTAGCAACGTGTAACATTTTTAATTAAGCACTATTTTACCCTGCAACTCAGGTTACCCTCACACAGAGAAGCTGACTGCTCTTAGCTTCCTGAGCTGCAGCTTCACTACAGCCGAGTGTCATCTAAAGTCATATTATACTGCAAGTGTGTTAGGATCCCCGTTTCCTAAACGCAGGCAGTCAGCCTCGAGTATTTTAGCAGGGTGTTAAGTGAGCTGACTCTAGGACTGAGCTACAGCCTATGGACAGACACAGACTCCCATGAAGGGCAGCCCACATAGGACTGGATCTCATTCCACATATACCTTGTACACCACTGATCACACCGCTGAGAGATTACAGCAGGTCTGTCACATAGCAACTGATAAATTCTGAGTGCAGGCAAACAAGCGGGAAATGATCTGTGGAGAAACAGTCAAATAAGCGTAACTCCATCAGTCTGCAGGATTTACAATACTTAGGATATATATATATATTACATCTGTTGTGATCTTTCTGGTAGAAACCAGCACAACCCAAGTCAGAATTTCCCTGGGGCAATTCCAGGCTGCTAATAAACAAGAAGATGCCTACCAAGCTGAGCACTGCTTTTAAACTAGCAGAAAGATGGTGATGATGGAGCAGCCTACTGCTGGAGTTTGTAGGTTTTCATTATTTCATTCACTTAATTGTGAAACTTTTCTCTAAAAAGCGCAAAATTTAACTATCCTTGGATTAAAAGAAGGGGAAAAAAAGAGTCTTTCCAACTGCATCTGCCCTTTTCCCCAGACATTGGTAACACTGCACAATTCTCATATCAATAGATTAAGTTGCAGCTTGCACTAATACTGAAAAAAACCCTGATCAACAACCAAAAGGCTAGGACTCCCTTAACAACAAGAAAAAAGAGCTAACAACAGTGAATTTCAAACCTGTATTTTTTAAGAACACTTCAAGTTCCAATACAGGCATTTTTGGGGACAGAAAATTGTTTCAAAAGTCCTCCTCCTCTCTGTGCTTGCTGAAAATGATACATATTACAACCACCTTGCATTACCCCCTCCACTTGTGTCGCTACTTAATACCAGTGCTTTCAGCTCTATATATGAATATAATAAAATTTTAATTTAGCAGAAATCCAGGTGTCTTGGTAGATTTCTGGATTGTTTTTTTTTCCCTTTCATCACCCCAAGGCGTAGATATAAATTGTTTTCTACTATCTTTGCAGAAGATCTACGGAACCACGTTATCAAAAGGTGCAGAAGACTGAAAATAGTTTAGGGTAATCAAGAGCTGCACTTTTATCAAAGCCCCATCTCTCCAGAAGCTACTGGTGTTACAACAAACAGTTTGGGGCTATAGTATGATTTTGATTATTTTCCACTACCTTCCTAAAAACCTACTTTTTTAGAGGCAGGTAGAAGCCAATTAGCACAACGAAGGGAAGAAGTTTGGAGAAAGACAATGTCTTAAAACAACCAACTCTGACTAGGAAGTCAGGCCACCACAAATCATATATTGCTAACCACCTCATGTTCAAAAGTCTATATTTATTTGAATTAAGCTTGCAGTCCTGTGATGGAAACCTTGTGGTGCAGTCCTTGGCCACTCACTTTTTTTCCTTGAGTGTAAACCACAAGATGACAACCAAAAAAATAATCACAGGAGACAAAATGGACCAGGGTTCCTCCACTGTGCAGTAGAAGGCCCCTCTTGCTGAGCACCAGTTTCATGATGGGTTTTATCAGCAGTGAGAAAGCACCTGAGGTCAGATTGGGCTCTGTGATATCACCAGTGATACTGCAGCAATGCAGTCAACAAAAGCAGCAAGACAACAGGTAGTTGCTTGCAGCTGCCCCTCTCAGATCAGATGCTTGCCCCAAAGCCCTACTGCTCATCAGCCGTGCCCACAAGCCCCACTCCATCCCTGCACCCTGCAGCCCACCCAGAGCTCCAGCTGCAGTGGGCAGCAGCGGTGCAAGCACATGAGTCATCTTTGCTGCCTTTAATTGCCACCAGCCGCTATCTACATTGCTTTGATGTTAAAAGACCTCTGGCAGAGATACACCCCGGGGATTTACACTGCTGTGAAGAACAAGTCTGCCATATTCACACTGGTAACACACAGGCAGCCAAGAGACAGCTTTGCAGGGATTGGTGAGAAGTGTTTACCAAGACTTGAGCCTCACAACAGATGACACAAGGAAGGGGTACTTCTCCACTGTGCTTCAAGGCTTGGTTGATCTTTGAGGAAAGTCCTCTGCTAAACAATACCGAGGGGCACAGAAACGTCCAGCATATGACTGTGGACAGCAGCTCAGGCTACTTTGCAGGATCAAGGTCAGAAAAGGCATGTTTGCTACTCAGTTTGCAAACAGGCAAAATTAAATTCCACATCTAATTTTGGGAGCACATCACTGGCTTATTATTTATTATAACTAGATACTCAGGCAAGACAAAGAAGGAGTTCCACCTCAACTCTGAAGCAGGGAAAGCTGACAGGAACACATTCCTGCCGGCTGAACCACGTGGAGTCACTTCTGACCAGGGACATAGGCTCCCCCCACACTACTCACCCTACCACTCCAAGTGTTCTGTTACTTCAGCAGAATAATATTAGGACAGAAATGAGGAAAATAAAGTCTCCGTCATGATGGATATGCCTTCTTTTCAGATGTACATTTATTCAGAACGTGGTACAACAAACTTGACGTTTATCGGAACTAGATTTCACTGTTTTTTTGGGGACTTCACCCCATTTATTTTGTTCTGTCTACAGCTTCTGCAATTTCCGTCTGACAAAGCTTTCATCGCCGCTCACCTTTCCCAGTGGAAGCACGCTGCAAAGAAAAATGTTCTGGCATGCAAGATCAAGGGAGAGAGCCCTTTCTGTGGTCCTTCATAGCAACAGAAAGGGCTCTTGGAAGAAATACTCCCAGAGGAGCTGCAGACAAGCTATCCCAATGTCAATCAGCATAGCACAGCCCCGCAGACCTTCTGCAGGATCAGGGTCAGGTCTGCAGAACAACATGACTAATTCTTCTTCTTTGAATAAGAACTACACTACCAGCTTTACAGTTTTTACATAGTACCAAACCTCTTCTATGTTTGTCATCACTCCCAAGGCCCTTCGTGTTTATTGTGTTCCCAGGATTTCATTAACAAAGAGAACGAAGAAGGACTTACACCTCTGATTTAACTACTTCACATTTTAATAGGAAATAATAAACTGACCCACATGGAAGCTAAACACAATCGAAAGTCACACCCATACCAGCTGTTTCTATTTTCAAACCAATGCTTTATGCCTCGTAATGATACCAGACAGCAGAGACTTTCAATAGCATCTTTTTCATCCTTTCTTTTGTTGAGCCTACCCAGAGAGAAGCATGAAACATTCCTGATTAGGGCTTTTATTTCTACTTCCCAAGAGGGGAATTAAACACTCACCTGTAACCAGACCTCTGTGGTCTAGAGAGCAGCATCCATTCAGTTTCAGAGAGCTACACCATTAATCCAAAGTGGAAGCAAGAAAGTGCAATTGTAGCTCTGCTGATGAGTTTTTCAGGGTTAGCTACTAAGCAAGAGAAGGCCGGTATGAGAGGTATGGCCTAAGGCCCAGCTTTACGAGACAACAATATTAGAAACTGGGAAAATGAGAATGCCTGATGAAAAGTGAAGCCTCCAACTATGCTTTAGCTACAGAAAAACAGCAGTTTTTATCCTTTCCCATAAGGTCTTCCAAGGGGGAAATAAGAAAAGCAGAAAGGTATCCTTCCTGCCACCGTTCCACCAGCTTAGATCTTCCTAGAATAACATTTGCCATCACTTCCCTACTCGTGCATCTCCTTTGCACCACAAAGTTGGACATTGTCACAGAGCTTTTCTCTGTGGCAGCACGATGCAGCCAGCGTGACTCCCTACAGTGTTACTGCAATGGAGCTGGAAGGTGCTGTAAGCAAGGGTATGGCACACCACTTCCATCAGGTTTTGAAAGGCCAGGGGGAACATCAACATTCGGAGGAGCTTATTCACAGGAGAAGCTAGTAAAGTAAAATTAAATCTTAATACTCTACAAAGGATAAGGACATTGTTTTTGAGGACATTACAAGACATGAGAAAAGCATATCTAAAAGTCATAACAGGCCTATCAGGAGCCAATCATGATGGGCAGCAAAATATTTGGGATGAACATAAATACAGTCTACATGTTTGAAAAGTACACATGATAGCTGTCTGCTTTTCATGTGCCTGATGACAACTTCAGTCCTATGCAGCTGTAGCCACAGCACTTGGGAAAAAAACAAATCATCTTATTGTTTCAAACAGAACATGAACAGTTCCATGGGACAAGCTCCAAGTATATATATAAAAAAAAAATTCTTAAAACTCCCACATCATACTGCCAGTAAACTAGAATTTCACAGCAAAAGTGAATAAACAATAGCTTTTGAGGCTGGAGAAATTACCATCATGGTGTTATCTAATCTCTCCCCAGAAGTCAAGAATTATGACTAAACCCTTCCAACATAGATATAGCCTGAAATTCTGTGTCAGAAGTATGACCAATTGCATTTGGCAATCCTGAGCCAAGACAGAGGCTGACTATAATTGGATGAATATTTGAAGTGCTTCATTATTCATGTAGGAAGGCTAGTTAAAAAGTGTTTTGTAGTCCCAAGACACTGGAGGGTGTGTGTTATTGGGTAATAACCAATTAGGAATGTTGACAGCACTCTGCCTTTAGGATCACCCTGGCCAACAAAGCACCTGGGTGTATGTTGTTGTGCAAAGGCACACACCCACTGCCTACTGCTCAGTTTATTTAAGCAAGGCTTTAACCAAAGGGAATGAAGGACACACCAAAGGATGTGCATTTGACAGCTCAGTTACATTTAGAAATATTGCTGCTTCATTGTTCCCTTTCTCTTCCAAAAATGCATATTTTTCAATAGCCCTTCTGAATTAATGATGGTACTGGTTAATGAAAACAAATCCAACTTCTTCTGTTTTACTGCCTATAATCTACACGGAGCAACATCCTTACTATTGGCAGTAAGTAAACACCAACAGCAAAAGATTAGCCCCTAACTGGTAAAACACTCCACTGTGCCACTAAATAAATACTGCAAACTCAGAACAGGAGAAATCAATGATTTTCCTCTCATGCTAGTTTAAGAAAAACATATGAATCATTAGTACAGGCATACAAAAGATTTAAAAAGCATTTTAAAAACTAGTAATTCTGACACTTGCTCACATGAACTAGAAATTCAACATCAATTCAGCTCAACCCTTTCATTACCTCCCACAACAAGGGCAGAGTGTACTGATGGTACAAACACCGATTTTTATTTCCTCCTTTATTTTCTTTATCATTGTAATGAAAAGAAAAAATCTGCAAATTTGTATTCTGATTGGAAGCAAAGCAGTTATTCTATGAGATGCCCAACAGGACTTACATACCTACAAAAGAAACATTCAAAACTTTTCCTGAATGATATCCTTGTTTCCAACATGCACAATTCAATATGTCATAAGGAGGAACATACCAGTTTTTCTGCAGCTCTCATTTTCTAGCTTGTATCATATTTAGCCTGTCCTGTGGCACTGAGAGCACTGCAGCATTTTCTCTGAAATCCCCCTGAACGCCACCTCACCCTCTCCCCCGTGTATCACCAAGACGATGATGTTTTGATGAAGTATCATGCACGGGCCCTCGAGATAATGGATTCAGTGGGATACACTTAAAAGACCATTTTTCTCTTCTGTATTGACTGCTTGCACTGCTCTAAGACAGGAAGGGCTTTCATTTTTTATGTAAGCTGCAAGACCCCCAGGGCCCTCTAAACTGTTTAAAAGGGATCAATTTTCAGATGGGTAGAAGGGGCCCAGCAGACTGTCACAGTTTGGAACGCCTTCTTCCCCTCGCATCACTGACGAGTTCGGGTGAGCCTAAAACCAGCTCCCAGCTGAGCCTCTCCCTGGCATGGCAGCACTTCCTACTGTTTGGGATTTGTGGTTAGCATTTGAACAGAAACATGATTTATAGTATTCATACAGGGAACAAATTAAGAAAAAAAAGTTTTGCAGAAACAAAATAATCACTACGGCAGATGGAGATAAACAGCAATAGAGCTGCTAAGCAAAGCAGTCCTTGGCACTGCTGCAGTGGCAGGAAACCATTACCCCGTGACACGAGTTTAATGCACTGACATTGCTGCAATTACATCCAGGCAACCTAACAAAACAAATTCATTGTATGGCACAAAATATTTCCAATTCAACATTGCAACATTTATTTTTTAATTACAGCACAAAGAACAACTTTTGGGGTGTGGAAGGACGTAATCCATCATTTGCTCTGAAGTGACACACTTATGGCAAATGCTGTATATTATAACTTTCTACGCCACAGTAAGCAACTACAAGCAATTTCTTAGGCAAGGAATGCGAAGGGTTTGGGTGTGGACCTGGGAGATGCTGCTTATCCCTCCATCTCCCTCTGTGTCAGCGGGAGCCAAAGGCAAGCCACATGTTGCTGCACTGGGACTTCAATCACTCCTCCTGTTTCACATGTGTGTCATACAGCTTGTGACAGCTCTGTACCTGCAACGTGTCTCATATGAAAAGAGCTTTTACCATTCAAATATGGTCTGTGTTAGAACGCAGACACAATTTTTAATTAAAAGGAATGGGATTTTAATAGGTCACTTAAAGAACAATTATGTCTACCATTTGATTGACAGGCTTGTCACATTTTACCATGAAAACCCCACTGGGGTCTAGGAGGTAGAATTAATCTTTATTTTAACAAATTGTTGAACTACTGAAGTATGCCCCATTGCATTTAACACTGTGTTGCTCAACCATCTCATCTTAGGAGCAAAACCCTTGCATCTTTGTATTACTCTCCCCTTTTACCTCTCTCAATTCTTTGCAAACAGAAAGTTTTCAATTCACAGAAACGGAATTGCCAGTGTTGCTCTCCTTCACCAAGTGCCTGTTCTGCAAACCGCAGCAGTGTGTAGAAACATAAAAGATAGGTCTCCAATAATTAGCTTGGGTACCAGACGCAGCACAGCTGAGTTTGCTGGAAGCAGGATAAACGAGTCCAGGTGGAGAGACGCACTATATTGCTTTGAGCACCTGAGCTGGCCCAAGTGTCTACACACACAGGGCTGCAAGGTGGAAGGACTGGGTAGCAAAGTGACTGCGAGCCCATTCCTTTTCTAAACGCATTCCCCTTCAAAGCAGTCTATGAGCGGCAGCTACAGCTCAGCTTAAATGCTTTCAAACTGTTGCAAAAGCCCATTGGTTCTCTCAAGCAGGCAGAAAATGCCCTGAAAGTGCCTAGAAAGTTGTCCAGATGAGGTGCAGAGACAACGGTGCTGGAAGAGTCCTACAGACCCAAGCTAATGTATACATCAGGGCTAGAAACAATTCATTTGATTACTGATTCAAAGACTCAGTGAAAGAAGAGATCAGTATCAGTGAATCTCAGAGAATCCTTTCAAGTGATGTCACCAAGAGTGAAAACATCACCTGAGACAGCTATAAAATATGCTGGGTGCTCACCTACTCAAATAAAGCTTACCATTAACAGGAGCCAGAAAACCAAGCATGTGCGTGGAGAAAAGGACAGCTAAGCAAGCAATATGCTTTGATTTGGTCAGGTAAAGATCACTTGTGACCTTTGTGAGCTCTGGCCCTTTTCAACAGAGATAAAAGAATCAAGGTGAAAAAGAAATGAAGGCAAAGCAGTGAGGGAATTTAGATGACAGAAGTAGGGCTGATGCTCAGAGCAGAACAGGGACAGAAAAAAAGATACTGAAAGGCAAGAGTCAAAGAGACAGTGACATCTTGAGAACTGTAGGCTAAAGGGAAAGAAAAATTGAGAACAGACGACAAAAGGAAAAATAAATCGTGCCAGATGACACTTGTCTGGTTATGACATTTGAATAAACCGCAGACTGGTGAAGTTTGAGGAAAAGTTCACATAACAGGAACTGGTGACACTCCTCTGGCCAATACAGCATTTGTGTCTTATTTGCATTAAAATGACTGCAGATAACCATTGGGTCCTAACCAGTTTTCACCATTTCATATGCAACCTTTGCAAATACATGCCCAAATTGCAAGCACACTTGAATACATGTATACATGAAACCCAGCCAGGATCATCACCAGAAAGAAGTAAGCCAGAAGTTGGAATCTATATCCTAAAGCTTCAAACACACCCAAGAAGTGGACGGGTGTTGACGGTAAAACTGGAAGCCAAACGTTTGCTTCTGCAATTACATATGTACTAGATGCCAATTTGCTTAGCAACTACATTGCAATTTATGAAAGACCAGTGGAGTACAAACAGTTTATGTGGGAGCAGAATGAGAACCCTGTGCTGACATACAGAGGTTCCTGAGTGCAAGGAGTAAGTAAAGCAAAAGGCAAAACAAAACCCTGAACCTTAAGACTATGGTTAAACACGGGCCCTACCAGAAATGACCAATAAGAATAATACTTCAGTGCCACCTCAGTTTCTAATAGGCTTTTGCCCATAGACCCACAGACTCAGCACTTTATCTTCCCAACCATTTTCTTGGTCAGGCAGAGCGAGAAATACTGCTTGAGGGCCTTCAGTCTAGTTCACGAAGCCACGCTACTGGCACTGTAACAAACTGCTTCTCATCCACAAATTTCTATCCACCAAGCTGGCATCAAGCAGCCTTTGCAATGAAAGGATTTCTCAAAACGCAGACCTTTAAACTAGTTATTGACAACCTCCCCTCCCCTCTCCCTGACTTAAAGGTTGATCCAACCCATACAAACTCACTTCAGCCGACTCGCAAACGAATGCATATACTGGCGATATGGATTTTCTTCTTTCCCCTCAAGAAAAATGTTTGTTATTTCTGAGAATTACTAGCCTCAGAAATAAGGAGAGGAAGCCTTTAACTTTCCAACACTCCTGAATGTAGACACGTATTCCTCTGAACATTTCCATATACACTCTTGTAGCCAGTTAGCCATAGATAAGCATGGTATGAACCCCTGTGATATTAAGTCTGCAAATCTACTTTCTCTGGGTCTTCTTCCATGCAAAGAATGCCCTAACAATGCACTATCTTGATTTTGCTGTAATTTTACACATTTGAGTGCAAAAGCATCAAATAAGTATAAACCACTCCTTTTTATCCTCCAAATAAATAATACATAAACCTACTTTTATTGGCATTTAGAGCAGGAAGACAGACATCAACTCCATGGTCCCTTTCAGTGATGACTCACCACTAGTTACTGATCACGAGATGTGAGGACCTGCTAATCTGATGGTGCTATTTCTTTCACTAGTCACCAGCCACAAGCAAGAGCAGCAGCTTGCTGACCTTGCAAGTTAGACATATTACAGGACTACAGTTTGGAAAACATTTACTTATACTGAGGTGACAGTGATGACTGACCTGTGGTGATCGTTAATTGACCAAAATTAGGTCAATATATACCCGAAGTTCAATACACATACCTAGAGCTACAATTAATCTTGGTTCAGCCAGGAACAGAAAATACCGCTCTGAGCTCTTTATTGACAGATGTATGTTACAAAAAAATGTCTCTTTACACTATCAGTTGTGTAAATTCTCTGAATTTCTGGAAATAGGCATGAATTATAGTATCATTCACAGTTCTGTTTCTATTTTCTTCTCAATTCTCTGTACATGGTTACACCAACCAAAAAAACTGTGCTGCCTAACTGTATTGAGTTGGGTCCTCATGAAACAACATTTCATTTTTTACTAATACATGTTACTGATGATACCAACATCATAAACTGTTTCTATCTCAGTTACTGGCAACTATAATTATTTATGTTTAGAGATAGTAATCTTTTACACTTTCAGTCATCATCCCAAAGCGCTTTACAAATTGCTTTTATGTTAACCTTGGTAGGAAGCAGCTAAAGCTCAAAGTCAAATCAGTTATCTTGGGTCACAGAACAGGTCAGCAACAGTCAATGTATTTCCCTGTCCCAAGTCCTCCCTTTCCCTTGCCACAAGACCAGCAGTGATCAAATGATGAAACACAAAAGGTGAATAATAAGATGAGTAAGACAGGATAGGTAATGAAGACTGAAATGAGCCTCTGCCAACTTCTCCAGCCTATTTCCCTCCTGCCACGAACGCTATAAAATATTAAAAAGCTGTGACCTGGACCATTCATGCTAATACAGCAGACAGAGCTGGTGTACAGCAATACTGAAAACTCTCATGGAAGCTTTCTCTTTACAACTTGCAACACAGTATTTGTTGTCAAAAAGTGCAAGCCTACTGTAGTCTAGCTACTGCAGTATCATGTTGATTTAAGTATTACCAGCTCATCAGACTTTGATGTTGCTACTCTAGAAAGGTCACCAAATACCTTCAAGATAGAGATGTACCTCTCAGGAAGATGAATCCAAATAAGGAGAGTGGAAATAAAGATGTAGCAACACCCACTCTATCGATATTTCCCTAAAAAGAAAAATCCCCAAATGTTCATTAAGTTAAAAAAATTTGGATTTATTTCTTCAGGTCATTAGCATAACTTACAGCAATTTGAGAGGTACTATCCAAGGTGAGTAGGAAAAGTTGTGACAGGGCTGCTTTCATGGAGGCATTACAGAAGGAGCCCTATACAACGTGCAGACCACCCTTACAGCAGCTCATCTCCTACAGAGACAGAAGTGTCCAGCATGGTGTTGCAATCTCCAGAAGTTTGAATTAAGGGCCATGCCAGTGTCTTGTTTTGGAACTGGGGACAGTCTACAGACAATAGAAACTGGAGCTCTGAAACAGGCAAGCACTGCTAACCTGCCTGACTCATAGCATGTCCTTGAAAGTCTACCTACTCAACCTATGAAGGATAAGTCTTGCTTGTAAATTGTCAAAAAAGGTCAAGGACAGTCTGGGCTTTCTCCTAAGTAATTCTGTGCTCTTGATGCAAAAGAAACTCTTCCCAATAAAAAAAATGCCAGTGTCCTAACTAGATCCAAGTGTGTGAAATTTAATTTCCCTGAGGGCTGAGAGTAAAGATTGGGTAAGAAAACTGGGACACGAATGGATTGGTTCATATGAAAACCTGAAATAGCCCTGGGCAGAAATTTGGAAGTATTGTGAAATACTGTATAAGAAGAATCCATCTTCATATGCAGGGAGTAACTCTAGATGGGAGCTGTAGTAACACAAGCAGATACCCTAAAAAGTTCTACAAAGAAATATATACAATGTTTTAAATGGGAATATAGGATGCGGCAATCCAATGCTGTGGTGTTGTGCAAATATTTGTACCAGATGACTTGAACAGAACTAATTAAAAGTTCAGATGCTTTGAACACATGAGATAGACAACAGTGCTGATATTGCTGATATCAGAGATATCAGACAGCTGATGCTCATATGATCAAAGTTAAACATCTTCCCATTTAGTTCTGATAGTCAGTTGAGGTTGTCACAGCCTGATACACAACTACTTCTGGTAGATGCCACACAGACAGTATTAAGGCTGCAAGATGTAGGAATGCCAACTCCAAGCACAGGGTTCAATCCTACTGCAAGATGATAATGCACTGGAAGGAAAGTAGATTGCTCAGGTTTAAGCATCAGAACTAACAGGCCAGTGCTTCCTCTCCTCATGATCATAAATCCAAACACCTCAACCTGTTTTCATCAGACCCTCTGGTGACGATAGGGAACAATGGGATGGCATGCATGTGCCTCAGCTCTCAGGGGAGAAAGGCTCCTTTAGCAGACCCTCATCTTGGATCCATCTTCCCTGGAATAATTTTTTTTTTTTCTGAGCAGTGGAAAATAAAGATTTTTTTTAAAAACACCCCTTCATTTGCAAAAAGCAAGTAATAAAAAAAAAATGAATTAGTGCACCCAAATCTTTAACAGATAACTCTGTGTGTTGCCAAGTATCAACCTGAAGATCTGGTAACTTAAAGTAAACCAAATGCTGTCGAGAAGAAGAAGGCGTGACCCAGAACAAACCAGAACAAATTCCAGAACTGTAAGATTCCTCATAGAATACAAACAATTTGTTTGGTCTGTTCACACTGATAAAACATATGAACATATGAACAACCATCAGTCAGTAGCTCACAAGAGAAGGAACAATCTGTATATGGGTAAACATACCAAGGTCTATAATCTTGGTGGAAAAAGCTGCATAAAAGGACACCTGCCTCCTCCTCAGGCATTCAAAGAAAACGTCTGTTTATTTCAGCAGACTGACCTTACATTAGGTCTTCCTGGTAGATATATTGATTCAAACTGCCTCTTCTTGAAGCCTAAGTCTGGCAAATTTTATTATGCAGCTGCATGAGACAATGTCAGAGGCATGGTCTCACTGGTGTCTTGGGAGAACCTGAAGCCTGTTGATGAGATAAAGTATTCATATGGGATTTTCCTTGTGAAAACAGTAGGTTCTCCTTCGTACAGAACATAACTGGTCTCTTTCAAATGATATGCTACTGGATTTTTAAATTATTTTCAGGTTTTTTTAAGCATTACTCCAGGTTCAGAATTTAAAATTCTAGGATTACTCAAAACAAGATAAGCTGCTTGTCTGTTGGATCGCTTCACTGTGTCAGCCTTTTGGCCAAACCACAGATAGCCTGGATTCTTCAGTCACAAAAGCATTTGAGAGAAGCCCACAATGGTCATTCCATAGCAAAGGGCAGGGATGCAGCAGCAGTGCCAAGGCACTTCTACAGTCACACCAGGTTTTCTCTGGAGGAATGAATGGATACCTGTCAGTAAGTATTTTGCATATCAAGGCACAAACTAGGTTGAGGAATCTAACAGAAAAATTATGGAAAGTGAGCCCTGCAAGCTACAAGTCTTTATCTTTGGTAAGGTAAAGAGTTCCTTTGGTAAGGTAAAGTTCCTCATTTAAGGAACTCTTTTTTAAAGTAATGTTTCCAATTTCCACTCTACTACCCAGGAAGGAGAAAATAGAGAGGTACAAGATGTGAGCCCAAAGGAGAAAGAAGAGTATACTTGCTCCAAAGCAGAGACTGCTCTATCAGAAAAGGTCTTCACACTAGCAAGTCATAGTGACTCCAAAGCTGCTGTTTTGGATATCACCCCTTTCAATCTCACAAAGAAAGATGACTCTGGTACCTGGCCCACAGATGAAAGGTTCACTTTAGGCTTCTGGCCCCTTAGACTACATGTAATACGAGTCAGAAACCTAATGACTTTCATGTCTCAACCTGTTAGATGCTGGAGCCTGCAACCTATGCCTTGACTCATCCCCGGAGCAGTGCTCTTTCAGGTAAGATAATCAAGACCTTATTTTTCATAGACAATACTTCATATGACAGTAAGTCTCAGGAGGTTTCAACTAGTCCAAAAATATCTATATGAGGCCTTGCCTTAGTTTAGGTATCATTCACCCATGTGATATTGGCAGAAAAAGAAACATATAAGCTATGTTGACCAAAACCTTGTGTTAACTTTGTATAACAAAGTTAGACTCTAAATATAAACTGACCAGGTCAGGCTCCAAGAAACAATTTGTATTAATGTCCAATTACTGGATAATTTTTACCTAGCACTCACTATATATAAATATGTGTGTGTATATATATACACATATACACACACACACACACACACATATACACCCCTCATCCCAATCCCCCACTGGAAAAAAACTTTATGGTAAAATCTCACAGACAAACTCCAAACAACTATAACATGATTTTTGGCATATTGCTTCATGCCATTGTCTTGACATTCAAATGAGTTTAATAATTGCTCTTTTGAAGCTGCTAATGTTAAAAAAAACACCTCTCAAGTTCTGGAATTGGCTGGGAATTCCAGGTTCTAACAGCTACACTGGAAATATTCACTCATCAAGAGGTTCAAAAGACACTGTCAGAACTGAAACACAAACACATGTCAGAACGACTTGAAACAGAATGACTATAACTCAGAGTTTGGGTTTTCTTTAAATTATGTTTGAAGAGCTTTAAAATGTTTAATTTATTAAACTGGCTTTGATACTACAGGCATAGCTTTCACTTTCAAGTGCTACAATGGCTCAATGGAACACAGAATACATTAAGCTTAAATTCCACTGCCACCATACATACTTATAAAAGACATTTTAGCATTTCTTCACTTGAAGTAATATACTGTCTCTGTGAATTTGACATGCAAACAGAAGCAGCAGCCTCTCATACTGCACAGACAACACCGTGAGACACCATCACTGCTGCAATTACCAAAAAATCCACTAAGTAATCACAACTACTAGTAGCTGAGCACAAGGAACTCCTAAAAAAATTCCCCAGAAATGAACAGGTTTGGTTTTCGAAGAACAGTTCAAGTTTTTCCACACATTGCTTCAGTCTCTCCTGGTAAATCCGGGCTTTGGCATGGCTTCTCTTCCCTCTGCCTGGCCTTCCTTGCGGAGGTTGTCATAAGAAAGACCATGTGCTCAGCTGTTTCTCTTCCATATACCTGTATTTACTGTTTATCTTCCTCTAGCCCTGTCTACTTCAGTCCACCTAATACAATGAGCCGAGGCTGCAGAGGCAGCAATACCACTGAAACCCAGGCTTTGAACAAAATCACATCCCATGAAGCTTGCTTTGTACCCTTTGGAAAGGCAAGTCAGAGCCGCGGGATCAAGAAACTCAAAACCTCCCCCCTCAAATGCTGGAAAGAGCACAAATGTAACAATTGCCTTCCCTCTAGAGCAGGATTGGGTGGCGAAGGGCAAGGTGTAGACTAATACAGTGGACACAATCAACACCTGCTATCTGATAACCAACTCTTAGAATTACAGCACCACTACAGTGTTTGTCTGCCACCCCCCCATCTAATACCCACACACACTGTTCAATGCACTGCTGTTTTCTTAAAGATGCACCTTTACTGTACATACACCATTTGCTTACACGTGCAGCAGCATTCTAACTGCTTAATACCAGCAAGCCACCAGAGTCACAAATACTTCATTCAAAAGGTACGTGAGAGTGTCCCAAGATTATATAAAAGGTATTCAGTTAATACTCTGCTGTATTTTATCACATTCAACTTTTCCTTCACCTCAAGTGACGCATCAGAGATTACACGTTGACAGTATAGGAGAGCGGTTACTGCTCCAAAAGAAACAAAACAAATACCCCAACACCTCCACCTTTGGGCTTAAATGCATTATCGCTGTAGTTTTTGAATGTAACAAACCACAGAATGGGTGTCTTGGCATAAAACCAGAATCCTAGGTAGTAGAAAGTAAGTGCTCTTTACTATCAGCTTTGTTTCAGTACATACACGTAGGGATTTGCAGAAGTGCCATTTGCTGAAAACACAGTGGAGCAGGGAAAGAACAGTCAGTCTCTAACCGCCTACGAACAAAGAAAGCTAATTTAATTTTGAAACAAAGGGAACTAAATTCATCATTTTGAGACAATCCCAGGACATCCAAGCATGAAATGGAAGAAAAGGAGTTGCCAAAGACATGCAGAACAAGCTTTTTAAAGTTACCTGGAATCAGGGTATTTTGTAAGCGTGGCCAAGCTGCTGGTATACATGTGCCCACCCACATCAATGTGAACTGGTGCGTTGGATTTTGTGAGCTGTGCTGGAGTGGGGATGCCTTGATTGTTCAATGGAGATGCAGGGGATCTAGTGATCAGAGGTCTTGACATATTGGGCCGACTGTCCTGTGAAGAGATAGACCTGGGTTAATGATCTCCTTAAGAACCTCACAGAACCCCACAGTCTTGAATCAACAGCACAGTTTCATAGTCTTAGCTTACGACTTTCTCCTTAGTAAAGCGCAGAGAAGTACTTGGCAGTTTTTAAAATTAATCTAGCTGTAAGAATTTTAACTGGGTACACTTTTAAATAAGTGGGGCAAAATGCACTGATAAAACCCACAAAACAGAAATCACATTCAATAAAACAAGTTTTTCCTGAATACTATTCGTGACAGTCAATCCATATCATCAAAAAAGGTAATTCTCTTTTTTTAAGAGTTGATAAAGACACCGACACAGAGAGCTGCAGACAAAAAGACCAAGAACAGTATTTTCCTAATTAAGACAACCCCAGGTAGACTTTCTGTTCCTTCCCAAGCCCTCCGTCACTCTCATATCACCACAACAGAAATACAAACCCTCAACTCCTCCATCCTGCACACTCTTCTCTCGAATTCCCAATTCACATAGCACGGGAACAGAAGCAGAAACACCTGGACTAGTCAACTGCTCATGGACTGCAGACCACTGGACATCGGCAGCCTTTGAGAAAGGCATTTTCCATTTAAAAGTTACACGTATGGCGACAGCTGCCCCCGCGTTCCCCGCATAGGCTGCAGGTCTGAGCGGCTCCCCCGAGGCCGGCGAGCTCCGAGCGCGGAGCGGGAGCCGAAGCTTCGCTGATGAAACCAAGTTTTAGTCACAAAGGAAGCGCCGCACCGCCGGCACGGAGCAGCGGCCGCCTGCGCGGCGGGTGGGGCAGGGCAGGGCGGTGAGCTGGAGCCAGGAAGGCAGGCGGCAGGCACAGTCGGGGATTAAAATAGAAACGCGTTCGAGAGCGGTTTTTGAGACAACACCGCTTTCGACTGAAGGAAAGCCCCACACGGGGTGGGATCTTATAGGGATGCCCTGAGAACTAAAAGCCCTTGCAAATGACTAAGTTTTACATTTAAAAGGTAAGCAAAGCAGCGAGAAGTCAGATACACTTCATCACAAAACTCTCTTTGTTCTTTTCAACACTGTCTTTTCAGCTGCACAAAGTAATGGATTCCTTGTAAACACCTCCTCGGAGCCAAGCAGCAAACCTCGCCAAAGCGGAGCGCTGCCGTGAGAGAGAGGTACAGGGCACTCGGACTAGCGAAGTCCGCCGCCGCCAAAAACAACATTTCTCCATTTTTCATGGCTCCTAAAAGACTCCAAACCATAAAGGCAACATGAGCCAGGTAAACGTCTGACTGATATGATTTACAGGCCAAAGTTGCACAATAAATCCAAGTAATATGTAACAAAAGGCACCTATAAACCACAAGGTACTTAACTAATTTTCTGTCATACACAAAAGCAAGCTAAGGTCTAATACTGATAAAAACGAAGGAAATGAAGAAAAATATCTAGTTTAGATGGTTGTGGGGGGGGGAAGGGTTGGGTTTCTTCTGTTTCTTTATAAGCAGAAGTTAATATAAATCTGCAGAAATACCAGGCTTAATCACTACAATTGCTTGAAGAGGTGCCTGCAGCGCAAAGAAGACAAGTCCGGACAAAATAAGGTACACACGCTATGCAAAACTAATGTCTGCTACAAATGCTATGTGGTACAACCACCACCCAAGATGCTACTGATCTGTAGTACAGTATTTAGTAAAATAATGAAGAAAAAATTAAAAACAACTGGAAAGGTGAAAGTAAGAAGGCAGGGACTGATACAAACTGGGGGTGGGGTGGAAAGCACGTATTGGACAATTAGCGGGAGGAAAGCAGCAGGTCTCGGGAACACATTTCAGTGCTTAAAAGCAGACAAACCATTCGGCAAAGATAAAGATAAAATCACCAACGAAAGCTGAGACTAAAATGAAAAACAAATTCTGTAACTTGTATGAGACAGACACCACCATCTTCCTTAGCAGGATCCTCTCTGGCAGAAAAAACACAGCTCTCTTGCAATTTAACACACTGCAGCACCACCGAGTCTGTAATAGTTTTTCAATTGGACACATTCTCCTGTATACCCTGCCTGGGGCTGCTCAAGAGAAAATGAACAGATTTGCAGGGTTAATATTGTAGTTAGGCTGGGACCTCATTCAGCATAGCTGCGATAGCACTGGCTGTACAAAGCAGTAGAAGAATGTGTAGTATGAGCACCACTGCCATGATGGGAGATAGGTCAGAGGACTGTGGGGATTTTACAAGGCAAAAAACTCCACAAGGCATAAGAAAAGGGAACCAGTTTCCAAACTCAAGTTGGAACCAATCTGCCATTTACACAGTTTGCCTACTAAGATTCCCAAGAAATAAAAATGCTTTGTAATAAAACCTTTGCTGTCTTCAGCCTCCTCCTTTTCAACATTTCCTCTTCAATTTACCTGCATTTATTGAATCTCATGAAACAATGCCCATCTTCTCAATGTTTAGTTATTAAGCACAATAATGTTAAGATTGTTCCAGTCTTAGCTCACAAAGCATATTTCCCTGGATAAAACCAGTTCACTGCTGTTTTGAAGACCACTTTGAAATTAGGCAATGGTATTTCTACTGCAGTTGCCCCAGAGAAATTAAACCAGAAACGGGATTCGGAGAACTTTAAAAAAACCCTTTTTTTTTTTTAACGTGCAATATCACAGTCACAGCACAGAAGGTAACCATCCATTGGGTATGGCATTTAACAGACCAGAACTATATCACTGCATTAGTTAAAATCATTGTATTAGTTCAGCTATGGAAAGGATAACACAGGGCCAAACAGCCTCTCTGAAGAAACACGTGCGTTGCATGGGATTACTGCAAACATGGAAGTGAGCAAGCTTTGGTAAAAAGTGATAATAACAAGGTACTGCTGGTAAATTATTAATCTTCTACCACCTAATGTGACTACAAATATAATTCCATAGAAAGAACTACAGGAGGAGAAAAGGAAGTCATAGAAACTAAACTCAACGGGATCTAGTAAGCTATCTAGAACAGCTGACAACAAAAAGATTCAAAAAGCTCTTCAGAACCCTTTATTGATATCAAGCACGTGAGACATGCACCCAGAAATGGGTTCAGAGCTCAGCCACAGCTGTTCCCACATGGGAGATCCCAGAGGCTGTTGTCTGCCTCAGGAACTGCATCAGCTTTCTTCATGAGTCGGACACAAAGCAGAGCTAGCACCTGCAGTGGCTGGATGGGCAGTGACCTTCCTGACCTGTCAACAGTCTGCTTGTCACTTGATAGCTTTTTTTCTCAAATATTTTAGTATTTATCCTACAAGAAAAAAAAAATTAAGCAGGAATGGGAAATTGTCTGTTTTACAGCAGTTCCTATGAAACAAAATACTTCAAATATCCTGTAAAACATTTATCATTATTCGTATTGAAAGATGATTCCCCCAACAGCTTCTCATAAAAATTAGTTCCCATTTCCACTCAGAATTAATGTATTACTAAAACTATGTACTCAAAAGGGCCAAAATCTGTGTGCTAGGCAAGTTAAAGGCATTTAGGTTGTACAAAACTTTTCAGTTTTGGTTCAGCAATGAGAAACTCTGCTCTATTAGTGCAGTTTGGGGCTTGTCCATTTTCTTGATGATATTTGAAGGAGTCTTTCCACAACAAGTAGTTCACAGGCACAGGTCTTTTGAGTATATCTGAACCTGCTTCGCATTTTCTGCTCTAGGCAAGCTTTCTTACCACCTCAACAGAAGCGAAAGCAGCCCTCCCTGAACTACTCCTCCTAGTATTTACTAAAATCTGTGTGATTTAGATGTTTTCCTACCAAAGGGCACTGAGGATCATGGAGGAGAGCTTTCACAGCTCTTCTCCCTGTCTGTTTCTTCTATACCATCTTCTCCCCAACTCCATGCGAGAATATTGTTAAAGAATAAGCCTTTACACCTGGGTTGAAAAAACACAGTAGTTGCAAGGCTGAGATGTGCACTCATGCAACTGCTCTACCAAGCAACAATAACATGGAAATCACGTCAATCTTCTGGTAGCAAGTGGAAGAAATAAGAGATATCCGAAGAACATGAGTCATTACAGTGTCCCTAGTGTACAAAAATTTAAGAGACAGGAGGCTTCCTCTTCCCCTCAGAGCATTAGCACTGTTGTCAAAAGTGTTATTTACACTCTGTGGTCTTGAGTAAAGTCATCCCAGTTCCGTTCTGAAGTCTGAAACCCTGACAAAAACCATGCCACTACAAGACAACCGGAGCTCACACACAGAAGGACTGACATTCAAGTACAAACCATCTACTTGAGTCACTGGAAGTGAGGATCATTTTAGGTTGCAGGTCAAGAGACTGTTGGCTGGGGTTATTATAGCCAACATCTTCCCTGCTGTGAGCCAGCCCAGCTCAGGCAAGAGTATATATGCTACTCAGTAT
This sequence comes from Myiotriccus ornatus, assembly GCA_036023395.1. NCBI lineage: Eukaryota > Metazoa > Chordata > Aves > Passeriformes > Tyrannidae > Myiotriccus > Myiotriccus ornatus. The sequence goes on from JAYRBT010000082.1 coordinate 106,318,833, forward strand.
TACTTACTGGATATTCCCCGTCACAGCCCAAGCAATTATTTCTGCTGAGAAACTCAAATATACATATTTCAAACTCTCTTGGATTTTTCTGAGGGGAGGTGAGGACAAGCTTGTCTTATTGTTTCAAGACGTTAGAAACAATAGTAGTTTATTCTAAAGCATCAAATCAGCCTGTGTTCATTATCCTTTTTTTTTCACAACAGAAAGCCATAAGAGAGATGTTTCTCCTTACAAAAGCTTGGTGCCCAGAACAGCTGGAAAAAGCTGTTAGCACATCCACATCAGCCACCTCCAGCAGAAGAGTCAGCTCTGAACATACACATCCCACCATATGGGGAATGAATCCAAACGGCAAAAAAACTTCAGAAGTTGGTGACAAATCCCTTTTCCTCCGGTACAAAGCAGAAATCACTCAAGTATCATGAACACCTATGCACCTCCACTCTGAAATAAACACCAGGCTGATGCTTGTGGGTGCTTGTGGGATGGGGAAAGCCCAGCTCAAGACCCTCATCCAAACCAGGAACATCAGGACTACTGTCAGATTTGGCTCCTGCACAAAGTGTCCCCATTTTGAAGCTGCACTTTTTCAAAACAAACATGTCATTAAAGATTAAAAATATAATCATGATCACGTCTCACCACAATGCTTAAACAAGTACCCCCCACTTTTTTAAATTCAGCAAAAACAGTTGCCACAACAAAGAGGCTGGAGAAAGCATTTATTCAACGTAAACAATATCAGTACAGTACAAACAGCACTTCTGGAAGACGTAGCAAGCAGGCAGATATACAGAGACTAGATGTCCAAGAAGCCCAGGTGCTTGTCCTGCTGGAAGGGGAAACTGCCGCCCTGGGCGCTTCTTGGTGATGTCCTCACATCATATTGTCTGGCCATGGCCCTGGTACTCTCCCTGGTACAGAGCCCTGCAGGATGGTCAAAGATGACCCCATGCACAAGACAGAGCATACAAACTGCATTTTGGTCTCAAGGTGTGCATGCCATCACGGTGCTTTCTCTTCACCTTCATTCTGAAGAGCCCAGAAGCACAAAGAAGTTGCCCAGATCTTCGTCAGAAAGCCTTTACATGTGAGCACATTCACGCCTTTTCCTCTGTCTCTTCACCATTACACCAATGGCTGGTAGCTCCCTGAGGACATGGCTGGGCTTTACAGCTGCCGCTGGCTCTGCAAAACAAAGAAATAGCACATTGTTTTCCCCAGCAAAAATATGCCAATTGCACTGTCATGTTTTGCCTTTCATCAGTATAATGCGACTGCCCTTTCTTTTGCAGCTGCAAGGTTTAGGATTGCTGAGTCTGAACATTAGGAATTATGTTTATAAGGCAAAAACTCCAGAACAATTGTGTTTGAGTGTCACAGGGAAAATGGGCCCAAAACACAATCAGCTGCAACTGAGTGGCACAGCAAGCCGAGATACCAGGTCCCCTGAGACTCAACAATAGTACTAGAATTAATATTTTAGATCTCTGAAATAAAAGCCTCATTTTAAACCCTGAAAGTCTTTCAACATATGACAACATATGAAATACATACAGCAATGCATTTTAGAAAGGTGGATGCCACAAGGCTGCTTGAGAGAGGGGACAGAGATACCCAGAGGGTCCATCATAGGTGACATATAAGGTATAGGCCAGCATGAAACAAAACCTTGGCTGAAACCCTTTCCTGGAGGTGCCAGTAACAGTGTTAGGCTGTTCTCTGGATCCTGCAATAGTCCAAATGCAGATTAAGCCTACAAAGTTGATAAATGCACCTCTTGTCACACCAGAGTGGCTAAAGCAGTGATGACTTACCTGATGGGACAATTTTGACTGGTAAATTCCCCTTGTCCCTGAAGCACTGGCTCTGGGGTGGAGTGCTGATCTGGCCCCTCAAGATGAGGGTCCCTTGCTGCACATCCCAAATGCTGGCTGCTCACAACCTTCTCCTCCTTGAGATGCTGGCACTGCTGAGCACACACACTCGCTAGGTGCTGCAAGTGCTGGAGAGACTGTGGTTGCATTTCCTTGGTAAAATGAGCCTTGATGGGATTTCAGAGCGGATCAGGACCTAGAATAAATGACACAGGTGCAGAGAACCAAATGCAAGGCAAGGGGCTGAAGGAAGCAAGGTATCTGTGCTGGATGGAGAAAGCTACCTGCCTGGAGATGCAGGACAGTAAAAAACCACCCTTGGACAAGAGCTTAGAGACACTGTAATTCCAGTGTTCAGTAGCCAAGTCTACAGCACACAGCTAACTTCAGCAGAGCAGCTCTAACCAAACCAACAGAAGCTAGTCACTAGGACCTTAAGAACAACCTCTAACTGGAGAAAAAAAAATTAATGGAAGATGGCAGGAGTCAAATGAAGACCTGTACTTATATCAGTGCAGCAGTAAAGGTGAGCGCAAAAACCTGGAAAAAGTCAAGTTTACAGAGACAGGATGTACCTTCTCAAGTGCTTATAAACTTCTCTGAAGATCTCCCTAAGCGTCAAAACTGCAGACAAAAATTTAATACCTCCCTTGAGATATATCAGAAGTTTGTACTCTTACTGGAAGATTAACTCAGCCCCTTGTTTGTTTGGGTAAGCAGTGCTGAGGACAGTCCAAACGTTTTCATTTATTATATTCAGGCCCTGCAAGTAAAGCTCTGTTCTTCTGCACTGCCTACCTATTTCTTGCTGAGCATCCCTTCTATGCTTGGGTCAAGCAAATCTTAACTTAAGCCCATAACACAGGCAGGATCTTTGGAATACATCCAACACAGTGTACTATTAAAAAACAAAAAAAACGCATGTAACTTGGGGGTTCAGCCCAGATTCACTATCCCCAAATACACGCACTTCCACAAGCCACTTTTGCTTTCTCAGTGGAAGGAGACAACTTCTACAGCTTTCAGATGTGCTGATTCGATTCTCGCTCAGTGAAAGCACCCATTTAATTCACAGGCAAAACCGGATTTGAAAGCTGCTCTCAATTACTGCACAGCACACCACTGCCCACCTAACTGTATAATCACAGGGTGTTTACCCCAGGATGCAGCAAGCAAAAAGATCTCCTAACCATGCTGGAGGACATGGTGTTTAGATGCAGGAGGACATCAAACCAAAGGTCAACAGACCTGCCGTGATGCTTCCAGTGGTGTCCTATGACAGGAGCAGAATGGATAGCCAGCATTTCAGGACACTCACTCTGTCAACAGCTTGTCTGATCTGCACCCACTTCTACTTAAATTAGTGAGTTAAGAGTGACCAAACAAAAGCATAACTCCCCAGCCTGAGCCTTCCCTAACCGGACATGCCCAGTTCAAAGTATTTCATGAGGTGTAAAGCAAAAGTGCCTCAGTGACCTTCACTCAGACTTTATTCTCACATGCAAAAGGGGATCTTGTCAAGTACTGCAGAAACAAATCAGTAAGTTCCAAGAGATCCCTTGGTCTGAGCAGAGAAAGGCTGCAATCATTGTGGACACTTAAAAAAAAAAAAAAAAAAAACAAAAAAAATCCCTCCCCCCAAAGAAACCAAAACCAAAAACCAAACCAAAAATGCTTTTAAAAGATAAGCAGTCCCTGGGAAAGGCTGCCAGGTCTGAAGAGCCTTTAGCAGCCTGGGAGTCCTGCCCACAACACTACAGCTTGATACAAAAGTCTTTGCTTCTGCTGCCTTGAGGACAGTTTCATTTACTTTCCTTTAAACCTGGAAAATAGGTCGCTTTTCTCCTTGTACTTCTATCAAACCTGAGGTAGCAGAGAAAACGTGAATTTACCTGTACTTCATATGAAAACAAGCACAAAAAGGGCAGAGATGACAGACTAGCTCCCCTTCATACAAGGCTTTGTTCATTCCAGCAAGCAGCATCGACCCAAATACCTTGGACCATTTCAGCCCCGCTGCCAGAGATGTGGCCTGCCAGCACCTTTGCAGATAACATAGTTACATACTCAGGGGCTCCATTCAGAGTCTACACCTCCTCCCTGAATGAAGCAGCCACTCGGTCAGCTCTCCCCAGTCCTTGTGAACAGCCTAGCACAGAGCAGTCAACAGCTCCCAGTGCCTCTGAGAGGGATGGAGAATCTCCCAGCTCATCTCCTGCACCAGTGAAGCCAGGAGTGTGGCAGACACCTCCACTCCGTGCATGTACACGGGGTTTGGACCAGGAACAGACATGCGAAGGAAAAGGGGAACACTGGAATCCATTTTCCAACTGCTCCCAGGTAGATTACTTGTAGGTTGAGATATATTAATAATGTAATTTTTAGTCAGACTTTTCACTCAAGTGCTGTTGCCTTTTATCCACTTCTAGTAGGCACTTCACATATTTTGTAAGAGTTTTTACATAAGAAAAGGAGAAGGAAAAATAAAAAAACACTCCCTCCTGGGTTTAGAAGGAAAGGACTTCTTTTGCCAGAACCATGCTGGTTTATTTGAATGTATAGTTAAACAAATCCTTACAAATGGTGTCAAGATTTAAGTGGGAAAGAAACCAACTGGTTACATTCTTCTTGGACCAAGTTCGCAATTTGTCCAATAATCTTCTGGTGAGAAGAAACACTAGAAAACAAGCATTGCTAAAGTCTGACTGTTTTGTTTGCAAGGTAAGATCCTATCAGCAGTACCTGAATAAAGATTAACGTCTTGAATTGCAGTCGTATCTGAAGATTTTAAAGACCCATAAAAAGGGTAGACTTCAGTGGGATAACTGGAAGATTGTCATGAACTGTCAGAATTTGAGAAATGGCTTTTTCTTCTTTAGATTTGACTCACAAACTGAACAAAAATAAGTCTGTACTGCCTTATTTGAAGTCAGTTTATACTCCAGTTTGAATAGCACCTGCCCTTGGGTATGTTCCAGAAGAACATCTACCTTTCCACAAAAGGAGGCTAACACCCATTGTAAAACTTCCAGAGGCACATTAGCTGTCTGTTCTCCCCCCAGCAATTTCACCCTTAGAAGTAGAAGGAACGCTGCCAGTTACAGCCTGTGCTGAGGAAACATGAGTTATAATTTTACCCTGGGAAAATTGCTGAACTGGGAGCTTCTGGTGTGGCATAGGTCTTGCCTTCGCAATCCAATGGTTCTTTTGATTCAGAGAGGCTTTGAAAGGGTGGTGATGAAAAACATAGCCTCTCCCTTTGAATCAGCCAGCTGCCTGCTTCCCTCTGCACTTTTAAATTTGGTTTATTAATTTGCCTAGGAGCAGAAAGAAATAACACTGACCCATCTAAAGAAGATAGGTCCAAAAATGTATCAAAGAACATTATCTGTTTCAGGCTGAACACACAGACAACAAAACCCTCACCTTTACACTATCCAAAGACTTTTGTGTCTAGAATCACCTTACCAGGCTTAAGAAAGTCTCTGTTAGCTCTTCTGGCCATATGAAGATGAAAGAGGAAAGGGACAAAATACAAGGATCTGATAAAACCATGTCTTCGAAATGTTGTAACACTCAAGAGCTTTAAGCGCTTTCCAGATGTTTCTTGCAGCAACCAATAATAAAATATTCTCAGATGGAACTGCAATTTTGAAGACATTGCATCCACTTGCTAATTATGAGACTAGCTAATAAAACAGACAGCTTCATCTATAACCTGACTGCAGAAAAAAGGCACAGAAGTGCTTTAAAGCCATACATTTTTAATTATCTAATTTATGATGAAGATGAAAACAAACCCACAATTTGGACAGTTATAGCCCAGTCTGGTAGAGAACTGGAAATAGGGTGTGAAACTGTAATTTCATATTATACATCCCTTGCTTCAGTATCAATGAAACACCATGGGCAAAAAGAACTGACATTTAGGAGCTCTGTGTCACTGCTCTGTTTTCTTCCTGTCTCATCTACTTCCTCTCCCAGCAAGTCTCTGAAGCTGAACTTAGCAAAGCAACATCCCCGTATCTCAAAAATGATAATCTATCAAAATCCCAGCAGAGGGACAGAGACTGCTGAGAGGGAGAACAGCGCAAGGAAAGGGTAAAAGTTGAACTACCTGAGATGACAGGCTTTTTGGAGGTCCTTGTTAAGACGGACTGCAATAGGGAGTGTTTACCTGTCTCTGCTATGATCCCATGCATTTCCAGGGCTAGCTGGGAGTTTCTCCTCTTCTCTCATAACTCCCATTGAAATTACCAGCCTACAGATTTCATAACAAGCAGGAGAATGAAAGAACCCAAGCACTATCACGAGAGAAATCGTGTTATCATTACCTATTTTGAAATGCCTGTGGGTTACTTAATACCTTGGGACAGGCAGCATAACACCACAAGGTGCTCACTGTATGGGGTCGGGAAACAGCCTTCTGCTAAAAATACACATATGAGGCAACACACAGCACCTCTCCCCAGAGCTCTGGAAATGGGCTGTCCATGTGGTGCATGGGACCTGAACCCAAAACCATCAGTGACCCAGATACTGCCCTACCCCTGCCCCATAATAAAATCTGCCCATCTTTGGATTTTAAATCCCTTAAAGAAGCTGGTATGTTTCTGAGTGGCTGGTAGGAAAGGCCTGAAGTCCTGAATTAAGCTAAATACAGTTGTGGCTAAATTCAAAAGGCTCTTTCAATGCAGCAGTGCATAAAGGTTTTTACTTCATTTTACCTTTTTTTTCAGGTGTTTGAAGGTTTTTTAAATACTGGAAAAGTGTTTAGGGATGAAGGGGAAAAGAGAATGGTGAGCATTTAACTATGGGGGTCAAGCAGTAATTTTTTTTTGTTAATGTGAAGGGCAGGATTCAAGGAAAGGAGAACACAGGAGTCTGCTCTGGCAGGCAAAAAGAGTGCTTGGCAAGACAACGACCATATGGCACATGAACAAAGCATATTTTAGATTTGGTTCATTTGATTCCATTATATGTAAAAGATACTCTAAGATCCATGGCTAAGAAATACAATTTTGATTATTATTGTTTTCAAACCTGTAGGGATTTCTCCAAGTAGTCATTGTAGCTCATATGATAAACACATCCATTTGGCAGCTAATTTTAGCATTTTTTGCCCACAAGGGTGATTAACCCTGAATCTGTATAACCATGTGCTAACAGAACCCATCATTGCCCCCCGCCAACCTCATGAAGCAGCAATCCACTTTTTAATTGTAGACGAACAATCTCTGCTAACTAGCTCAGCAAACTTTTTATTTCATATTAGAAGGGTTTTACTCGATCCAACTCCAAAACGGATCATACATATAACTTTAGAAGAGTGGATGAAATCTACATTATATGCAATATGCACTTCCTTGGACTGCATGGCCTGCTTTTAAATCTGCACTTATACTTCTCTGGTCATTACTATAACACAAAGCACCAGTGGCTGGGCAACAAAAGGACCTGAAAATATTTAAAGAAGCAGAAAAGTCTATGCCTGTCAATCAGTGAGAAATGCGTGTCTCACTTTCTCTATCTATTGGCTTTTATTGCCTCCAATGTACAACACATTTCAATAACACTGAAAATAAAAACCCATTAGCATAAACTGATAGTAGATATAGCTGTGCTATGGCACAGAGAAGAATCACATCATTAGATGATTCCAAGGGACAGCTCAAAATTCAAACAACAAACAGCTTCTTCAACAAGAAAATGAAAGATAAACATAATACAGTTATCTCCAAAGCACAGAGAAGTTAAGTGAGATGAGCCCGGACACAGACTGTCACTTGCCACAGCTGTGGCAACCACCCTAAGCACGTAGGGATGAAGTGAATGTCTCTTCTGTTAGGCTGTTCTGTAACGGGGCTCTCAGCGAAGCTGGCCCTTGCCAGAAGGCTCAGGTCAGGTAATTCAAACTGCTGATGAGGCACTAAGGTTTATATGAACTTATCCTCATTCAAAATAATACTTGAAATCTTTTGTTGGGTTTGTGGGGAAGCAGGGGAAGACTTCATCGCACAAAGCTGGAGAAAACAAACTCACTGAATGTCTTGAGTGGTAATAACCAGTAAGACCATGCTGCTAAGGGGAAACATCTTCTACAGGCCCAAACTGACAGTTTTAGACTACACCTGTTTTCTTCAATAGAGAAGAAAATAAAAAGAAGGATCAAGATTGCAAGACTGGGGAAAAAAAGATCTAAACAAACAATGAGTCATTTAAAGAGCAGTTTTGAGTATCAAAAGTATCAGAAGCTGTCAGGTATAGACAACAACCAAGTATGATGAAATAAATTTTTAAAACCATACACAAAAACCACACCACATTCCAGCAGAGACATGAAAAGTGGAAGAAACCATCACAAGAAGAGGAGCTGACAGGTAAAGGAACAGAAAAAGGGACAATTGTAAACAGCGACACATCTGGAGTCTTTAAAGACCAATTCCAGATAAAGTCTGGGAGATAATTGCAAAGGATTTTGTCTGGAAGCAGTAAGTTTGAGGGAAACATAAGGAAGGCCTTAGAGCTTGTGTCTCATTTCATGCTTGTCCTCCTGCTATTTTTCTTGAAGCTTATCTCCCATCCAGGAGCAATGCAGGAAACCATCAGCTCCCTCCCTGGTGTGGAAGAGGAGAAAAGCAGAGACCAAGGGACTAGCATTCCTGCAAAGGACAAAGGAAAGGGGGCAGAGACACCAAGCACATGCTGGTAGTGGGAAAACCAAAGCATCCTCTTTTGGAACAACAAAGCCCTGCAAGAAGAAGAAAAGAGCAAACAGAAGAAGGAGGCAGCATTAAATTGGACAGAGTGGAGAAAAGGGGGGGGTGGTCAAAAAAAAACCAAAACAAGTCCTCCAAAAATGCCAAACATTTATGCTTGGCTTCAGGAAAAGAAGAACTGTAATGTAAGAAATAAAAGAGCATTTGAAACAAACAGAAAAGGTTTCAGGGGTTTTCTGGTAATCATCTAGTAGAATGTAACAGAACTTGACTTCAGCAACAATTCCTGAATTTTAGATTGTCTCAGCTATCTTCCATCCCATTACAAACACACTCAACTGAACGCTTGACTTCTGATGAACACCAACCCAGAGTTGAAGAACTGAAGGAGAACAGCTTGAAGAGAGATTTATCCATGTGGAGAGGGGCTGGAGTGGAAGGATGCGACGCAAGATTGTTTTGTTTTTCAGCAAAAACACTAACCCTCATCATTTCCACCTGTTCTGCCTTGCACAATGAACAGAACTTCAATCCAGGAAGCAACAACGGGTGAGGGTATGTGTGCACCTTACTCCACATATTTGACAAGCCGTGTGGAATGAGGTGTGGCAAGAAGTGGAATTCCCAGCTCCAGCCCTGGCCAAGAAAGACGGCTGGATACCAACCACACCACGAAGGTCTTGTCATCTAAAATTCGAGTAAGGTACTGAGGAGCCCAACACTTTCTCATATTGAGGTGTGCCACAGATACAGAAAACATTTATATTACAGTCACAGGGTTTGATAGCCACAGGAGTCTTGCCTGCCACACACTTGCTTCAACAAAACCTCTTAACCCATCTTGCAGTGATGAGCCTTACAAAGTGTTCAGCATCAAGTAGCTTCACCAAGAATAATACACTCCTGCCAATAGCAACTTCAGTTGACCAGAAGCAAGTCTGGAAGTTTCTAGGACGCTGATGCTGTGGCATCTAGTAATAAGGATGGAGGTTCACCCAGTGAGGTCACAACGAAGCAAGCCAGGAGGTTCATCTGGGATTAAGAAACTCACCAGAAATCTGAATGCATGTCTGAGCTTAAGCAGTAGCAGCAGTTACATCAGAAATGATTTTAAACACAAAAAGGGAATGGAAGACAAGCAGATAAACTCTAATACTCACATGCAAATTAGAATAAATGATGACAATTGATTTTTATAAAGGGTCTAATGATACAATGCCAACTAATTCTTCCCTTCTGAAGCCTGGCACCATTTAGTATATTTAATTCAAAAAAACCCGAGTGCATTTTTTTTCTTCCTCCTCTTCTTCTGGCTCTTTTGCCATGCTGACGCTTGTTTGCATTACATCTATTTTGAGCTAAATTAAATAGGAGAAGCAGAGTTTTGATTCAGTAGTAGCAATAAATGGGGTTAGCCTGGCATTGATCTGTGTAAAGGGGCCAAAGCTAGGACTGCCAGAAGCAAAACATGGTCAGTGAACTCTACAGCACCAAGAGTGACCCTGCAGCTGAATTCCTAGCCCTGATTACAACAGAAAGAGACTTGCTTTCCTGAACAAAGAGTATTTCAGGCAACAGATTAGCAAGAGAAAGTCTACTTGCAATGGCAGATGGAGGAAACCGACCAAAACCAAGAACCACAGCACAGTTTGGAGAATGTTAGAAAGGTTCTGAACAGCACAAAACAAATGCCTGCCTTGCTCTACACTTTTTGTATGCCATCACCAAGCCCAAATGCTGAAAAAACAGTATTTTTCTTTTGCATCTCAGTTAAGTAGTTTTAAGTTAGTGAAGTGTACAGCAGGGAAGATGAGCCAAGACCACACTAAGGATAGCACGCTGAAGAAGTTCCCTTGCAGACTAAGAACATTTGTCTTGCATCCCTACAGAAAGGGCAATCACATTTACTCTAAGAGAAAAGGCCCCTTTTATAAATCATGCTTTAAATTCAGCCCGCAAATCTGTACAGAAGGAGAATTTCACAATCCTTAGGAAACATGGATCAAATTTGCTCGCTCTCTGGGTGTTTGTGCTGTTGTGCAATGCAAAACAGCAAGAGCCCAGCAGTAAATCTAGCCTCATGACTATCAAATTTAATCACGGTGTATCTACAACGGAGAACAAAGTGCCTCTTATTCCTGCTGCACTGTGATCCCTCCAGATCTCAAGCCAAGCAGGGTCGGTTCAGGCCAGCATTTGACTAGAGGCCGGCAGAGCACTGGAATCAGCCGCTCCAAGGTTGAAGCAAGCTCTCACCTCACTTCTAGTGAGGCCACATCACACAGGAGAAGCACACAAGGTGTTGGGCACTCAGTTATCCCCATCAGCACCTTCAGTCACTGCTCCTAATGCTCTGGCAGGTCCACTGGCTATTCACAGGTCCTGTACACTCCGAGAAGCTGGCGAGAAGCAGAGTGCTGTCAAGTGATCCCAGGCTACTGAGCAGCAACGCTTCCTATCCTCATTTTTTATCCAGGGTGGTTGGGTGACATGGTGTTACCTGCCCAGAGCTCACCCTTGCTGGAGATCTTGAGTCAGGGCTGACTCCGAGAGGTGCAGCCCCACTCCTTGTGCTGGCTTCACCAGGACCTCAGCCCCCAGAGCAGTAAGGAAAACAGAGGATCATTCATCATCACTGCTTTGACTTTTAACCCATCTCTTTTCCATATTTTACATGAGCATTTCCTTAAAAACAAGGACCACAAAATATTTAGCCATGTTAAATCCTTGTTTATAAGCTATTAAAGGTCTTCAGCCCATTTTTCCCCGCACAAAGCCCCGTAAGGGATTTTTGCTTGCTGCTTTACCAAGGGGCAAAGTGGGGACCCACAGAGGAAAGAGAGAGAGATTCAAAGAGTCTGTCAGTGTATCGACAGCCTGCAAAAAATTAAGTCAGAAATCTGCAAGACATCACCTTGTTTTTTTAATGCTACTCATTTGGCTTGCCACTCTTATTAAGGGTTGATTACATCTTTCTCTTGAGTTTCGCGGTGGCTGCAATGTCAGAGTATGGGACATGTGGTTGTCATGACTGGGAACTTGCTGACTGATTTATGAGAACTTACAAGCCCACAAAACCAGAAAATTTTTATTATTCACTTACATTCTGAATGTTCCTTTCACATTTCATTGAATAAATCTTGAGCTAATGAAAGTTTATTTCTAGTTCAAAATTCAGTTTTCCTTCTGTAGAAGGGTGCCTAAGCCTGATATACCTTTGCTATGGAAATCACCCCACAATATCCCTCTGAACAGCTCAAGTTCAATATACCTACATTGGTAACAGCATCTTAATATTAAGTTGTCATTTTAACTGTTTAGCGGGCATTGAGCCATCTCAAATAGATCAGTTCATTATTAAAAGTGGCAATTACTGTAAATTACACTCTTCATGAGAGCAACTACCTAAGCTTTAAATGTGTTATGATACCTCCCTGACCATTCCCTTTAAATGAGGATAGCTGAGGGCTTAGACATCATCATGCAGCAAATAGCTGTGCAATTTCGGACTACTCTTTTTTAACCACTCCTCTCCCCAGGGCTACCACCCCCATAGCAAAACTGGCAAACCAGACTACATGTTCCTGCCTCCTCTGTTCCAGTTCACAGACTAAGTATGGCAACTCAATTTGCTAGTGACAATGACAGCACCCAAAAAATAATCCCTTGACCAAGGTTTGCTGTAGCTGCTGAAGCGCAGGCACACAGTTCCTTTTGCTGACTCCACAAGGGAGCAAAAGCCTTCCACAAAGGAGGAGGGCAGCCGAGGGCAGTAACATCAAGCTAAGATTTGCCAGGGCTTGTCTGTCAGAGGACAAAGTTTTGCATTTTAACCACTTTTGGCACATTCCTTATTCAGTATTTTCAGGAGCTTTCTAGGATGTTTATGAAACAACTGCAAGGTAGGCAACTAAATTGATGGCGGCACAAAGAATTCCTTCCCACATTCCTCTCCCATGCTCTTACCATTGAAATAAATGAAGATGTAGTTTATGTTTCTGTAATTACAGTTTGTTAAAAGGAGAACAGGTTGCTAAGTTATGGTAAGGAGCCCGTGAGCCTGTCCTCTGCTTTGAATACTACCACAGCAATGCAGATGTTACCGAATAAAAAGACCAGTCAAAACATTACTTAGAGGGAATCCACACTCTGATACCATCCAGCATAAAACGACCTACTTTTAAACTACTCATGTTAATCAAACCAATCAACTGGAAACTGTTCTTATAAGAGCTATTTTAACATAGGTGACATTCAGAACGCTGTCAAGTTTCAGTCATTTAATATTAAGTACCAAAAGGATAATATTATGGGTTTACTTTATGACATTTTTGTACCATATATCATCTGCTGTTTGCTTCTAATCCTGCGTTTCCTCCATTTAAATTCTTACAGTATTTATATAGCCTTGTAAAACTCCAGTATAAAAGAATAAGCAACAAGAACTTTTCCCCATACATTACTTACCAACTTAACTATGTAACGCAATGTGAAAGGTTTATGCACACCAGCTGGATCTCATTACAGCTAACTTTCTGTCTTTGTAAAGTGTACTTTATCTGGAATATTGAAATCACTAAGAATTTCACTTAAAAGTATGTTGAGCTGGCATACACACAAGTTTCTACTGCAGGATGCTAACTCATTAAATAGGTTCACAAGTCAAGCTTGTGGACACTAACTTCTGAAGTTTAAAACACACCAGCTCCAATTTAAATATCTGAAGCCAACAGAACACCTCAGCTTAATTCAGTCTTCCCCTTCTAAGCATCACAATAATCAGAGACACTACTGCTTGTATAGTAAGAAAACCAGCAAGAAATAATAAGAAAGGAAAAGTTGCAAGAAGACATTGGTATCACCTCCCTACTGATTGGTGCTAAGACTCAGAGGTAGGCCAGCTTTACATAGCAAGTTACATCTAAAAAGCAGGAGTCTGAGCTGGGATGAATTCAGCAGCAAGACCATCAAAGAGGTTACTAAATACACAGATGAACCAAAGCAAGTTTGTCAAACAATTTGGTATTACCTGTTGAGAAATTCCTGTTCAATCGTGAGGCAAGAACTGCGGTTTAATAAAAGCATAGAACAAAACCAAGCACAGAAAAAATAATGTGCAGTGATTTTATTTTTGTTGTATATTTGACTGTAATTACTGTCTTAAGTACTTTAATTGCCTGGCATCTCCTCAAGTGCCTTGCCTGTGGGGAGGGGAGGCAGGGCAGTTTATAGTTTGTTATTAATGAATGAAGTACAAACAAGTTTACCTTGTCTGTAATCAACATTCCCATCAAAACAGTTTGAGAGGAAAATGTAAAGGGGTCCATTCATCCCATGGACCCAATGTTAATATCTGCTTTTTAATGATTAATGTGCTTCTGCCATGTCAATTCCACCTCAGAGGCGAAGTGGCAAACATCTTTATAATACCCACATGAGAAGCATCACCTATCTGTCCATTTCTGTTCTCTTCTACAGACATCTGCTCTTGGCCACTAACATGGGGATGGGGGATGGGGACAGCCCCATATGACCTTCCGTGCATGCATTCTAGGTTAGCAAAGGGGATGTGCAGGCAAATCTGTAGGGTCATTTACAATAGCTCCGCAATGACACACATCCAGCCCATCTCCACTGGAAATAAATTGTGCCTGGAGTGGAAATGGAGTTGAGGAAAACACGAATGAATGACGAGAAGCAGCTCATACAGGATAAAATAAAATATAATTGTCTGCTTCATTAAGAAATTATTAGAGCCAAGAAGCCATAAGTAAAAGTCAGTGGAGTGATACGAAGAAGATGGTAGAGCCAGGAGGATGGAGAAGCAAATTGCTATTTTTCACAATTAGTAAAAGACACAGAGAGTACAAATTTGGCCATTAGTCTTGTTTTTCCACTTAAATTGGTACAGAAGTCTGCTGCTTTTAGATAACATCACATCCACAGCCCAGCAGACCATCCAGACAGCAAGTGTACCACTGGCAGAGCAAGCTTTCTCTTGTGGCTGTCAGCCTGTCCTGCCTGTCAGGAGCTCACCTCTGAGGCCCCAGCAGCTCTTCACCACCCAGGCTGCCACTGGGAGTGACAATCAGCCTGAGATTATCCTGGACTATATTGCAAGGATACTTGTCCACTAGGATCCAGATTGAGACTGCTAATTTTCTCACAAGTCACCAAAAAACATACTTTAAGAACAATTAACAACTTTCCCTTTTTACAGGTGGGCACTTTTTTCCCCCCAGCCCCTTCTTGGACTAGATCACTAGTGCAACCAGAGTAACATCACAGTCACGTAGCCTGTATCCTCTTTACTGCCTTTCATCAGCTGGTGCACTGTCCAACACTGTCATCTCCTATCTCTTGAAGCACAGCTTCTTACTTCCATGGTACTCTCTCGCTGGCATACAGGCAGCACACTTGTTGCTCCAGGGAGGCCCTGTGTTGTGGTGGACACTTTTCATGTACTTCTTTTCCACAGTAAGACACAATTTTCAACTCACAACATATTTGACAGTTTCTCCAAAGCACAATCCTACTGTTTCTAAAACAGTGCTCAAAGCATTCCCCTGTCACTGCCAAAAAGCAGATATTGCTGATCAGATGAACACTTCCCCTTGAATAACTTTCTTATAAAGTGCATAGCCATGTATTTTGACGTAGCTGCATATACA
Organism: Myiotriccus ornatus; assembly: GCA_036023395.1. Classification (NCBI taxonomy): domain Eukaryota; kingdom Metazoa; phylum Chordata; class Aves; order Passeriformes; family Tyrannidae; genus Myiotriccus; species Myiotriccus ornatus. Next base: position 106,334,100 of record JAYRBT010000082.1, read on the forward strand.
AACCATGGAAGTAGACCCTGTAAATATTGATCTGAATCTCCTACTCATGAAGATGCATAGGAAGAAACTTGACAGAAGAAAGATGCGAAGAAAGTCTGCATAGAAGTTTAAAGTATATTTATGAAAAAAAAAAGTGAAGTACAATATGATAACAGCTTAACTTCTTCTCAAGAATGGCTTGCTGAAAGCTAGCAACCAGCCATCTACCACCAGAACCAACAAGAAATTCCTGACTGCTCAGAGCTATGACACTACATTTTTTTCCTTAGGGAAAAAAAATGTGTTTTGATCAAGCACACCACCAAGGCATTTAGGGTTGTCATGTAACGTGAACCGACTACACAACAGAAATACAGGCATTAACATACACGGAACAGACTAGCATGCAGAAGTCATTTTGGATGCAGACAGCTATTCATGCAAATAATTCTACAACCCTAGTATTCCACTAGGAAGCAGAGTCAGATAAACATGGGAAAAACAAGACTCTCCAACTGTTTCCTCTCGACCCTGTACACCTCCTACATGCCCTCCCACCACGGAGTGGAGCTGCTCTCTCTGTTTGGCATCCAGGTGGGATGAAGCTGTCTTTGAAAGCAGGAACCCACTGGGGTTCTTCTCAGGAATTTTACGAAGTATCTTAAAGATTAATAGAGTATATGACAAGCTTCTGCAGTGCTTTGATCAAAAACATGTTTTCGCAACTTCCTCAGTGAGTTTTAATATTATATGAATGAGAAATTGATCCAGACACTTTAGTTTAGAAGGAGTATTTCAAGTAGCTTCAGGAAACTACTTTATTGTCCATTAGGCATAAAACCAAATGCAATGTTACAGGCCATTTTACCACTGTGCTGACAGGGGATTCCTTTCAGAACACATACCCAAGAACCCATGCTTACTCTGACACAAAACTCTCCAAGAAATCACTGGCTTGAATGTTATATATTTTCAAGGTTAAGGAAAAAGACTTTAGATTTTAGTTCCCATAAGAGGTAATAATACTATGTACTTAATTTAATTACTACTCATTTTTCTAACAGACTGTAAAGTTGAAGAAAACCAAGACTTCCCTCCCTGCCCCTTCACTGTTCTTTTTTATTTTCCTCTAGCATTTCTAATTTAGAGAAAAAAAATGCACAGTTCTTTGCCATCTGTCTGGGTCTGTCTTTTCCTTGATCAAATTTTGCTTCAGTAAAACTACTACATTTTTTATTTAGTATTAGGAGAGAAGAATTTCCCCCCTGCTAATTTCTTCCTCCAATTTCAGCCTTTCTCCAAACAGAGACATTATTTCTTACTCCTTGAACCCATTAAACTAATCCAGCAGAAGCACACTGGTATACAGAAGTTAATCTGGTTCCCAAACAGATATGCTGCAACAAGATAGTGATAAGGTTTTCTCATCCTGCCTTTCCTCTCCTCATTTTCCATTTCAACTTATTACTTCCATCTTTTTCTTCTCACAGAATTTGCATGGTCTGCATCAAAATCCTGCAAGCACAGCTATTCAACCCTTGCATTCTGGTCTCCAGATAGGTTGGAAAGCTCATATCTGCTCTCCTCCCCTCCTAAAAATCTAGTCCCTTCAGATGAATAGGTAACTGCTATTTCAGACCACTGTCATTAATGGTAAAGAGAATAAAAGGTTTTCAGACTGGGGCTTTTCTGGAGCTTTCTGATGTTATAAAGATTTATAAAGGAAGGACAAAAAAAAAAAAAAGGCATTTTAGTTTTTCCTTATAGCATTGGTTCCCTTTTTGTGAGGAAAACCTGAGAAGACCTGCAGAGTCCTGAGCCGCAGGCTGGCAGCAGTGATGGCCATCATCCCCGTGGCAGGGCTGTGTGGTCACTGCTCAACTGGCGGCGTTCCTTTGGCTGGAGCCTGAACCAACTCCCTGCAGGAGGGATGGGGCCACAGAATAAAGACTCTGCCACCTCCCCACGCCAGGCAAGGAGCTGCTGCTGCAAGGGTTAGGGTAGCTGGGTAGCTGTTGCAGCTCTGTTGCTGGAAATCTTTACAGAACAACGCCAGAACACCACCACACCAGAGCATTTTACAGCAACTAGCATCAGTAAAATCATAAACCTGTAGCAAAAAAAGTGTCCAGTGGAAGCAGTACAGCACTTTACAGAAATCAAAATACCTTAAGAAGTTAGAGTGGTCAGCTAAGCTGCCAAGTACAGAAGGAGGAGAAGTGTGTTTTGCTGTTTTAGCAAAAATTTGGACATGGGCCTTGTGAAATCAAAAAAGAAAAAAATTATTGATCAGCTATTATATTTTTTTCTGGAAATATACAGATTTGACCTGATGCTTTGGTACCTCTCAACAATCAGAAAAACCTATGTGGACTTCTGAGAGTATCTCCTGCATGTTTCACATGACAGCAACAGTTAGTACAGTATCATTACCCTGTACTGCAAATATAGCCTACTATTATATTCATGATCCTGAATGTGTCCATTAGCACTTTGGAAGCTAATATACCATACTGAAAGAAACTGACTGGTTAAATTTCTACTTTAGCACAGGCATAAGAAATCTTTTCTTAATGACTTACAAGAGTAAACTTTGAAGTGTTGAATTATCCTCCTCTGTACCATGGGGATAATTTTACCAGTTATACAGTAGTCTAGTGCTGCTTCCATATATCAGTACAACATATTAGCAACTCAACTAACACTATATTTAGTATTGAGTTATTGTACATTTTACATGCAATACCCATTTTGACACATTTATACTTTCTAGTTACAATAAACTTGGTTTTCCTTTGCTTTTCTTTTTTTTTTAATTCCTTACTTTTGATACTTTTCAATGTCTAAAACTGAAGGGAACAGCTTGTATCTAAAAGTACTTTCAGTGGAAACATTTGTATTCAAGCCCTACTTAAAAGATACCAAAAAGACTCAGTATTTTACTTGAAACCAACTGACAAATGCAGGTGCATCTCAAAAATAACACACTAAAAGTCCCCCAGAAAAGGTAACTTGCAAAGAGATAAAACCAGTAATAGGGTTGCTTTGGAAGTGCATCAAATGCCCCAAAAGGAAGGAAAAACTACAAAGTTCTGAAAGAACATTAAAGTTGTTTCTGCTTTTCAAAAATCAAACTGTAACTGTGTTACACATACTGCTTTGGATTGGCAGCAGCTTCAGAAAACTGATTCTGCAGCAGTTTGAGTCTGACACAAACCACATTATTCCCACTCTGCCTATTTTATTTTCAAATGGTACTTGGGCAAAAGAGCCAGATTCAAAGGCTGAAGGATTTTGCATTGCCATCCCTGCTAAGGAATATCACTTTTTAAACTGTGCTGGAAAAAAAAAAAATCGTATTCCTACTCACAACAGTCAGTTCTAGAGAACCTAGTTTTCCTCACCTGGTTTCATGGACAACACGGCTTTGCATTATCCATTTTGCCTTAAAGAACAGTTCCTTTTCCACTCCCAAGTTTGCCAGTCACACAATCAGTGTGTGATTTCAGAGGAAGTGGTGATTTTTTTCAGAGAAACTGTATTTTCAAAGAGATAATCAGCAAGATATCTACTTCAGGATTACTGAATTAAGAGACATGAAAAAGTGTAAAACAGACTGAAAAGCTAAACAATTCTTTCTGAACTGCTAATTAGCTAAACCCCACAAGCTTAGAGCATCTTCCTACTTCCCCCCAAACCCCTAAAAGCATTTTAAAGAATTGAGCAGAAATGTGAACCTGCTCTTGCAACAGTCTACAGAGAGCTTCCAGAAACTAGTGTATCATGACAAGAAAGACACAGCATGTTTTCTAAACCCAAGATGGAAACTAGTACTGATCAACTTGATAGCAGCTTATAAAAACTATCACCTCCTGATCACCACAAACAGCCACTATTGCTGTTATAGCTGAGATGAGGAGGAAGAGCTGAGATGAGGAGTCACAAGCATCCTTTATGACTAGCCAATACTGCTAGTTATAAAATTATTAGAAACACTGGGAAACCCTCAAAAAGGCAACCAATTTAAGCATGTTTCCTCTTTATCTGAATTTCACACACCATTCGTACAACAGACACAGGATTCTGTTAGGACATCTGTGCTCCCATTTACACTTTCCAACTTGTCGACCCAGCTCTCAGTTAGGTCCCCCTAATTTGGCATCAAAACTAGGTGGGTTAATTACAGAACTTCAGATGGCTGACATACTTCTGAACTAGGTGATTTCAATACAAGGGAAGGAATTTATCAGGCATGTCACAGGTAACAGCCAGCCCTTGTAAGAAGGGAGGAAGAAAGGAAGCTATTTAAGTCCACATCACCTTCCTTGCTCCTCCTCTTCTCCACATTTCAGGGACGAGAAGAAAGTAGTTTCAACCCACCCCAAGTAGAAATAAGGTGAGGAGGGCAATGTGAGCGGATTTCCCCTTCTCTTTTGTGCTAAACCCACACACCCGTGCTCCCTCCCCCGCGCTGGCCAGACACACCGCATGCTTCCGCTGCTGCTTCTCCAGGGGAGCTTTAAGCCAGAGGATGCTCGGTAATTAACCACTGATGCTTTTCTATTGAGCCCAAGAGTTTCAGTGCTGTTCCTTCAGGTGTACTTCAGACACCTCACCCATTAAACAAGAGCTCGCACCAGCAAGGCGAGGACCAGCTTCCCATCTGGCCATCCCGGATCAGCGTAAGAGCTCAGTATGATTATACTGGGCCTTAATAACTCAAAGTCAAAGCATCAGGCACAGCGTGCTGCTCTTACTGCAGACCAACCTCCCTCTGCCGCTTTTGGAGCCTACTAGAAACGTAAGAGAAAAAACAACACAGCAAAAGAAGCAGCTATATATATATCTATCACTGTGGTGAGTAAAAGCTCAGGATTCAGGTGAAGGGTGTTGAGAAATCGGTCTTGAAATTTTTCCAGAAACGTTTAATTTTAAAATATACATAAATGGACACACACTCACAAAAAAAAAAAAAAAAAAAAAAAGAGCTTAAAATAAAGCGGTGCTTTAGAGCAGTCATTAACTTACGCATTACATTTCTGACAGACACAGAAGTAGTAACAGCATACACAGGTGCCAATTTGCAGGGAAGCCTGAGAGCTGTGGCTCCGTTAGAGCATAAGAGTCTCAACTACCCATCCTCCTCCCCCTCCTCCCCCCATCAAAAAACAAACTAAAACAAATGATAGCATCATCAGATCTGGTCCCTGGGCACTTTAAGGAGGAGAGCGGGAAATGAAGTGCTGTGCTAGAAGTAAGTTCAGCTCAGAAATTACCCCAGCACCTCCATAAGACTTCTGGGATATAAAAACAGAAAGCAAGCCAAAATTCAGCTTCACACCTTGCCTCCTGTAAAGAGATTTCTGCCCTCCTCCCTTTTCACAGAAAAGTGCTCAAGCCTGTGTTACTCGAACAGCATCTACAAAACAACCTCCCTCCCACTGTAAGCTACCCCCACAACCAAAAAAACTACACTCAAACACCATCTCCTACCCCACCTTGGGGAAGGATCAGTTTCATACAGCCAGTGCCACTGTTCAAAGAGAACTGATTACCTCTTGCCAAAGGCCGCACAATAATGCATTATCCAGACTGCATGACCCATTTTAAGCATCAGAAACACTGCAAATCACCTCAGAACACTCAGGCTAGAACTCGAAGCAAATCAGAAGTCCCAAGAAGGTACTAGGTCAGGACTGTGTTATACAGAGCAGATGTGTCCTAAACATACAGTGAAAATAGAAATGTCTTCATACATGGGTAAAGTGAATAGGGCTTTAAAATTTCACTCCATTTCCATTCTATTAAAATGATCTGTCCTAGCTACAGAAGTATACAGATGTATACAACTGGTCACATATCCATTAACTAAGGATTTATCAGAAATGTATATACTGCATCTGTGCACTACCACTTCGACTATTTCCAATACTAAAAATTGCATTTATAACACAAAGGCACTTGTCCTTATTGGGGATTAAGTCCTTAGCAAGTCTGAAGGTTTTCAGATCAACCAACTAAAACTGGCTCAGTGCAAAAGCATATGAATATCTAAAAGCCCGGAAGAGCCACTTTTCCTTGTTGATAATCCCCCAAAAAACAAGCAGAACAGAATTCAATCGTATGTCTTCCAATGTTACTTTTAGATCAAGGTATTATGAGAAATTCCAATCCCTTCCTTATTACCCCCCTTCAAACGCCTGGAAGAGACTTAGAAAGCACTCCCTGGAAACATGATTATATATTTTTACTATCACAACACTAATAAATCTCTTCTACATCAGATAAAATGCAGTTACTAACACTTGTCCCTTGAATCCAAAATACGATAAAAAATTATCTTGCACATACATATTCGGCTACGTGCCCTTAACAATTTCCTTCTGAAAAGAAGGGTGCATTTATTGCTTCAGAAACAGAAAAGCAAAATAATAAAAAAGAAAGGACACAGGGGAAAAGATGAACAGAAGGGTTTCGAAAGTGTCTGAAAATCTACAACATCTCTAATTAGGTTCCAGCTCCGAACACAATAGTGGGGGTACCATGGTCTGTTATCAAGTTTATAGCCAAAGGCACAAGACAATACAACCCCACATTCAATTTAATTACAGCCTATGGCTTTTGCAGTACTGGTGTGTTTCAAAGAGTTTAAGCACTCGTTTATTTCTACACCATACATGAAATAAGGCAGCTCTGTGTCATACAGACTCACCAATTAGACTGAACAGTTTCTGATCTCTTGCTCTCTAGAAGCAGAGCAGTGGGCAATGGGAGATCTCTCACAGAATAATCACACAAGACTTCTTATTAAAAAAAACCACAACAACAAAACAACCTCTCTGCTGCCTTTAAGCTTGTGCACTTTATCTTTCATGGGCACAGGGTAGCAATATCAAATTCTATAGAATGTAAAAGAGTGTCAAAATATAGCAGCACTTCAGTGATGCTGGTTTTGTTCCTAATTGTACAAAGAAGGTCATCTTTATCTGAGCTACACAAAGCTGATCACCTCTTGAATTTTTACCATCCCTGAAGGCAGGACCATCAAGTTCTCCAACTAGTTCACATGTGCAACTAAATAAAAGCTGTCTAATTTCTAAAAAGAAAAAATATTTTGAAAATTGAAGTGATAGTAGAAGAAATCACCATCTGAAATAGTTACACAATTTATTACCTCAAACATATCACGTTAGTGCAACCAGGAGGATCTACAAAGACAGTAGTGGACTTTACACTCCACAGCCACAATTCTAAGTGTGTGTATCAAAACATCATTCTTGGATCTTCTCTGAAATACTCTCCCAAGTCACCTTAAATCAACTCCCTCCCTAACAGCTGATTCAAAATGGACCAACTTCAGTCTAGGAAGGAAAAACCAGTTCCTGTCACTCCTTTCAGTGCAGGTACTCCCTCCAAAGCTGTATGTGAGATCATTAAGCCTAATCTCTATTCTGCTTTTCTTGTACCCATCTTTGGAAGCATTCACATGCCTATCAAGCCTCACGTTTGTTATGAGGAACACAGCCTGGGATATCCTTAAAAATACATTCTTAAAAAGAAAAACCCTATCTCTCTTCAACCATCTTTAGAAGTACTCAGTTACAAACAACACTGACTTCCACCAAAGAGAGCAATAGCCACGATTCATAATTCATAAGTTTAACTATGCAGATTGATAAGAAAGCTGTCTTTGGGGACCATACTTGACACCACTGCTACCACACTCCCCTTCCTTACAAGGATCTCAGAACAATTTTGATGACTATCAGGTATTACAGGTCCCTTCTACAGTTAATCACTTTCCACATCTGTAACTTAGTATCAGATGCAAATCTCCCTATTTAAAACTCACAAGCAACAAAGAGTACCCTCTAAAGTAGTTACAGTTTCTTAAATTGTAGGTTAATGGTCCCTTAACCCCCATGTTTTTCAAATTGTAAGCTCAGTGCTCCTCTTAAAAAAGACACCAAGAAAATCACGGATTTTCTTGCAACCTGGGATAATCCATTAATCAAAGAGAAGGGCACTAAGTAGGCAGTAGGGCAGCCAGCACTAACCTCTGAAACCTGATCAACAGCAGTACTGCCACAAGAACTTACACGGTATTTAGCAGTCATCAGTCTTAATAGCTACTGTACTTTAAGCCCTTAAGATAGGGATATTGCTCCATCTATTACCCTTGTAGAAATAAATCCTAACATCCTAAGGTCACTATCCTAAGCATCCTTCCCTGAAGATGCCTGATGAGTTCTCCTGCCCAGTATACTGGGAAAGCACCTATCGATGATTCTGGTTAGAGTACTACAAATATTTGTACAGAACATAAGTCTTTTTTGTGGCCATTTCACAGAAGTGCAGGCTGTTCCCAGATCAAAGATCAAGCAGAAAGATTCTGATCCACCTCCAAAAACCAAGACTAAAAAGAGCAGGACTTACCACCTACTTTTGATTTGTTCCCAGTTGTGCCTGCTGCCTACTTATATTCATCATGTGCTACTGTTCTGCCTTCTTTTGCAAAGAAGTCAGAACTAGGTTTCTGGTTTGGGTCAAAGTAAGCTCTTCAAAGAGAGTGTAAGGCAACAAAAAGACATGTGCCAGATCAAAGGAAAGCAAAAAGGGCAGCTCTGAATTTAAAGCAGGAGGGAAAAAAAAGCATTTAAGGATTTCCCAAAGCAGCCAAGACAAACTCACATGGCTCAGGTTTTAATGACCAAGTGTTTGGTAGATATCTTAATAACTGATAAACTCTTCACAAGCACCCCAGAGAAAGTCAACGAAGTTTAGAGAACCAAGGTAACCAAAGCATTTGAAAGTGGCAGGCAACTCTCCTCCCTCATGGCAGAGGTCAAACTATTTTCCTAGACCTATTTTTGAGTACTATGACTGTAGTAAGTTCAGCATGTACCAGATCTATAAACTCCCAAAGCTACCACCATATTGTAGCATCAAAAGTTAAAGCTTTAGCTATTGTTCATCTTTCAGCAACATGAGAGATGAACAACAGCCAAATTACATCCCTCTGTCATCAGCTTGAACTGAAGTACTGCTGTCAGTGGCAGGAAAATTGCTACACTTCAGAGCAAATAAGGACTGAAAAGAACGTTGTGCCACGATGGCACAGTGCTGCATGCTTAAAATACACTATAAATGCTGCTCTCAAGGCTGCAACCTAAAGCAACAGTTGCATTAAGATGAACATTTAATGTACTTTTCTTGAGCTCTGGAAGAGGTTCCTACAAACCCAGTGTTGAAAAGACATCTTGGGGCTAAAACAAAAGATGGGAGCAACTACAACAGAAAAACACAAAATTAACAGTCTTGCTCAGACAGTCAGTGCAAATTGAAGACATCCAATTTAGTGCTTTTGTTTAACCTTTTCCATACGTTGCTTAATGCTATCAATGCTATTAAAAAAACCCAAAAAACAAGCACACAGTATAAAGATGCTAAGAAACCCACACATCACACCACCACTTTCTCACTGGAGTATTGCACAAGTCTATGAGTGCAGCAGAATCTGTTCCCTGGAAGACTAATTAGAAAGACAACCAATAAACCACAAGCTTATGACCTTCATGTTTTCAAGGAATCAGTAACATTTGCTAACAGTGGAATTTAGTGTCATAGCACTTGATGAGATGTATTCAGCAAAAAGGCCTGGAAACTCTGTGTTTATAATTAAGCAATAACGATTGAAGGCCAGGGCATTTCCTGGGGATTAATGACTGGCTTGGAGAGTCAATGGCTTGAGGCAATGCCTTGGGCCATTAACCCCAACCAGTCATTAATTCCCCCAGGAAATGCCCTGGACCTCGATTAGTGTAACTATTATAAAAGGTAGCTAGAGAGAAAAAGTTTAGCATTAACATTCTCCCAAGGAAATCCATTCCACAGCCAGTATTTTTTCATTTTGTCACATCCCAGAAATGCATAAGTTAAAATTGACACAAGAAGAATTGGTGATTAAAAAGAAAAAAAAAATGCTTTTCTTTCTCCTGGAGATTTAAATCAATGAGTTTTGTAGCAAATGCAAGATTCAGCTACCAAAATGACTGGGCATCTTGTTTAGCTCATGAAATTGTGAAGGAAGGTAAACATTTCTATGTAATTACTGAAAAAAACTCACAGTGTCTAGTATCTTTGCTGATTGCTCATTTTCTTTCTTGATACACTTAAGAAAACAGCAGATGCCTGTGTATTCTATTTTAGTTACTTCTCCCTTTCTCCCCATAGCCCACTGCTGATAAGAATTACACCTCCAAATGCTTCCTGAAGGAAGCACACCTTTGCAACACACAGTACAGCAGCTAGATTTCTCCTCACCTAAATTTTATGCAAGTGTGAAGAGATTTGTGGACCAGGGTAGAGATCGAGTTGCCTAGTCTGAAAGCACCAAGACACCTCATTTAACAGGTTAAAGACACGCATACTCCGTAACCCTGGACTGCATCACAACTGCTCTGTCCAGTTCCCTCTCCCCCTTCCCACACGCTCATGTGCTGCTGCTCCTGAACAGCTCAACTACGCCTGAAGTTTCAAAATTACTTTCAAGGTCATTAAAAGCAAGGGAAAGAGTCGTCTAGGGTTAAACACAGCAAAGAGCGTTAGCTTTTACCTGAAATAATGAGCTAGAACAAAAACATTATCTTCACATTATCAAGCCTCTAAGCCATCTGCAGACACCGGATACACACAGCAGGAGATCAAGCTACAGTACTCTACTGAAGTGGTCCAAAAAAAGCCTCCCTGCTAGAAAGGAGAGGTCACAGGTATCTTAAAGAACATAGACGCTTATGCAGGCATTTGCTGGAAGCCCTGCTCTCCCCTCCCTCCCCCACCACCGATTAGCCTTCAGGCTGGTTGATTAGCTGGCAAACTCTTTGAAAGGGTCAGTCTGTCCAGAACTGGTATTTCCACTTGGGAAACAGCTCAGGCATGTCATATACCTGTGCTTGCCCAGCGCCGTGCTCTCCAGCTGACGGCTGCGATCCCTGTTATTACTTGACACAAGAATGTCAGAGGGTTTTTGTAATCATGTAGGGCAGCCAGCAGTAAAGTTCTGGCCTGAAACACGGTATTTTATGGGGCACAACATAACTGCATACGCTTTATAGATTTAGTTAGAACGACTTCCCGACTTCAAGCCAACTGCAGAGGTGCACCGAGTCTTTAATTGAAGTAATTTAGCTCCAGCGCTCAAACACCCGAGAGGAAAGTACTTTTGGAGGGGATGGGGGGCAGGCACGAGCACGTGCCGGCACACAGCAGAGGGGGGTCTGCATGGCACGCATTAAGGTGCAGCTCAACACCGTTTTTGACAACACCGTGTTACATCAACGAAACACACCTAATGAATTTGGGTGCGTTCCACAGTCAAGCTGCATCTAAACCTGTTTAACTGTGCTCTCACTGTGTATTTTGCCACTATGGTAACTAACGCAACTAAAGCCAATTTGCCTTTAAAAAAAAAAAAAAAAAAGAAGAAAAAAAAAAGGAAGAGGATCACTGCCAGGAAACAGAGCTATTTTAAATAAACAAATACAAGATGAATGCAATTGCCATATTAACCCTCTTGTTAACTTCTGAAGTTTAAAATTACACCCTCATTACTAGTGTGTAATTGAGTATTCTCCCGGCTGTTTCCTGCATTTGAGGTTATTCAAATAGTTCATTAGCACATCAAGAACACCACACACACTAATGATACCTGATGCCCCTATCTACTATTCTGGCCCGACTTTCATAACTCACATCTCCCACAAAAAAGAGAAATAAAAAAGGAGGGAAAAGAAAGAAAAAGGAGGGAAAGGGGGAGCCCGCAGGGCTGAGCTGTCGGTGCTGCCACCGAGGGAGAGTATGGCAGCGCCTAGGCACCACTTAAACCTGACCCCCAGGCACGCAGTGAGTGGCCACCAGACCAGTGGCAGGGGGTGAGGAAATTGAGGGGCAAATAAAGTGGGTAACTCGCATCTGGGCTCTTTGGGTGCCTGACGAGTGAGTGTGGCCCCAGGAGCCACCCCAGGGATGGCAGTGTGCATCGGTGCCCAGCCTTGGGGAAGAAAGGAGGGGGGCAGTGCAAACTACATGGGACAGGGTGAGGGGTTGCCACTTTTTTTTTTTCTCCTTTCTTTTTTCTTTTTCCGATTACCTGTGTGGGGGAAACAATAGCAGGTGAAACTACTGTGGGTGAGGTGGTGCTTCTGTGCCCATTTGCTTCGGGGAGGAGGTGAGGCAAGGGGTCATGTTTCACTGAGACCACCACCACGGCGGGCGCAGTGGCATCCAGGGGCTCAGCGGGGCGGCGGCAGAGTCTTTTGGGGGAGGCGGAGGGCCCACATGCGTCACCGCCGGCCGCAGCCCCCGCTGGGAACACCGCCTCGTAGAGTGCCCGCTTGGCCGGGGCCACCGCGGCCGCTTCTGCTTTCACTGGCGCAGCGTCACCATCTTTGGGCAGCACGTAAGGGTTGGCAGTGGGCGGCCGGGGCCGTGGTCCACCATTGAGGGCAGAAGGGGTGTAGCAGCCCCCGCCAGCGGGGTGGTGGAGGAAGTGGTGGTGGTGGGGAGGGGGGTGGTGGTGGGGTGGCTGCAGTCCTCCCAGCTTGGTGCCAATGCCAGCGATACTGTTGAGGGTGGCAATGGAGACGGCACCAATGCAGTGGTTGGTGTAGGTCTTGGAGAGCTTGGCCGCCTTGGAGAGCATCTGCATGCGGGTACCCAGGAGGTTCTTCCCGATGGCCTTGTTCTCGTACCAGGTGATGTCACCCTCACTGCAGTGGTCCCGCGGGCGCTGGAAGAAGGCCTTGCAAAGGGGGTTGCGTTTGGAGAGGTACTTGACAAAGCTGGCGTAGGGGCAGAACTCTGTGCCAGTCTCATACATGCGGGGCAGGTTCTCCTCATCGCTGCTCTCCGCCCGCTTCTTGCTCCAGGAGGATGAGCGTGACTTGTGGTAGGGCCCCAGTGCCTTGAAGTAGACGAACTTGCGTCCGTCTTCATCCACAGCCAGCCCAAAGGAGTCCTCCTCCAGCTCCCGCTGGTTCTCCCGGCCGCGGGTGCAGAAGTACATGCAGGTCTCAAACCAGACCTTGTTGAGGAGCCCAAAGGGGCTCTGGGTGCTGAAGACACTGCACGTGTAGAGCTTGCGGAGGTCGGCGCGGGTGATGGCCTGCTTCTGCACCACCGGCCCGGCGCCCTGCTCCTCCAGCTTGCGGATGACAGCAGCCAGGGTGAGGTTGGCGGCACGGAGCTCGGGGTCCTTGGTGAGGTCGAGGGTGCGGCAGTAGGGCGGCTCGTTGAGGTAGCGGTTGAGGGAGCTGCGGATGCTGATGAGGGAGGACTTGGAGTAGAGCTGCCCGCTCTTGGAGCGCGCCTCGGCGTAGAAGGAGCGCAGGACCCGGCAGAGCGCCCCCTTGTCCATCGTCTCGAAGTCGGGGCTTTGCGCCTTCTCGCTCAGGTACTCGCGGAAGATGCGCACGGCGTAGCGGGTGGCCAGCCGCGTGTTCTCGCTCAGCCGCGCCCGCTCCGGCCGCTGCAGCAGCAGAGCCGCCTCCAGCTCCGCGTCCTCCGCCACCCCCCCGGGGCCGCCGCCGCCGCCGCCCCCCGGGGCAGCCGCCGCGGCGCCCCCCGGGGCAGCCCCGACGCCGCTGCTGCCGCCGCCCGGCGTACGGCCCGGGGCGGGCGGCAGCGGCTCCGTCTCCTCCTCGCCGTCCCACTCCAGACCCATCTCCTCTTCCTCCTCCTCCTCGTCCAGCAGCAGCCCCCCATCGGCTCCGTCCTCCTCCTCCTCGTCCCCCGTTATCTGCACCTCCTGGATCTCATCCTCCTCCTCGCCCTCCTCCTCCTCGCCGGCGCTGCAGTAGCGGTGCGGGCGGGGGGCGACGCCGCGGCCGGACGGCCGGTCCCCCGCATTGTTCCCGCCGCCTCCGCCGCGTCCGCCGCCCCCTCCGCCGCCGCCGCTCCACTCTCCGCCGCCGCCGCCGCTGCCAGGCATTCTCGCCATATTGCCGTCTCCCTGCCAGTCCTCGGGCAGGGCGCATGCGCTATATTGGACCGCAGCGCTGGAGCGCTTTTGTGTTTTAATGACCTTCAGCTACCGGGAGGCAAAGCCGGGCTCTTAAAGGGGCCGCGCTCCCAGTGGCGGCGGCGGGGAAGGGGCGGGAGGGGTTGGCATGGATGGGGAGGAGGCTGAGACGCGCTGCGGGGGTACCGCGGGGAAGGGAGCGGTACTTACCGCGCCCGCCGCTCACCTCGGGTCCGTCCCGTCGAGCAGCGCTCACGGGCGCCGGGCGCGGCGGGGGAACCTCCGGGCAGGTGCGCCCCTGGCTGGAAGTCCCTCCGCCACCCCCGGCGCCCGTCCCACTTCCCCATTCCCGAAATAGAAAGCGCTCCGTGCGTGGAGCGGCTCTTTCGGTAGGGATGGACAGCCACTGAGCAGCTGCGACGCCTCGCACCTCCTCAGTCCACAGTAACTTAAAAACAAACACAGACCAAAAAAAAAAAAAACAACCAACCAAAAAACCCTCCCAAACAAAACAAAACAAAACAAAACCACCAAACCGAAGAAGCAAACAAAACGAACAAAAAAACCCAAACACCTAAAAGACTCAGGCTGTGCTTGCCCGCAGCACGGCTCAGACCTCGGTAGGATGCTGCCCGGGAGCGGGCGGAGGACCCGGCCCCGTTCCCCGCCTGTCGTACCGCCGCGGCATCGCCTGCCGCCGACCTCGCACCTTTAGTCGGGCGCCTGGATTTCGGTCGAGGGGCTCGGGAGGAGGCGGACGCTCGGGGCTTTGCATCCGTGCGGCTTGGAGTCCGCCCGGGAAGAGATAGTTGTGTAGCCGCGGCGCTCGCTTGGCTTGCGGGAGCGCCGGCGAGGTTGGCTGCGGAGAGGGAGAAATAAGGACTCGGGGGCTGACGGGCGCTCCGGGCCGCCCTCTCGCTCGCTGGGGCTGCAGACCTAAGGGCAGCCAGAGGGCCTGCGCCCTCCCCCCGTGCCGCCGCTGCCTCCCAACGCGCCCGGGCTCTGCTCAGCTGCCCTCCTCAGCGACGGGGCAAAACCCGAGGGGGCTCCCGCAACCACGCCGGGGTGCGGAGCTGCCTGACCCAATCAGGCCACTTTGCGGGGGCTTTGGCAGCGGGAAGCCCCGAAGCAGCCCAGCGCGGGCCGGGGGCGCGGAACCCTGGCTCAGCCCTGCCCCCGCCGGCTCCGCGCCCCCCGCCCCGTGCGCGCCGGCGGGGCGCTCCGTACCGCCGCCCGGCTCTCCCCCGGGGAACTCGGCTGGCTTCACAGTGCCTTACCCTTCCTTCCCGGGAAGGGTCCTTGGCCGGGCTGGGCGAGGGCAGGAGCGAGGGCATAAGCCTACGGCCGCGCACCGCGGGGAGAGGGAGCCTGTCCCACTCGGGACGGGACAGGAGAGGACGAGGCGGCTCCCTGCCGGTAGCATCCGCACTACCCAAACCAAACTACCACCCCAGAGCTCCCCGTGCCACTTAGCCGGGCGATTTCTTTTATTTGGTACGTTGAAATAAATATTCATTACGACTGCTGGCTACACCTGAAATTATAGCCCTAATTGTAGAGATGCTGGCCTGAGTTACCGCATTTGCTGCTTACTCATCCGTAGGCAATTGCTCAGCGCCGTGGTGGTTACCTTTGGGGGGGCGGAGGGGTTCGGTGTCTGCTGGTGCTGGGCAGCGCCGAGCCCCGTGGCCGCTCCCCCGTGGCCGAGACCGACGGCCACGGACGGGGCGTCCGGGGCAGCCTCAGCTCTCTCCATCCGGAGAAACGTGGGATCCCAAAGAAGGGATGCCGGAATTGTTGAGCAAATTAGGCCAATTTGAAATAAATAAGCACTGCGGGAAAGAGAGTCTGCCACTCCCGGGAAATAATTGAAGAGAAACCCGGCACAGTTACGCTGATGTAAGCCTGGAGTAATTACGTGGAGGTCAAAGCTGTTGAACACGCTACAGAAGTTGTGCTCACTCTGTAGTTTGGGAGCGGATTATGTTCCCTCTTAGGTCGATGGCAGATATGTAAAATTCTGGAGATTTTGTTTTCCTGTGCATGTAAAGAGGATATAAATAAGGTCGCTTTCTTCCCCTGCCATACTCTATCTGCAACCCAGTCCTGAAACAGAGTCTCTAAGACCTCCCCATGAGATGGACCAGATGCTGAAACAGATAGATAAAAGAAACAAGACCTTGCAGTTAAGATCTAAATGCCCCAGACAGGGTCCTTTTAGGGGCTATTACAATCCACACTAGAAGACAGAGAACTGCAGGGCTTGGAGCATACACCTTTTCTGGAGATATTTTTTTTTTCCTTTATTGTTCCCATAAATGCCAAAAGTTACATGATTGACATTTACCTTTGATCTTGATTCTGTCTGAAGATTGTAGAAGAGATGAAGCCCCTTTTTTTAAGACCTTTTCAGAGCCACATGAGTGCAAATGGTAGTTGAATATTTTTTAACTTTAAAAAAGATGAACACCAGGTTGACAGCTTCTGTACTTGGATGTTCATTTAATCACCATTTTCTGATTACAGGAGGTGACCTATGTTGACAGACTTGGAGATGAATATGCTGCCCAGTATACTAATAGTAAGTATAAAGGACATAAAGAACTCACAGTTAGGTTGGAGGGGGAAAATGTATACGCAGCATCCATATTACACACATCAGCTGGAAGCACCTCAGCAGCCAGGGGGAATTCAGAGAGTAGCAAGTGAGGTGTTTAGAGTGCTGCAGGTGCCCATAATTGGGAAGACACATGCAGAAGGTAGATACCTGTATAACCTATATATATATATATATATGTAAGTTAATCACATACATGTTAACTTATCTGTCTTCATTCCTAAAAATAACATTTAGCCTAGTCAGTTGTATTCCAGAAGTTTAAATCCTATTGTTCAAGCTCCCAAGTTAGATAAGGTAATCGAACTGCATTCCATAACTGCCAGAGTCACGCAAGGTTGTCTAATGTGAGTTGGCATATAACATTAAATTTACATCCACTCCACCCTCCACATCACTAATCAGAGGTTTATTCTGCTGAGAGCTCTGTGCAGGCATAGACAGCATTCTGCATTCTCCCCTAGGACTCAAGGTTTGAGGGTGATTCTCATATAGGTCCTGTCCGCATTTGGAGAATATTTTATTTCTGCTGTCAGTAAAGAAGATGTAACACCTACAGAACACTAATAATGGACTGGCCTCACTAAGTATTATCCTTCCTTGTGTATACTTAAAGATCAGTTCATATGCCATGGAATTAGCATGCCAGGTTGAAAAACAAAACAAAAAAATCTTCTCCAGGAATCACTTGGTTTATAAAAAAGGTAGTTCTCATTACCACATTAGCAAATAGATTCGGGTCTTTCCTTACTTCTTTTTTAAGGTACTCTTCCCCCTGGCCTCGCTCTTGGCATGTAGAGAGCTTGCTAGAATTGTGTTCTTTGACAATCCGGCTATTGTACTAAAGCTTTCCACAGCCTAATTCTCCTTCAGACTAACACAGTCTAGTATTCCTGTAGCCTCTGTAAGTGGTTATTTCACTTACAGCCACCTAAACCTTCATGGCTTTGTGTGTCTTGGTAGGTGTTTCATCATGAGGCTTCACTAGGAACTGAACTGAAATACTCCCCCAAAACCAAGAAAGAAAATCCACTGGGCGTGTTGCTTCTCAGGACTCAGTATAGGCGTCTAGAAGAACATTTTTAAAAGACTTTGCTTAAAACAAGCTTGTGGATTAACCCTAAAGCTGACCAGGGGACATCTTTTTAAGAAAATAACTTTTTCCGCATGTACACTTTTACTTTTCATTTGAATGCAAATAACATGTTCTTAAAATGTCTTAATATGTTTTCTAAACACAAGATGTTTTCACTGTAGAGGCAGGCTATGTGGAAATTAGTATGAGAAATCCATATTGACACTACAGAACTAGAAGGCAAATAACACTTGGGACTCTTGGAAAATTCACTTAGGGAAAAAGCATGTCCTAGAAATCCTTCTCCCACCCAGAAACATGGAGTTTTGAGGTAAGCTTTTCTAGCATTTCGAACTGTCACTTCAAATGCTAATTCTATTCTTATTTTACTCTTTTACTTGTACATATGATATTTCTAGTTGTTTCATTACTTCTTCATATTAGGGACAGCTAATGTTGACATCTAATGTGCTACAACAGATATTAAATCTCCTTTATTTTATCCTTTTTTTCTTTTTTTTTTTTTTTTTACTATCTCTCTGCATGGCAAACGGCTTCATATAACTCAACAAAGGAGACACTGATTTAGTAAAGTGAGGATGTATCCATCAGCGCTAAGTTGCAGCTGTTCTTAATGAATTTTAAAATACAAAAGCTGCTTCACTTCTTAGATTGTCATATTATGAAATGTTAGGAGTAGTTGCGCATATCAAAGCACCAGCTACTACCGAAACGTTGTGAAATGTGAAGGCAGCATCAAGCCAGCCCCTTTGCAAAGCTCTGTGGTGCCAATCGAAAGCGCATTTCCCAAGTACGCTCCCATTTTTTTTTCCCGCAGGTATTTGCCGTTACTCACTTGACTGCTGCTATTTTTTTTTTCTTCTGCAAATGCAATATTTGTGCTGCTGAGGCCACACTTTGTTTCCTGATTGCTCCATTTTCAAAATAAACCAGAGAACACCTGAGTCATCATCTTTGTAAGAAAGCACATGTTCCGTGCTTGGCAAATTAAAAGGCAAGACTTTGCGAATCACCGTTATTTTCAGTGTCAAGCAGCTGGAGCATTTTTTGCTTCCAAAAATGTAGAAGAGCTACGTTGTCACACAGCTTGGAGAGACGCAGGTAATAGATTGCATTGTGCTGCATAAAGGTTTCAAGGGTCTTTTAAATTGTGCTGGAGGTAAGTTGCCAGGAGATATATTAATTTTCTTATTTAGCTGTATTTCAGTTTATGTTTATCTTTGCTTTTGTGGTGATGAGGGCACTTGAAACAAATCAGCTGCTCTGTGTGGCACAGTGGTAGCTGGTTAGAGTTGTTCTAGCAGTTGTCTGATCATTTCTATGAACTGCTGACACCAAGCAACCCAGTGTGTTAGTGGCACAATGTTTATTCTCCATGGAGGGAAAGAGCTCTTTCCGTCCAGGCTGATAATTGGTTACTTTTTATTCCTTCTCAACTGAGTCCATAAATTCCACATGGAGGTGAGGGAAATTTAGAAAGACCAAGCCAGAAACTCAAGAAAGGGAGCTCCAAAGTGAGAGATCCCCATGAAACCACAAAACCTTGCTTATAGGTGCTGTAGGTCTAAGCTTCACTTCACATAGTGTTTGTAGTACTATGTAATAGAGCATAACTTAATGCTGTATGGGATATAGAGTGCTTGAAATCCTATTTCCTGATCATAATCTTCCAATAAAGGTTTATTTTGAGCTAAAAGTTCAGGCTGGAAGATACACTGGGCTGGATGAGGTCTAGAAATGCAGGGAGGGATGACTGGTTATATGACAAGATCTGGCTAAGAAAACTCCTTAAACATTCCTCTAAGAAAAAAGGAAGGAAATAGATGAATGCAAACAAAAATGTAATGTCATGAGATTCAAGAAGTGCACTTTCCAGCTTTTTTTTGTACTGTATGGATTTTATTTTGGTTCCTTTTAGCAGTTCCATTGCATGACCTGAAGTTTCTGTGTCGCCATGAGGTGTGCTTTGCACTCATTCCTGTGCAGGGCCAGAGGAAGGGCTTTACACCCCACACAACTTATTCATACCAGGCTTTTCTCAGAGCTTGGGGTCCTCAAGGCACAGGGCAATAGCTGGCCTTCAGCCCAGCCTGGAAAAGGAAATCTTCCTCTGGCCCTTGACTACTGGCTTTAAAGCCTTTTTATACCATGAATTCACTGTCAATATACTTTTGTTTTGACTTAGTGACGGAAATAAACTGATTATTCCCCTTTTCCACCAGTATTATGTCTGTGTCATCATGAATTTGGAAATTCCCTTTCAGGTATTTATGTAGCAAAAACCCCAGCACCAATGGTCTGTCTTCTTGGATTTTCTTTTCTCAATTGAGTTATCTCAGCCGGGTTGACAGAAGCTCAGTTAAAGCAACTTTAAAATTGTGTGAGTTCAAAGGAAGCCCACAGAGGGTGTAACCGTACTGGTAAGCAGCATCAGAGCCCCACTCAGGCTGTCACCCAGACCCACCTTTCCATTGCTGTTGAACTGTAACACTAACTTGTAAAGCAGTGCTTGAGTAGAAGGGAATAAATTCATAGGTCTTACGAAAGAAGACTGCAGGGATAAAAGAAGTATATAATGTTTACTACCAGCCCCCACCACATCTTTTATCAGAATGATTTGATTCGTACCAAGAAAAAAAGTGGTAAAACATACAGCAGAATATTAAAAAATATTTTGCTTTATGCAAAAGCATTTGCATGAAGTAAATGTTGCCACTGTATCTGATTTCAGGTGGAAACTGTGGAAAAAGCTCCAGGATATTGTCAGGGCTTTCATTTAAGGTTTAAAGCCAGAGGCCATGGAGGACCTTTCAGGTCTCTTTGCAGTTTGCACCTGTATTTTGCTGTATATTAAGTTATAGAGGGTAAAGCCTGGAAAAGTTGAGAAACTGAAATCATTCGGAGAAAATATAAAGAAAACTTAAAAGTTTAGTGAAAAAGGCTAGATGTATTGAATGTACTTCTCTTGTTTTCTTAACATCAGATAATAAAACAGATTAAAAATACCTTCTCACAGATGGTAAGCATCAGTATTTTGTTAGAGTTTGGCATAAAAAAACCCCAGCAAACCACTTCTGCAACTATTGAGAATACTTAAGTATAAAGCTTTTTTTCCATCCCTGAGTTGTACTGTGCTTTGAATAGCTTTTCCTTTTTCTATCCATGAAAAGTTGAGCTGGACTTGAATAAAAGTTTCCTTATTTGAAGATCAAGGCTAAAATTCAGTTTCGTTTCACAGAACTAAAAGTGTCGTCAAATAAATAAGAATAATTTAAAAAATCCTAGAGCCAACACTTTGCACCTTCATGGACTGAATTATTTAAATACAAGTGGGTATATTTAATAGTAAAGACCCTGCTTTTAGGAGCAATGAGCATTGTTAAAATAAGGAAGAAACAAATTATAAGCTCTTCTTTTGCTTTGGACAAAACAAGGTCACATTTGCAATTTGCAGTGCATGATCTCTCCATTAGCAGTCTTGGCAAAGGTTTATCAAGTTATTTTGAATAATTTCCTCCAAGTCAGGAGTGTGTCACTTGGCCTGTTATGGACTTGTCCCTACAGTTTACTCTGCTGTTTACCTGTGAATTGTCAGACTCATTCTTGCTTATTGGTGTCAAAGCAAAAAAGAAAGAAAAAAAAAAAAGGCAGTTTTTAAAATCAAAGCTTCAGTGTGGAAGGATATAAAGTGTGAAATCCAGACCCATTGCTTTCATTCTGGCTTTAGTGATCACAGAAACCTGCTGTAGGGCAGGACTAATCTGCCAGAAAATTATTATTGAGCCCTGGTAACTCAGATATATGTGCAGACTTGAAAATGTTGTTCTTTGTGCCAACTCCAGGTCCTACAAGAACCTCACATGGTATCCTCCACCTGGCTCAGAAATATGCTGCATTCCACCGTAAAGAGGAGGAAGTTTGTTAATTCCCAGGCAGCTGTGAACAATTTAATCTCTTTCCAAACAGCCCAGCATCCTATTCCAATTACGAGTTTCTTGGGGGTTGGATAGTTTGAAGAGCTGGTGAGAGATAACAGGGCCTTTCTTTCAAGATCATTTCTGTGGATTTGGCCTTGACAGTACCCTCTTGATAGCAGGGTTGCCAAATCTCACAGCCTTGTGATATTTTGTGGGTTTGGAGTTTCCTCCTCCATATGCTGGAACAGAGGGGTTGAAAATTAGTCTTTGGAAGACAACTTTGAAACGTTGAATTACTGCTCTGTAAAAACTTGGAAATCAGGTGTAGAACTGCAGTCTTGTAATTTTAGGAAGATGAAATCCCTGTGATTTTTAAGATATGATTACAATTTTATTCTGAAGACGGGTGGTTGAAGCTCCTGGGGTTTCCCAGATAAACTGGCCTCCGAGAACTGAGCTGGTAACTTGAATTGGTTTTCTGGAACAAGTCTCTACTGACTTCTTTACCTCACCTAATTTCTTTATCAAAAAATCACCATCCAAATCCTACACAAGCCATTTTTGCTACCTCTTTGGCAATATGTTTAGAAGAGTCAAAGAATCACCAAGAACTATTTCAAGAAATGCATATCCAGATTTCTTTGAATTCTCACAACCAAAAGCTTTGTTCTGATTATTAGAAGGTCTCTGCATTCAAAAATTGTTGTACAGGTATTTTTAGCCAGCTGTACTTTTAAACAGGCTTGCACCTGATACGGTTTCCATGGGAGTTGCTTGGTGCTCAGGCATTTGCAAACATGGCTGCTTATGTAGTTAATTAAATTAGAGTTAGTGAACACAGTGTTCTTCTGAACGGCTGACCTTCCGTGTTTCTTGCACATGGTAGACGAGTGAAGGGAAATACATTCTTTCTGTGCTTTACATTTTCTGTACCACTTTTTTTTTTTTTTCCTAAAACTAGCGAGAGGTGACCTTCTGGATACTTTACCAAAATCTCCCACAATTTCACTGCATTTTGAGCAGTTACACTTGGATTGTTCTGCAGAACTTTAGACAGGGCATTTAATCAGCTTAGTTCTTCTATTTTCACTGGAGTTCCCAAATTTTAAAGCTTTTTTTTTTGTCTAGCAAAATATACTGGGTTTGGCTTACACTAAAATGTTTAGTAACATTCCCTAAGAACTAGTTTTATTCCACGAGAAAGTAGTGGTGTTTAAGTATTTAAGAATCTCAGTCATATGTAAAGTGGAGAGGCAGAATTACAGGAGCTCTGTTGGTGCAGCTAAAGGGATCAAAGTATCTCGAAAAATTAGTAGTGTTTTTTGGGGGCAGGTACTCTTTCTGAAAGGAAGTTATAGATTCATTTTGTTAACCCATTGCTTCAAATAAGTTTGTCAGATCCCAAACAGGGAGGGACAGGATTTTTGGCTTCTAAATTCCAGTTTGGCCACTAGTGCCTGGGCTAATTAGGGCCGACTAGAGAAAACCCCACACGCTGCTGAATAAACTAGAAAAATCCTGATGTCCTACTGAGGTCTGCAGCACTAATTAGCATTCACAGACAGGAAAACACCTGGTGTGCTTCCTGTACATATCCAAAATTGTGTGGGAAAATTATTCTGGTGCTGTATCATGACAGAAACACATGGTGGGATGCTCATGGGCTAGCCTGTCCACCTAGGACTTTTATAGTCATTCTGACCTGGTGAGTCATTCTCACTGGGGCTGCTGAAATACTGTTGTATGGAGAATACAAGCCCAGAGGCTTTTTGTCTGCTCAACAGAACAAGTTTGACCCTTGCAGGAGTAGCTGTGTGCCTGGTTCTTAAGATATGTGAGGTCCAAGAAACCTGGTACTATTTTGGAATGTCATGCTGAGAGTTCCAGCCCTCAGCAGTAGTACCAGTAACACACAGAAGCTACAAACTACCTCCATTTTGGGGAATTCTGTCAGGTCTTAATTTCTTCATATTTTTTGGCCACAAACTCTGACTTTGCATGAAGGTTCTATCTAATCCTATGGACAAATGGCACTACTCCACTTCTCTGTCCTGCTCAGAGGGACAGGATGCTGAATTCTGGTTTTGTGCATGCTCTCTGAAGGACCATCTTTATGGAGAAGGACCTCTTTATCTAGAGCTGTGTGACTGTTGTTAAAACAACAAATATACCTAAACTCAGTACTTTTCAATATTTTTGGATATTTTGTAATACCTGAAAGCTTATGGTTTTTCACTTTTTATCTGCTTGTCAATAGAAGAATTTTGAAATAAAGAAATAAGAAGAGCTTTCACCTTCTGAAAGTTTTCAAAAAGCAAAGCAACATTTTTCATCATAATTTGAACATAAGCACTATGGTATTTGTATTAGGCAAGTCTCCTCCACATAGTACATTGGTAATAGTACATTTTTTAATGAAAGGTGGTAAATATTGGCCCTAGAGTAGTAGTTTCTCAAAGTCCTATGCATAAATGATTATTTTAATAGGTAGTAGGCAAGCAATTGCTTGCCTATATGAAAGGCTTACCCTTCATTTTAACCTCAGGGAGAGGATCATTCCTCTCAATTTGTTCTGCGTTGCAGAAAGGACATGAAACAAACAGAAAATGTTGTGAATGTTCTACAGCTTCATATAAATTTTCAACCAGAATAAAAAAACACAAATGAAAGCAAAAAAAAAAATCACTTAAGCTGAAAACAGACTAATGTAAATAAGCAAACAAACAAAAGCAGTTAGTAAAACTGCCAGCTTGGATGACACAAGAGTTTTACACAGTGCTAAAAGACTATATCTCAAGTGAGTGTAAAATGTAACAAAAACAGTAGGCAGAAATGGGCAGCAATTGTATTGGCATAACCAGTTCGAAGGCACTTGGCTGGATAATGAAGAGGAAACATTTGTCATATGGAAATTCCCTATTACTACAAAGCACCTTTTACTTAGTCCTGCAAAATACTTTAAGAAGCACTCCAAAAGCAAGAAAAGAGAAACCCCTGAATCTAAGACCACTGGTTGCACCTGTTCTTTTTGCAACCAAGCGTGAAGAACATCCTTCTGTTCTGGGCTGACATTGCCCGGGCTGACTCTGTTGAATCTGCCAACAGAGTAAGGCTTAGCAAATAGACTGGGAAAAGGAGAATTCAGCCTCAGCTGTTTGCAGTCATCTGAGAGCTTCTGGTGATCCATGCCACTCTGTTTGTGCTCAGTGCAAAATGTATACACCTTGGGGGAAAATATTAGTAATCTGGGCACAAGAGCTAAAAACATTCCGGTAGAATAATCTGCATCACATATTTGGCTTAGTTTCCTCATGGAAGAAATAGGAAGCCACTTTGCTCTCTCTAGTCAACCATCATTCAACTTACTATTATATTTTTAAAGGACATTCTCAGTAAACAGCAAGAATGCCAAGCCTGCTGCTGTGCCCCAATGATATATATGAGACCTTAATGTTTCCTTGTTAATACAGAGCTCAGGGTCATGAAGATTTTTCTAGGAGAGAGTAGGAACTCTAGAAAATCTCCCACTACATTAGCAAAACCAGCAATATCAAGGGGAACTCATCTTGGACTCATGACAATTAGTATGACACATGATAACTTGCAAAGTCATAACAGATAGAAATAAAATTTCACCATTGACATTCCTCTTGATTAAAGACCTCCCCCCAACCAAAAAAAAAGAAAAAGAAAAGAAACATAAATCCAGACCAAACAGATGGCTGTTTCCTCCATTAGCATCCTGTCTTGCTTCTTTTGAACTACTGCCACAGATGTATTAGAGAAGATTTGATACCAGGATGTCAGGGCTGGGCTGGGTTAACTAAGCTAAATAAGATGGAACAATAGTGAATGACATGAAAAGATGAGGGGCTGGAGTTGGACTGCAAAAGAATATTTTCCTCCAACAATCCCTCTGTGCCCTCTAGGTTTGTTGGCAGTTAGCCAAACCCTTAGAGCCCTAAAGCCATCCTGTTGTCAAACTGTGCAATTCATCCTAAACTTTGCTGAGAGGAGCATTTAACGGAGGAAGATGTGGTCTGGCTGCCTGCAGTTTCCTCCCATCAGCAGACCCAGTGGATAGAAAGAGTCACTATGGGAGCATTCCTATAGCCCTGATCCATCTGTGATCCTTCGGCACATACAGGCATATTCAGGAGCTCCACACCCAAAACAGGTGAATGATTCTCAGTAGCACAGCTAAATTTGAACTCTGCTGTCCTAGTGAAGGGCAGTGGTGGACAAGGTTCAAGGCAAGAGCTCATCTGACACAGAAAAGGGAGGGAACAGAGACACAAAAAGGATGCTGTAAAACCAGGTTTCCTTCATCCCACAGCTGACAAGAGGTGGATCTGACTCTTTTTCGCCCCTGACTTTCCCTTGGTTAAGGCAGCAGCAGGAGTAAAGCTTATTTCTAGAGCTCTGGCACAGGTGACATAGAACTGGGGCCAGAGCTGATTTGTTCAAAGCAATCTGCTGCCCTCAGCAGCCTCTGTGTTGCTAGAGCCTCGGGTCAACTCTGTTCAAAACCTCCATCAACCTTCTCTCAAGTCAAACTCCTGGAGTTACAGGCAAAGCTAAGTAAATTTGCTGTGCCTGCAGAGACAAGAGAGGATTTCTCCTGGGACACTGAAAAGGACTCTAGGCAGTGGTGCCAAGCAACAAAAAATCTTGCAGTTACCTTCAGCAGACAGGGCCACTTCACCTCAAAGGTGAACAAAATTGAATAAAAAGTTGGATTTTGAGACAGAGCAAGGGTTCTTGCATTTGCCATTTTCACAACTCCCAAAGAGGTACAAAATATACTAGTTTTTCTTTGTTCACTGCAATCAAAAGAAACCGTGGAGAAATTTATCTTTGATGTCACTCTTGACAGTGCATACTTGAGCTGGTAGAACTGGCTGATAAATGTCCTGGGCCTGGTACTTTTCTTTCTGCTGTTACTCTTCTGTGAGAAACAACTTCGTTTTTCTCCTTTCCCTTCTGCATCACACCCAGGTAATGGAAATGCTGCACATCAGTCCCAGCTTGGACAGTGCTTCTCTCCTCATCCATCATCCACTCTCTCCAAACCACATCATGCTGTCTTTCATGCCCTCTCCTTCACCACCTGCCCTTCCTTTGCAAATCAGCAGAGCTATATGCCCAGCTGACTTAACTGTTTCCTAGATTTCTGTTAGTAGGGATTGGGAGGATGACAGACACGGAAAAGTAGTGCAGAAAATACACTAAGTTGATAAATGAAGCTACCCTGAACACCTCTTCTACAATCTCCTCCTTCTGCTTTATCTCTTCTCACTTGCAATCCCTTGGAAATCAGCTGGAAAAAACCTGCATGGCTGTCAGCTTCAAAGCAGAAAAGAAAAACCCCTTCCTCTCTGAGCTATGATTATATCTCAGGATGGATGACTTCCCACACTTCTCTGGGAGAATCCCTGGCTGCTCCACTGTTCCTATGGGGCCACACAAACAGCTGAACAAGCAGTGGTAATATCTGTGGAAAAGACAGGATGATCCTCCCCCACTTTCTCGGAGTTCCTCCATTTTTGTATAACCCTGTCTGCCTCTTCAGGAGGTTCTAGCTCCTCACCTTGGGCACATGGTGGCAAACAACTGTGATGCTCTACTCAAGGTAGCACCAAGCATTGCAGTCCTGCCAGCACTGATTTCACCAGCCATGTGTGGGGTGAACCTCTGTGATTTCAGCCACGTGTTCTTGCTGCTGTTTGGGTAGAACAGTGCCCAGTCCTTGCCAATCTCAAATATTCATGACCACATGATGTTCCAAAACAACGCAAGAATAAAGAGAAAAGGCCTGGATTATTTTTTAAACAGTGTATTCATTTAAATTCTGGTTTTGAGTTTTCAGATTGCAATAATTTTAAAGTCCTGTTCTACCTTCCCCTTTACTACTGCTCTATCCATTTACCCTCCACCACAAACATAAAGGCTGATTGCTTTTCCCTTTGAAATCCAGGAATCTCTTCATTCCTGGATATGAGGCACTGGGAAGTATACTGGAAGGTGAGGGAAGAGGCTTGGCAATCCAAGAAAGAATGAAGTAAACTAGTCATTTCCTTTCCAAGCATTAACCTCCACACCCCAGAGTTAGTGGTCTTTATGACAGCCTGGTCAAACAGAAAAATACACAGAAAAGAAGGGGAGAAAGGTCTTATGTTTCCAAACTGATGCATGGACAAGGTGCCAAATGATTGCATTTCATTCATTTGCCACAAACTGGGTTAGCTTTGAGCTTGAAGGGGAACGAATAGCAGGTTTTTAAGTACTGCTTCTGGGTCTGGCATCAACATTTCTGTTGCCATAATGAGTCAGACATCAGAAGCAATACACATGAAAGGATGCAGGCCAATGCCTAGGCAAACAGAAGTGGGAAAGGAGGGCTGAAAAATAACTGCATGTGGCAGGGAAGAAGGACTCTATCCTTGCAAATGTTTTGAAATTATAACCTCAATTTCCTCCATTTTAGCAAATGAAGTCTCTTCAAAATAAAACCAACAAAAATACCCAAACAAACAAACAAAAACCCCCAAACCCTCTAGAATTCTGGGCAAGGTTAATTTGCTAGAGGCAGAGTTTGTTCTGTTAATTGCCATTTGCCATGTACCAAAGCCACAGTCCCCAAATGCTCTTGCAGGTTTCCCATCAGGCAAGCACACACACGATTAAGAACATTTGAGCAGTCATCCTTAGAATTGTGAAAAATATAAATCCTTAAATGAAGGGAAATGGGTTTTCTGAGCCACAGAAACCATGGCCTCAGATGCTCCTTCCCCTTGCCATCTACTAGGACTCCTGAAGGGCTGTTGGATGATGGGGAGTAGATAAATGGCTCTGGGGGCAGACTATGGAATGGAAAGTGCATTGATAGAAAACATTTCAAACTCTGATTTGCACCCTTCCTTGGGGGCTCCACTGGGAACTCAGAGCAGTCCAGAGGCACATATCTGGCACTTCTCAGCTACCTCAGCTGACATGTAACTCCCTGATTTGCTATTTTCTGCCTTACACTTACATTACTTTTACTTTTTCTTCCTCCGATATATTTTCAGAACTTCTCTGACCCCTCTTTCAGCTTTTATCAGCCCCACCTGGGGAATTGATATTCACTGCCTGGTGCTCTTCTTTACTTTGTCTTGTTCTCTCCAACACTTTATCAAACAGAATTGTCAGAAAGCAAATATTTACTACAAGAAGTTACAGTGATCTGCTAATCAACTAGTACAAAATGATCAACAACAGAACTCTAAAAGACCTCCCATGTCCCTTCCTATCCTCTGTTGCTAGGCTTCCTTTACTATATCGGGGCTTGTCTACCCTTGACAGTTTTACTAATGTGACTGATTAATGGAAAAGTTTTCATTTTATTTTGATCAGTAATTGTACCGATAGAGTCTCATCACTGTTTAGCACAGTTGCATTGCTGTGAAGATGACCTACATGAGCCACCTCTCTGATGCAACCCCCACCACCCAACTGGTGTGTAGCTACAAGTGAGCATCACCACTTTGATCTTGGCCACATCATGGAAACTGCCTTCCATCTTAGGAATAAGACCAACATGCTGCCAACTTTTGTCTTACAAAATTGTGTGTCATAAAAAACCTTTACTAAAGCACACAGAATTCAATACCCATGCATAAAAATCTCTGTTACCTCCATTTCTAGATGTTAGACACTGTTGATGCAATACAAGCCAAAACAGTGAGGTCACTGCTCTAACAGGAACATAGTAATGAGGTCCAATATCCACAAAGAACTTGCATTAACATGTTATTGTTCTGGAGTCAGTTAGAGATTAACATGGATTAACTCCTTATGCCTTATGGATATTGTATCAGGATTTCTCAAAAATGCAGGGATACACAGATGTACTGTAGGGATTTTGAGACAAATTATATTCTTTAAGATTACATAGTGGTAAAAAGCAAAGATCTTACAGAATATTGTATATAATTTCTGACTTTTCTGCCAAGAACCAGCTATCATATTACACTTAGTGCCTTGGTATTTCAGGCCATGCCTGCCTTGTGTCATCCCACATATGTGTTGAAAATAAAGGGAACATGATAAGGCAGCAGGAACATGGTTAAGCTTTGATCCGAAGATAAATTCTGACTCTTATGCTGCTGAGTTTGTGGGCACCAAAGAGAACATGGTAAGTTTGCTCAGCAAATTAAAGGTTTGACATTAATGCAAGTCACCCAACACTGGAGCCTTCCATACAGCCCATCTACAAGGAAACCACTTTCCCACTGATTAGATTAAAGCCAGCATGGGTATGCCACTGCTTCTACTGCAACATTTTCTTTAGCACTTAATGATCTAATCACATTCTCCTTTTTCTACAGGGCCTTTGCCTCATTCAGTGCCCAGGATGGATGCGACTCATTGAATAGGCATCTATAGTCTGACAGTTTGTCTGCAGATTTGCCTGGAGCTGAAGATACACCCTTTCATTATATCCCTGGCTCTGCCACAAAGTTTCTATGTTAGAATACTGTACTAGTCACTTAAACCAAACAAAGTGGGCACCAAGACCCTCTTTTTTATGCTGTGGGCACCCGACTATAATCACTTGAGACCTCATTTGTGAAAGAGGTAAGAGTTTATTGCATGCAACCGGGGCAGAATGCTCAAAAAATGCTAAATATTCTAGAAAAGATAGACACTCAGCAATTCAAACTTAAAATTAGTAAAACAGTTTTGTCCATGATCTCCCTGGACTTCCTTTCCTATATGCAAAATACTTCTTCCAGCACAGGGACAATGTGACAGTGAAGTACAAGCCTGGGAAAAGGTATTTTTGAGGTTTCAAATCCCCAACAGGACAAAAGGAAAACCATTTTCAGTTTGGAGGGGAGGACCTCTCATACAGCTTCCAGGTGTTCAAGCTTTCCTACGTAATTGCTCTAATCAGCAGACTTTTGTTATTTCTGGGTCATTTGTACACTCCGTTTAACTGAGAAACCTTTCTCCTTCATGAATTCCAGCAGAAAGCTTCACTTCTGACTCAACTTTTCTTATCAGAAAACTGTTTTGTACACATTTCCTGTCTGAACTGCCCAGACTATGGCAGATGTCTCTGGCATGACTGTGCCAGAGACACTGAGCAAGTTTCTGTTTCCAAAGGTTGTTGCTCTGGGTGAAGTCAAACTAGGCTTGCAAAGGCCCATCTGAAGTTCATCTGAACTCTTCTATACCAGCTACAGATGCTCCACAGTTCCAGGGGAACTCGCTTGGCTCAGACCATTGTCCCATGCTACAGATACAGAGGGTGACCAATTTCCTAGGTAAGTGCAGTAGCTCTGAGCCATCCATCCAGCACGCAAGGCCTTCAGGTTTGCCCAGAAGGGTACACTGCTTCAGACCCACAGCAGCCGATGGCTACAACATATAAACCATTTGAATGAAGCTACCACTTATGTAAATGTCGAAGCTTTATACCTTCTTCACATATGTACACCCCTGTCCATGCTACATCTGAATCTCTCCATCTTTCAGGAACAGGCAGTCTCTCAAAGAGAGATCACCTGTCCTTCAAGGCCAATGTCTAAGGCCATCAGGGAGCACCTTCAGCAGCCCTGTTTACTGGGCACTACAAAAGCAGGTGTAATCAAACTGTTCCAAGGAGAGGAGACACTCATCTCATCCCTCTTGGACTCCAGCCAGGTATTTCTATATCCTTTTTCTGCAAATCTTCCCACCCTTGGAAGAGAACAAAATTTAGGCAAGACTATTAAAAGAGATGGAAAGATTTCAGGAGGTTGTGGCAGCAACTACGGGCTTTGCTGTCTGGTCTTGTGCACATCACTTCTAACAGGGATCAGTGCAATCTGGCATTTAAATAATGTTACCGTGGGAGCGGTTCTTTTCTGCAGCATGCTACAGTTTCTTGTGCAGTGTCAAATTTGGTATCATTTTGACATCTGGTCTGTGGCACTCATCCATCTGTTGTAACTGAGTAGGTGTTGGGTGGGGTTGGCAGGAGAGGCTTGTTTAAGTGTTTGTTTTCATCCTGTAGAGGAACGGCAGAGCCAGCTTAGTAATTAATTAAATACTCATCTTTGAAAAAAAAAAGTGTGTGCTAATATTCTAAAGAAATGGTGAATGAGGCAGCTGGTGCTTCTTACTGCTGAAATGTGGAGACTTTGTTCCCATTTCTGCTTGGTTCCATTTGTTTTAGGATGCCTTCCTCATTGGGCTGGCACTCTGGTTTCTATTCTGGACTCAGCCAATTGCCTCCTGGCTGAATTTGGATAGGTCACTCCATCTTTTGTGCAGGACTTTCCCTCTCTGAAATGTATCCAAAGTAAAACACCTCTTTTTTTTTTTTTTTTTTTAATAAACTTTGAAATCTCATAAAAAATGCAGTGGGAGAGGTGGTCATTATCATTACTATCATTATATTCATTTGTGGTTATTCTGTTCAAATAATCATGGTTTTAAAGTAACCTTTGGTGTCATCTGATCATAGTGAAAGAGAGGTTCTGAGCACAGTGGAAATATGTCCATGACTTCCATGGCTGACTGTCCAACTAAATCTGTGTGTTTTGGGAACTTGTTTCTCTCATTTCACTCACAATGGAGCACAGAAGCATCTTATCTGCCTAGCTTATCTGCCTAGCCATAACCTTCCCACCACTCACAAATGCATGGTGTACCAAGCAACCATTTCCTTCCCTGTGAGTGACTAGGGAATGTTCCACCTGCTCAGTTTTAACTTCTGGACAGACCCTGCAATTCATTTCTTTGCCTTAGGACAGTGACTCCTGCTGTTCTGTTCACCAGCCTACTGGGATGTAGTTGTGCCTTCCATTTAGGAATCAGTTTTTACCCTACTCTGTGATCAGTTTATAGACTGAAGAATTTATTGATAACACTTGTAAATGCCTTCAGAAGAACATCTATTTACAAATGTACTGGACAGTCTAGGAAACAGGGAACTCACGATGCAGAACTAAATCTAGTTGGTTTTGTCCAGTGCGTCTAATCCTCCACAAAACCCTGGCACAGGGAGGGATTCTTGGAGCAGATTGCAGATTGCTATTTTGTGACTGGCAAACATGACTGCCAAACTCATTAATACCCAGAATATATTTAAAGACGTGCACCGAGCTATAGCTATTACACAGTCTGCCCTTGTGAACGGAAAACTGTGATGTGGCTTTTCTCTTTCCTCCCTTCCTCTTCTCGTGTACACACAGCAAGAGGTGTTACCCTAGGAGTCTCTGTAAGAGCACTTGTGGATAGTTCATCAGGTACTGAATGCTACATATTTTTCTGGTGGCCTCTGTAAGGCCTGGCATCTATAGACTCTCACAGGTTAGCAATTTTACATCTAATATTATCAGTCGCATTAGACAAAAACAGAAGTCAAATCCTGGACTTTCAAATACAGTTCCTTATAAAATACTCTGTATGAGCAAGAACAGAAGCATCCACTTAGGACACTGATTAAAAAGGACAAAATGTGACCTTTTTGTTTTGTTTTGTTTTAGAAGGGTAACAAAAAAATTCAGTGCTGAAAATATCACCTGAAATTCACCTACCATTTTACCTACAATGTCACTCTTTACTGCCAGGGTAAGGAGGAGGAATTAAGTTGATTTTATTTGTAGATCAGGCTAGGCAGAGAGATTTCATATTATTTTTTCTTAGCTTGCAGACTAAAGCATGTACTGCAAGTTGGAACTAAATTCGTCTTCCATTTCTCCACTGTGATTTGTCTCATAATAACTGTTAGCTTCTTCTCTAAATTATTTCCCTCTCTGTAATTTACTCTGGTGACTCTTAGACCCTGAAGTGCCACTAGCTGCAAAATTACAGATAGGAGTATTTTGAACTCCAGTCATTCACAAGAAATTCATAATCCTGACATCCCACAAATACTGTATTTGCTGTGAGATGAAAGGAACTTATTCTCTGCTTTAATCATGTCCTATTCATTTCTATAAACTAAGATTTTTCCTTATTCAAGTACCTTTCCATTTCTTTCTTGCCCACTCCAGGACTGGCAGATTTCAAATGACTCGTACCAAACTGAACACTTTTTGCAGCAGAACATGATCACTTGCAGGAGTAAGGGAAGGAAAATACACAAATGCAGTGAAAGGAACCTCTGGATTACAAAATTTAGTAACTTTTATAGAAAAATAATACAAAGGGTCCAGTACAGTTCTCCTTAAAAAGGGATCACATATTTGTTGTAAGGCATTAAGTCCTGTCTTTGCACAGTCTTCTCTCCCAGGGACCAGCCCAGATGAGCCTTACTGTGCCAGCCCATGTTGAGCTGAATGATATTTGCTGTCAGTTACAGAACCATCAAATCACAGACTAGTTTGGGTTAGAAAGGTGATCTGGTTTATCCTGCATCAGGGAGTTTCCATTTAGTATCAAAATATAATTCCTCTTATCAGCTTTAGACTTTCTGCCTTTGTGTTACTTTTTCTATTTCTGATCTTTGTGAGATAATTGTCCTGGCTAGTTCAGTTTGCAAAGGCAGGGAAATACACATGGAAATAAGCAGGAGTAATGCTGCAGCCACTTCTAGGCAAAAGTTGAGAAAAGCTGAGTCTTCCAGGAAACCAGTTTCTTTTTTACAAACTAACACTGCTACAGAAAGATTTTCCTAGTATTACGGAAGAGTAAAATGAAAGATATAATCTCTTTTCTCAACTGTATTTGTTATACCATTTACCTTTATCATAGTCTTATCTCTAAACAAACCAGCTCTTTTGGTGCATTTTGGGTCCCTTCTGTGTTTACTCTAACTTTTGTTCGACAGCGGTACCAGAAGAGTTCACGCATGTCAGAAGTTGTCTCCTTGCAGGTCAGGCTTTGTACACTCCCCCCGCCCCCACCCCGGTACTGGGAAGCAGAGGGTGAGGAGCCTGGCTGCATTATGGGAGGCCCCTCTCACTGCCCTCCAGGTCCTGGTGCTGCCTGGAGCCTCTGCAGCAACCGAGCACCACAGTCTGACCCTTCCGCTGCAGCTCTGCTCTTACACGACACAGAAAACAAGAGGTTTCAAGAGGTTTCTCATAACCCGAGAGTGTTTTCAGAGAGCACAAAATATTTCTACTCATATTTGGCACTTTCTATGTTGGCAAAGCAACAAAATTAATGCCATCTTCCTCTTTACATAAGTGTATTTGGGTCCCCAAGTATTTCAGAGTCTTGTCTTGCCCTGTGTTACTAAGGGGCCTGATAATTTTCACAATGTTTTTACCTCTATATGTCCCACCCTATTGTTCTGACAATTCATCAAAGTATTCTACTGCCTTCATTGCCAAACCTTCACTCTTCCTTCCTGCAGCACTTGCTTTCTTTTGTAAAACAGATGCTAGGGCAGAATTTTGCATCTCACCTCATGACTACTAGATTTTCTTAACAACATCTTCTGAGAAAACTTATCAATGACTTTCTGAGATTTCCCTTAAAATTTATATTAAATAGTTCTGCATAACCGACAGCGTCACTGAGATCTTCAAGATTTTTTTAGGAAGTTAAAATAGGCATGCTTCACTGTCACTGGATCAGTCTTGCTTAGCATTAAGCAGATTTTATAACTTGCTAACTTATATTTCAACCCTTCTTTCTTTTTCATTTGGGTGAGATGATCTTGATTTTAAAGTAAAATACATGCTGTGTTCCAGTGATTTGGTACAGCAGAATAGTCTATTTTTAAGGTAAACTTGCATGATTTTGTTAACAGCTATCAGCCTTGATTGATGCCATCTGCTCTGGGATGTTTGTTATTTTAGCATGTCAATCATGCAGTTTCTCTTCTGATACCTCAGTGTTTGACAGGCACCCATCTATAGTAATGAAATAAAATATGTAGAGAGTGAATGCATTTTCAATCAGTAAAGACTGATGGGAGGATATAATGTAGTCTCTATAATTGTACCTTGTCATTTTTAACTGCCCCTTTGATCCAGCAAATCCACTAATTCTCTTTCAGATATTTAAATTTCTCATTTGTTTGTAGAGATGTGTCTCTTTGCATTTGAAATTTCCTCTCAGTTCTCCTGTTTTCCATCTTTCATTTTCCCTTGCCACTTTGTGTTCCTTTCTTTTGGGTTAGCCAGGGCTAGATTTCCTTTTCCTGGAGGTTACCTGTTTGGTTCATCGTACTGTGTTTGTTTTTTCTTGCCTTCCTGCTTCCTTTTTGGTTTCGGGGTATGCATACCTTCTGTGATGCAATTATGGTATGCTTAAGTAGTTCCATGTTGAGGGTAAAGATTGTAATGCTTTCACTTCTGACTCCTTTCATTCTCTGTACCTCTTTCCAACCCTCTCCTCCCTCCAAATCCAAGAAATTTAAAGGATCATATTTTAATTGCAGTGCAGTTTAAGTGTTATCTTGTTATTAGATTTCTATCTCCACCCTAGAAGGCTTTATATGATGTTTTGTGTTTCTTGTGTTTCATCAAGGTGGGAGAGTATTTGTGTTAGCTTCTTTATTTAGGACTGGCCCAGACCCAAGTCTCTACACTTCTAGAAACTGCATGAAATGCTGTTGTGACAGAAACAAGTGGCAAATGCAATTTCAAACAAAGGTCCTGCCAAGGCATTTTGAAGGGAAATGACAAATTCAGATCGGTCAGACCATTTGATGCTGGAGCATGCTTCAGTAAGTTCAAGGGCACTAGCAGGGTTTTGGAAAAAAGCTGGATGTGTTGTCAGGCTGGTGCTCTCTAGAAAGGGAGGAGTTGCTTTGCTTTTTTTACACCATGATCCTGTTTAACCATGTTTGCTAACAAGAAACTGAGAAAAGAGAAAGAAAAATTCTGGTTTAAGACCAAGAGACACACATGCTTTGTTTTAGCATCTCCTTGCCATAGTAGGACAAACTGCTTTAATCAGTTTCAAAAACCATGCATAGCTCTGGAACCTAGAGGAAAAATTGAGGCATTGAAAGGAAAATGCCCAAAGCACTGAGAATGGGGGAAACTAGAACATGAGGGAGGAAAGAAGTGACATCTTGCCTTCTGCTCACACACGGAGAGGAGGAGTATGATCCATACAGAAAGTAAAAATTAGGAAAGGGTCAGGCAATGCTCTGAATGTGAACAAATGGTTTGCATACAGAGGCTGGCCATGAATGACACCAAATCACTGGACTGCAAAGATGCAACCAAATCCATACAGGTCCAGCTTAGAGTAGGGGATCTGGGAGTGTTCAAATCTGGGTGCCTGATCCAGTCCCACCCCAGTTCTGCTTTGGCTAAGAATCTGCTTCCCTTCCCTGCAAGCTGGTGCAGCAGTCAGGTGGGAGCTGTGCACCCTTCAAGTTAGGATGCTGGAGAAGCAGAGTAGGCACGAGTGCCACCACACATAGTGGATGTCACTTCAGAAAGAGTGTCATCAACTTCAGCACGGTAGTATGGGGCCTATTTGGCTGTGGCTATGGGAGAAGTGTCCCTCCTAATGTAAGTCTCTCCAAATAGGGCTGACACCTCTACAGGAGAAGAAGCAGCAGCAATCTCCAGTTTCACATTAAGCTCTCTGTGGCTGTAGCAGTAAGGCAACATTACATTCACTGGACTTCAGCTTTAAAAGGAGGTGTGTAGAATAATAGCACCAACGTCCTTTTTAGGGCACAAAAAATGAAAAAAAAATTTTTTTTTATTTGAAACTGACCCTTGGCAGCCTGCTTAAAAGAGCTTGAAACTATCTGAATTACATAAGGAAAAAAAAAAAAAAAAGAAAAACATGCCCACAAGGGCTGAAAAATCACTTCAGTAATAGATGACTTTTAACTTTACATCAGAAAATGTTTGGCAGGCATAATTTCAAAGTGTTAGGGAAATGTGTGTGATGACTGCTTGGGTGAAAGAGTAAATGTAGTCCACACCGAGATTTATCAAATGTTCACATAAGCAATTAGAATCTGGCAGGGCCAGCCACCCGTGGAGAAGGGCAAAGACGACCACAGCTCTAAACTTTGAAAAGTTAATGAAGCCAACTGATTTCTCACAGAAAATTTTTCTTTCAGTGTGTTCATGTGTCATGAGAATGTTAGTGAGCAGAAGGCTCTGACAAAATGCCAGCTATGAGGCATAAGGGAAAAAAAACCACTCCAAGCCCCACCAAAGGCCAAACCATCCTTTTCCTTTTTTAAAGCTGCAAAGATTCTTGATGTCCCAACACCCCTGAGCATCCTTATATGTTATCCTTAACCACACAAATAAGCCTATTGACCTGACTGGGGTTATCAAGACAGTGTTCCAGGATTGGCTCCTTTTCAAAGAGACCAGAAGAACACCGAACTTCCCGGGGCAGGAATATGTGCAGAGGCTTGAGCTCACCAGCAAAAGGAGC
The DNA here is from genome assembly GCA_036023395.1 of Myiotriccus ornatus. Lineage (NCBI taxonomy): Eukaryota > Metazoa > Chordata > Aves > Passeriformes > Tyrannidae > Myiotriccus > Myiotriccus ornatus. The sequence goes on from JAYRBT010000082.1 coordinate 106,372,073, forward strand.
AGGCAGTGCTGTCTGGGGGATTTGTGAGAGCAGTAGCTGACCATCTGCTTACAAAAGGAAAGAGGGACATCAAGGCAAAAAAAGGAGCTACAGGGCTAGGGAAATAATAAGCAAAGAACAACAAAAAAAGGCACTTTCAACAAGAATGTAGTTTTCTTTAGTTTTATGCTACAAATATCTAAGCAGCTTGCTTTTGCTGTTCTGCTGGAGTAGCATCCTACCAAAGCGTATTCTTCCAGCACCTTTTGTGGCACAAGGAGTTTTAAAACAGAAGGTTTTATAGTTCAGACACCTCAAAGATCTCTCCTCCCCGTGCTTGACACACGACTATTTTGCAGCAAGCGATGACATTTGGGAAGGCGTTTGCTTGTGCGATCCCTTGGAGCGTGGGGCCATGACAGCATGTACATCCAGCCTGAGCGCTGCAGACTCCCGTGTGCCAGAAACAACGTGGCACTAAATGACACACACAGGCAGTAAGGTGCCCCAGACTCGACGCAGGCTTTTGGAGAGTGATAGAGGTGCTAGAAATATGCAACAGCCAGGCCTCGCTGCAAACGTCAGAGGAGGGAACCAGATGGGCGAGTCTTACGTTCCTTGTAAGAGTTTTGACAGGTTGTGGATAATTAGTACATTTAGACTGGAGACAAGCCAGCAATACCTTAGTCCTGATCCCACATGTGGGAAGTATGAGTGGGAGTAAGGGGTTCCCAGCACCTCCCAAGAACAGGCTGTGTCCTACGTGTAAAAAGTCAGAATGCGATCATGTTTTCACTTTCATCAGGACTGTGCTGACTTGCCAAGTCCCCAGGGATGCATGAAAGTCATGTGTCTGTTTGGCCCAAATTGTTTGTAACTCATACTTTCCATATAAAGTTCACTATAAAATAACAAAGAGAAATTACTTAATTGAATTTGTTTGGAACCTAATATCAGAGGAGTGTAACAAATAGAAAACAGTCAAGCACCATACAGTCAGTTCAGGAGAAGTTACAAATTTCAACACACATGCAGCTGCCTTGTGGAAAACAATCAAAACTACTACATTTAATATGACTGTGCATGTATAATAATTTCCATCCAGACATGTAGAAATACTTCATATTTTGCTTGAGACTTTCCCATACTATTTTCTGGGACTAAAAGGGAAACTGTGGATCTCTGCAGCCAAGTGATTAGCCCAAGGTCATAGGGGAAGAGATCTGGAAGCAGAATTTGGGAGTCTCAGTGATGTACTTTAACCACAAGACCACCCTTCAGTCTCTTTCACGCTGATGACTTTGGAACTAGCTTTAAAAGATCCAGTGAGACGCAATGATGGAAGTGCTAGATAGCTACACTATATAGCCAGAGGCAACAAAAATGATTAGAGGCATGTGGGGGTATTTCTAAACAAAAAGATTAAGACCAGAACTATTTCATTTAGAAAGAAAACAAGTAAAAATGACAGAATTGAGGTGTATAAAATAATGAATGGTGTGAAGGAGAAATCAGATGCCCTTCATGAAACAAAAGGGCACCTAATGGAATTTAAAAAAGCATTAGCTTATAAATGGATGAGGATATCACTCTCCAGCTTATCTCTCAGCAACCTGTGGAACTCTCAGTTGCAGGACACTGATGTAAATACTTCAAGAACATTAAGGAAGAAAGGAAAGATTGTATGTAGCCAGTAACAAATACAGAATTTTGAGCTAAAGAAAATACTTCTTCAAAGCTACAATTTTCCCCTGAAAGAACCACCTCTCTCCCTGACAAAGAGCTAACTTTTTTATTCCTGATTGAGTCTCACCTGCTCCTGTGCAGAAGGCCCAGCAAAGACTGCAACTGCTTTCTCATATGTCCCCAAAACACGAATACTGCTGCCTACACATTTTTCAGCAAGTTTCTTCCTTGGAACAGCATTAACAGCCTTAGAAATTCAGTTTTCTGTTAGTGGCAAAAATCATGTCCTCATTTTGCCTCCAGGAATCCCAAACCGTCTTTGTACCAGAAGCCACTGTCGGGAAAATCTGGAGCATAAGGAAGGTTGCACTGTCTCCTTCTGTCCCTGAGCTCACATTTGTAGCCACCTTTCCCTCCCTTTCCCTCTTTCTCCAAGGCCAAGCTGCAGATCCAGGAAAGATTCCACCTTGATCTGGTCAGTGACCATCTCTTGGATATCTAGGGCAAATGGAGCCCTAATTGCCCAGCTCTCCCTTTTGACTCTCTTAGAGTCACTCCACTGGACTTTCATCAGCCTTGAAGGCTTTCTGAAACTTCCTTGCATCTCTGAGCTCCCTTTGATAATCAGGGTTTAAATTGTCCTTTGCCAATCTAGTCAGCCCTTTCCTCATTTTCTCCTGTAATGGTCTTCATGCCTTCCCCCACAGCCACCAGCTGGGACAGCTGCCTTGACATCACCATAGGCCCCCTCCCATACAGATGTTAAGCCTTTCTAACCTCTTTCCTGCCATACCACTCAGAGAAGAACAGGCTGCTATAGACAAATGGTGTCAAATTTGCCTGTTGCTGACAAGTCAGGAATGTCTGTTTACCTTGAGTGAGTGGTCCTTATCGCATGGATTATCTCTCTTCAGTGTTTAGAAAAGCTTTGGTGTAATGGGTACATAATGGGCTACAGAAATGATAACGATCTCTGAATTATACGGCGCTGGTCCCTTGTGCTTAACTGGATGGACCATCAATCTCTCCTAGGGCAATTTAACTAAACCTCTAGGTGAGTCTGGCATTATTTAGAAAGCAGAACACTTTGGGGAGACTGGTATCGGTATTTTAGGTAGAGACCCCCACTTCATTCCTTTCCCGAGGTCCTGGCAATCAGGGCACTCTTCTGCCCCTCCTTTGACAGCTTTGTGATCATGCTCATGGGCTTGCACTCCCTTTGTTAACTGTGATATGCACCTCTTCCATCTAGTGCCACAGCCAACTTCAGTTCACAGAGGGAAATAAAGATGTTTTAAGGCAAAGTGCTCTACCTTAGCAGCTGCTGGATACTTTGGTTTCCAGCAGTTATTTGGAGCTATTCCCAATGTCTGCCATTCCTCTCCTCTCTTTCCCCTGCTCCCCTGGCAACACTGATAGCAGGAGTTATTATTAATTACTTATTGAATACCTGCAGTGCTCTGCTGCAGCAAGAGAGATGGTCCTGCCCCACCAGGATTTATAAGCTGGGTATACAAGCAAACTAGCGTGCAGAAAGCTGGCTGGGTGACTAGATGATGGAGAGGATGTTTTTAAGTTAATGTTTGTAAGAAGGTAAGGAAAAGAGAAAAGGGCTCTTTGCTCATGTTTCTTTACTAAATCTCTCCTCTCCTTATAGAGTGTGTTGAAAATAAAGTGAATGCCACTAGATAAATCATAGCAAACCTGTAAGCATTAAAGGTCTAATTTAGAAAAAATTAAGAACTATAGAAATAGTTTTGCAGCTGGAACTGAGAAGAAATTAAGGATCCTATCTAAAGAGCAAATCAGAAATTCCTCCCACTGGCAAAACTTATGCAAAATTTTCACTGACCTTAGAAGCAGACAACGATTGAGGATTTTTTTCTGTGAAAAAATCAGTTTTTTTAAAAAATTTTTCTATCAGATGGTCTTTGTCAAATTTCTATCTAATGAACATTCAAAATAAATAGTGGTTTTCAGGTACAGAAATTGCTTCTTGACCAATTTATTAATATATATATAAAAAATTAAAAGTTTTTCTTTAAAATAGCTAAACTTTTTCTCCATTGACAAAAATGCTGATGAAAAAACTTGGTCAACTGTAGCCTGTTGGTTTCAACTAATGTCACTGAGGTACTGGCAGTGCTTTTCTTGTAAATATTCTCCAAGTAGGCCAGGTTTTAAAGACATGTGCAAAACAGAGTATTACCAATTTTAAGGTCTCACTTTTAATGCTGAATCTTCTAGATAATGTATCAGAAAGTGTTCTTAGAAACTATTGGCTAAGCAGGCCCAGTTTATAACCACGTTTATTGCCATTTAGCTTGAACAGCTACTTCTCTTCTCTCTGGGGTTCACTACCTGTGTGTCTTCACAGGGAATAGTCATATCACTTTCCAGACTACACATCGCTAACGCCGACATTCAAGCCTCTTCTAATCTCCTTTCAAAAGACAGACCCTCCATTTCCCAACCATCCTTCTAGCTGCAGCTCCAGCTTAACCTCACCTTTCTCAAAGATGAATGCTCGGAGATGCACACTGTGCTTTAGATTAAGTTTCACTTGTGCCTTACACAGAAGTGTTAACATTTCCTCACGTCTGATGGAGACACTTTGCCTGAGACAACCTCCCATCATTTCTACCTCACCAAAACACAATGTGGCTTCACAGTTCTTCCGTGAGAACTAAAAACTGACAGGTGAGGTCTGGCAAAACCTACTACAGCAGCAGCAGACAGTTTTGTTCCCATACCAGCTGCCCGCTTGATAGATGCAACCACAGTCAGAGAGTCAGAAGTGGGGTGCACACGCCTAAGCCTGTGTACTGCCAGTTACAGCCCTGCACGTTAGCTGTCCTGCAAATCATCCTGAATTACACCAGTGAAAATAAGGGAAAACCTATGCATGCCCATACTGAACCTGAGGTCTGAGGCAGAACTGAGTCATAAATGCTGGCTGAGGGGGAATAGCCATAGCTGTAAAGGCCTTGTTTGAGAATCAGAAGCAGAAAGAGCCATCAGTCTGTGTGAGCCAGAACTCATTTCCCTATCATCTTGGAACAACCCTGCTGTGGAGTGTTACTTTATGTTTTGTTTTTCTTAAGACTGTTCTTTATTCATGAGAGAACTGGGCAAGGGAGACCAGTTGAGTAAAAGCCACTAAATAATTTGTCGGGGGATGAGTTGTCCTTTGCCCCAACAAGCACTCCTAAGCTTTGTATCCCTCACTCGTAGAGTTCAGCTACGTACAAACCACCTGCAAAGCCGCATTGCGCTAACATGCCAACCACATCAAACCGTAACTTCCATCGCCAGTGGGGTAGGCAGCGAGAAGAGGAGCTATCAGGAAAAGGTTATCAGGTGAGCCTTTCATTTCATAAACATGGCCTTACAACTACTGAACGTTCTACAGCATCAGCTTTGGTTCAGCTGGATATGGTATGTTGTTTATTTGATTTCTGGATTAAAAGCATGATTAAAAATACACATTAGAGAACCCAGGATTATTAAAGCTACAACATACTTCATCAATGTGGAATGTGATAATGGCTTGCACATATCTTAAGATTTTTTTTGAAGGTGTTATCAGCTAGGAAGATAGTAGCTACTCCCTTCTCCCACCTATAGACATTCTCTAAACATATATATTCAATTTAATTTACCAGAGAAGTAGAGAAAGAAGAGATACCTCTCCCTGCACAAGTAGAAAAGGTGGACAAAATAAAAACGAAGATGTGCATTTTATATTTGTCTCCTTCTAGCATCAAACCTCTTTCTTAAAAAGAAAAAAAAAAGAAATAGTCTGTGGAAAGTGGGACAACAGAAATCTGTATTTTAACACAGAAAGGCAAATTAATTCTTTGTGAAGCAACACAGAAGTCAGTGGCACTATACCAGAGATGAATTTTACCCAGGCTGCAAAAAGAAAACATAAGTGCAACACAGACCAACAGAAAAGATCCCATTTAGAATAAGAATTATGTTTCTGTCAGAAAAAAACAACTAACTAAATTTATTTCCTGGAAGGAGATCCAACTTGGCTCTGCTGCAACAGTGTAAAAGGATCCAAAATAAGTAACAGCAGGCATCTCTGCTAAAATTTGCTTCTGATCAACATTATTTTTTCTCTGGTACCAGAGAAGAGTTGAACACGTATTGGAAGTGAGGTACAGTAGTTTATTGCATGGAACATGAGAAAGAGGGCTAAAGCTCTGGCATTTAAAACTTGGCTCAGCCAGGGAGTCAGTACTTGGTCTTAAACAAACCACATGCACTCTCTGGGTCTAATTCCCACCTAAATGCTTTCTATTTCAGGCATGTAAACTCAGACTGGAGGGGGCGGAATAGTCTTAATTACACCCATGTTTTGTGTCTGCTTCCCCACACATTAAGATGTGAGGTCAGACCTTCACTGCGGGGATGTTAGCAACACTGAGGAGCCATCAGCTCCCTGAAGTACCGCTACCTTACTAAATCCAGCTGATGACTAGTTACACAAAAGCAGGAACTTTATATTAAGCTGTAGTGGTGGCAGTTTGTATATACCAGCACACATTAATAAATGAAGAGTAAAGCACCATAATCACAATCTGTGCATCTGTGTCTGTTTTATGGTATCCTGAAAATGTTTCTAAAGTAGTTGCAATACAGAAAGCAGAAATTATCATTCCTTTCCAGCTGGTCTCATGTGAAATGTTATCTGACTGTGACTGGCAGATTTGGTATTTTGTTAATTGTGAGAGACCCTACTTTGAATAATGTACAAACATTTGTTATGATCAGTGAATATTTCCTTTCACATCGCATTTTCTCCATACATAAACTTATCATAATCTAATAAAAAGCCTATGTGAGCAAGACTTCTCCAAGCAACCTTTTTTCTACATGGGGAAAAGCCTGGCTCTTCTTTTCTAAACAGTGTTCATGCAATTTTTCATTTCTGCCTGAGTGAGATCTGCAATGAATGGAAGTCTTCCTCATGCAAAATCATTTGTTCTCAGGGTGTTCCAAACCCAAGGATTCATTCAGAGACATCTAGTAAGATACATTTCTCAGAAACCAGTAACAAGGCACTAGACATGAGAAAATTGTTAATTAAAAAGAAATTCCAAAACCCAACCAGGGAACTATGCTGCTGTGACAAATGAAGTTGTTATGGGGATAAAAAAGAATAATCAAAAGCCAACAGAGTCCTAAAGTTTCACAGTAATTTGTTTTTTAAAAATTAGATGTACACCAAATTTACGTTAAGTCAGTGTTTCTAAGAGACAGAGCAACACGTAAGGTCCAAACCTGACTGATACCCAGAAGAATTCCACTGAAATCAATGGTTACAGCAGTGCAAATCAGCAAGAGATCTAAATCTGTCCTAGCTGATTCCAGATCTATCTTTTATTTGCTATATGGCTTCAGGCAAGTCAGTGACCTTCTTTTTATTTCTCAGTTTCTCCATCCGTAAAATGGTGATAATACTGCTTGTAATACATGAAGACTGGGGGGACTATTTAGCTCCCTAACATAGTCTGGATATGGAAATTCCTGGGGATCAATCGTTTTTAGTCGCATCCATGACCTTTATTGACTCTTTATAATCTTAACACTTAGTTTTTGCTTGCTTGCATGTTTCTCTCTTAAAAACCACAAGCCATAGCCTGGAATCCTTATTCAAGTTTTATGCTGTTTACTTCTGTGGCAGGATTCACATGAGAAAACCAGGTACGAGATTTGTAACTTGGCCCCAACAACAACAACAAACTGTGAGGATATTTCAAACAAAACTCATAAATTACTGCATGAAATTAGTCCCTTTTACATTAATTTTTTTTAAGAGCGCAGCTTATCAACTGACCCACCGATGCCCAAAAAACAAGGGCACAAATAAAAAAGGCTCAAATGTTTCTTCACCCTTATTTGAATAATGTACACTGCGCTGGCATTTGGAGGAACAGTCGATTTTGTTCAAACAGGTCAACTGGGGAAAAATAAATAATAAAGAACAGCCCAACCTGAAAACACCCTAACGTCTGACAGCTCTGAGAGGGACCTCTAGTGTGTGCTAGAACATTTTGTGTTGTGCTTCGGGCGCAATTAATACACCAAAATCACCGCAGTCATTTTGAACAGGCGAGGGTAAATTTCGCCAAGCGCCTCCGACCCGCGGGGCTTGCATCCTTCCGCGGGCGCTGCCGAACCCAACCCTCAACTATTAAACTGACACTTTTTTTTCTTTCCTTTTTTCTTTTTCTTTTTTTTTTTTTTTTTTTTCCGCGGCCTCGGCGTGCGCAAGGAACCAACTTCCCGGGTCATCCCGGAGTTTCCCCACTCCGCAGAGCCAAGCCCCCTCCCACGGCCCACGGTTCCCAGCCCCGGCCCCTCGGGGGAAGACGGAGCTGGAAAGCTGCCTTTCCTCCGGGCTCGTGGCTGGGAACGACAGTAACTCGAGCCGCCAGCCCCAGCGCCCGCCCGGTGCCGCCCCCTCCCCGCACACCGGGTGATGCCCGCGGCGCCCCGGGCGCTGCTGCCCCTTCCCTCCCCTCCCCTCCCGCGCCGGGAGGAGCCGCGGCCCCCCGGCAGCCCCCGGTGCCGCTCAGCAGAGAGAGGGGAGCGTTTCGCCCATCTGTAATTCTCCCGAGCAGTCCGAGCACGCTCGGTGCCCGCGGGGCACGCTCACATAAACTTGTACCGCGCTGATTGGAAACAGGCGGCGGGCGCCTTTTTTTTTTTTGGTAGGTTTTTCAGCCGGCTGCCCCGGCTACCTCTTCCAGGCCGGCGTCGGACAGCGGGGCCGGGGGGCAGCGCGGCCGGTCGCGGAGGGAAGGACCGCGGGGCCGCCCTTCCCTTTTCCCTCCGCCGCCCCGGCAGCAAAGGGCGCCGCGGGGCGCTCCGGAGGGGCCGCGGCGATGGGGGGAAGGTGCCTCCCGCTCTCGCCCTCACACACACACAGACACAATGGCGGCCCCTCCTGCAGCCCGGCGCAGAACAATGCCCGCCGCGCACAAACACGCGCCTTTGAACGAGGCGCACCCCCCGCCCGCCCCGCACACCCCGCCGCCGGAGCGCCCCTCGCAGCGGCGGCCTGGAAAGTGGGCGCCCCCCGCCCGCCGCGCAGCCCCCTCCCTCCGCCGCTCGCTCCCTCCTTCCCCGTGTCCCCCGTCCCTCCCTGCCCGCTCCCGCCCGCCTCCCCGCGGCGCAGCGCGGGGGTTGCGCGGGGGAGCGCGGCGGGCGAGGCGGCCGCGCCGCGTCCCCGCGCGGGGAGCGAGCGCCCGGCACATGCGTGGAAGCGAGAGCGGCGCCCGAGTCCCTCCGCACCCTCCGCTGCAAACAACAACAATCCCGAGCAGCCCTTACCTGGAACATCGGAGCCGACAGTGTCCCTCTCTTTCTCTCTCTCTCTCTCTTTTTTTTTTTTTTTTGGGGGGGGGGGGGGGGGGGGGGGGGGGGGGGGGGGGGGGGGGGGTGGGGGGGGGGGGGGGGGGGGGGGTGGGGGGGG
>JAYRBT010000082.1:106384811-106417998 GCA_036023395.1 Myiotriccus ornatus
CAATTTGGAAAATTGCAGCTTTTGAAGAGGCAGATTTTGCAACGGCTGCAGATCATATGTGTCCACTTGCTAAAGGGCATTATTTCTGATTTAGCTATAATCCTGTCTGGAAACAGGTACAGGGGCTCTTCTCAGGAAGGCCCATGTGTCAGCTTAACCTTCTTTAAAAAGTTCCCTTCTGCAGTCCATGGAATTCATATGTGCACCAGTCTTTTTTCAAAAATATGAAGAAGAGCAGCTCAGCGTGGAAATAAAAAGCTAGCAACAGTTGCCTATATTTTGTCAGTGGGTCTTTTTTCTTCTAGAAAAATAGAAAGGATTTTACATTGCATTTGAAGGGAGAGATTTATGAGCACAGTTTCTCCAGATTTGTTTTCCCCAAGGAGTGTTAAAAAGAATGTATTTTTTTCCTTATTACCAGTAACATTTTGATGCAGTATTTGAAGAAATAGATTTTGTTATTTAGCTGTGAAATGGATTGAACAGTGTGAACCATACCAAACAGTGAAGTAGCCTAAGCAACAGCATCTCTTCTGCATTTGTGAGAATAACAGGGAATCAGGTCTGCTATGGGAAGGCAACCTAGGCAGCAGTAAGTGCTTCTACCCTGTTTCTAAGTAGTCCTTGTGTACTGTTTGGACTTATGTCCTTTTGCTGTTAGTTAACAAAAGCAAACAAACAAACAAACAAAACCAAAACAAAAACCACACAAAAAAAAAGCTGAACAAAACCATTTCCACATCCTACTATAATTCCTGGTTGTGTGATTGTCCCTGTGTTAGGCAATGCAAATGCATACAGAAACAGGAGTGGTGGATTTCAGCGTGCATCCCTTAGCTCTGGCCTCAGATGCCCAGATATGACAGTTGTGCCCACCAGTCGCTGTAAGAGGAGGTGATGTCTCTATCTGCATCATAGCACCAAAATCTCTTGTACTCCAAGCTCATTCAGTTGCCTGCTTCAGAGAGTAACACCAGAGTCTGAGGAGCTATTTTAAGGAGAAACAGCATCACCAGAGTGGGACGTGAAGCTCATTTATGTAATTTTATCATTGGTATGAAAACTCCCAGAGTGAAGTCCCTTCTCCAGACACATAAATTTTTAGTGTACAGAAATCTCCCGTGAGTTTCTTGCTCCCTTGTGAAGCTGTGGATAATTTAAAAGGCTGTATGGGTAGTCAAGGGATCACAGAATAGTCTCACAGAAAGCCTCTTCTGTTTTTTGGGGCTCTTCTGTGGGTGTCTTTCAGAAGCCTTCAGCACTCCTAAATCCCTCTGCCGGCGATGGGAGCTAGAGATGCTAAGATCTCTAACAAATCATGGCACTTGTGGATAGGTTAAAAAGGTTAGAATATTGCCTTTGAGCGTGTAGGATTGAAAATGTGAACCCTGGTGTCATTGCCTCCTATGTGCATATGCATTTATAATGAACTTTGGAAAACTCACTGCATTTTTCTGATGTTCTCTGCTTTTCTCTTCCCTCCACAGTTACTCTTTCCCCTGAGAAGCAGCTCTTCTGCTTGCTTGGTGATTGCAGAGGCTTCCCGGGGGCACAGCAGGATAGTACCAAACTGGCTTTGTTTCCTGCCTTCAGACATTTCTGTACGGAAAACCTGTCTTTGCTGCAAAATAGGTGAGAAAGGGCCCCTTCTGTACAATCAGTGAGGGCAGAGGCAAGTCAGAGTTAATCTCTGCTCCTGCTACCTTTTATTTTGACTGGATTTCCCCAGTGCACATTAGAAACCTCTCTCTTCACTCCAAGCCAGATGTTTTATTCAGATTAGTCAATACAAAAGGATTAATGCACTCTTGTGGTCACAGTAAGCTTTTCTGGGTTGGATCATGTGAAATACCGGCAGGGTTGAATATGGAAGGAACTTCAGCTGGTCTAAGCGTTCTGACAGAGCATGCAAAATTCGGGGCATAACTGATAATGTATCTCATGAGATTGTACAAATTGCTCTAAGATCATTCCAGTTTAACTGCTCAACTCATTCTAATCAAAGACTACACTGAGGAAAAGCGGGTAAAGTGTGCTTGTGCGTGTATGTTGGGGGAGAAGGGAGATCGGTGTGGAGAAAAATAAGTGATTAACTTGGTTTTGCCCTTTTGTATTTCAGTAGCCTATAACAGAAAACATGGTTTCTGGCGGTAGTATAATCTGCCTCATTCTCACTTCATCTAGTCCAGAATCACTCGGTTTTACTTCATGGTCCTGCTGCCTGAGCCAAAGCTGCTCATGAGAAGCCCTATAATACAACAGAAGTACCTTCAGGGCACCATAGAAATTTATGTTAGTGTATCTCTTTGTGCATCCTTTGGGTGTCAGAATCTCTCCGCATTCCTACCTATAAAAATGATTCCCCGAGCACACCTATATACACAATGAGCAGAGGTATTTGGTGTTGTTAAATAATAAAACACACCAACAACCTTCCCTCCTGGATTTTTAACATTAAAACTACCATTCTCAGAAGTGTTACTCAACCGTACCATGAGATTTTAGAACGAAAATTGACACTGATGTTACAGCACTCTCTTTCAATAGAGATGTATTTCTAAACACACTTCTCCAGAAAATGTGTGATATCAGCATCATATGACAATACACTGAGATCATTATTTGAAGCATGAATTTCTACCCAATAAACCATCCTTTTGAACTGAGGAAATATTTCAGAGGGATACATAATACAGCTTCAAGAGGAACTCGGGCTGTGAAATCTGGATTTGTGTCTGTGTTTTGAATAGCCCAGAGTCTGGGAGTGCATATGTTGATCTGTAGCTGATCTGGATAAAGAGAGGGGCAGATCACAGAATTTGAACAGCGCCGTTACTTCACCCACCCTTCAGAAACAGCATGTTCCAAGATTTTAGACTTACAAATACTGATTGCAATGAGTGATCTGCAGATTTTAGAACCAGACTAATTTTCTAGACTCATTGTAGGGCAAGTTTATCTTGTGAAAAGGATATTTGAAGGAGATACCTTCTGCTAAAGAAGCAGCAGCTATCTGAAACAATCCCTTTCCAAAACAAAAGCGTGTTATAGTTTGTACTATATTTCTGTCTGACAGAAATTGCTTTATGCTTTCAACACTATACATGAGCTTTGAAAAACCGGTGTTGCTAGCATCTCCTTGTTCTTTCTTTGTAGAAACTGGAATACATGGAAAGCAGTGGTACTTTTCTGTTTAGAATAATTTGGAGAAATCCACTTTTAAATCAATAATATTTTTCTCCCAGCCACTTCCTGAAAAGCAGCAGTTTTTCACCTCATACCGATTTTACATCATTGTCATTTCCTGGGTTTGCACGGAGTTATAGGAGCTGGGCTACTGTGGTCATACTTGATGGATGAGTTCATGCAAGGGAGGAAAGGTGCATAAATGTTAAGGTACTATGTGTTTCCTTCTTGGTTCCGTATATAGCATATATATCCCAGCTGCAGTTATAAGGGTAATTTTTTAGTAGTATTTTAGTAAAGTCCTAGTACCCTTTTTCGTGTAAGAAACCTGTAGACACTGGGTAGTGTTAGACAACAATAGTTTTTTGGGCAATGACAGCAGTCAGGGGTTTGAACCTTGCGGCCTCATCACGATCCTTATTTATTAATTTCTTGGTCAAAAATGGTGGCTTACCAGAAGCTCGTTGATATTTTAATCCATGCCCTGCTGGTCCTGTCACAGCTGCTAGGGGGACATGAAGAGACCTACAAGTTAAAGAGGATTTTAGTTGACTGCCTGTGAAAGTAAACACAGTCATCTCCTAAGGCAGAGGCTGAAAATGTCTGCCAGGGAAAAACACTCATCTGGCAAAACTCTCCCTCTCATGCCACAGTCACTGAAAATTGCTGTGCTAGTTCATGCAAAGGCAATAGTGCTATACATACCTCCAGGCAACCTTTCTCCATCCTGACCAGTGAAGACAGATGTTGAGAGAAGTCCCTTCTCCTAGACTGTTCTGGGTTTTGCTGTGATATTTCTCCCAGTCTTCAGTCTTCTCATGGGCAACAAACCCATGGAGTACATATAGTAAGGGAGAGCTCCTAGAAAAGAAAGGATGTGATGATCACCAAATATTAATCCAAGAAAGTGACATAAAAGAGGAAATTCACAAGTAAGCACATATCAGCAAGGAAGCACTGCTGCTAAGGCCACGTCTGTGCTAGAAACCCCTGACAGATACAAATAGCAAACAGTACTGTCAAAGAGTTAGTAGCTTGATGTCACTGGCATAGTTGCTGGTGCAGTTGACAGCCTTCTCCTCCCTCTGCAACTACAGTACCTGTGTGCACAAATAACTACTCCAAAGTGAAAAACAGCTACTGCGGATTCATTCACACTGGTAAAGTTGGCATATCCCTCTGTATCCTGCCCCTCTTCCCTGGGAGAAAATGCTGGTAATGCAGCAGCAGCCACTTTGACTCTTATGACATTGGTCAACAGAGAAAAGCATGATTGGGAAAGGTCACAGATGCTGAGAAAATATTCCTTTGCCTACCGATTTTCTGCCACTTATGAGTGACTTGGCCATGATATTGTCTCTTTTGATTTCTCTCCTAGTTTTAAAGAATCTTGTTCTCAATTTGCCTTTTTGACTCAGTGGTCAGCTAAACCACCCACACTGATGAAGTGATCCTCAGTTATTTCCCTATGCTATAATACAGATAGACATGAAAACATACTGGCTGTGACTGTGTAGCAAATTCAAGTCAAAATTAAATCAAAGAGAAAGCAATGAGGTCACGGAGAAACCCTGCCAATGTTTATTCCCTTATACTCATCCAAGATAAATTTCATTTGATCGTCAGTCATCCCCAAATTCAGGATACGCCAGTGCTTTTCAATTAATCTCAGGCTTCTCATAGTCTTCTTCAACTGCGTGGGACAATGAGTACCATCACCAAGTGTCACTCACTCATTGTTTATTTTCCTCTGACAGCTCACTAGCGCAAACAGTTGTGGAGAGAGGTTTCAGTGCCCCCTTCGGGAGCACCCCATTCTCCTTCTTTCTCAGCAGCAGCCACGCCTAAAACCTGAAGGATGTCAAACACCCCCGGGCATATCCTGGGATCCTTTAATAGTTGTGGGAGGGGAGTTGGTGTGTGCAGCCTTTTTCAGAAACAAGCTGAATTAAACTCGATGGAGCCTGTGTCAAGGCTGGGCTGATTTTTCTTCTGGTATTTATTTTCTGTAGCACTCCTTAGAATTTATTGGTCATGACTTCCCAAGAAGCTGAGTATCCCTGCTTCCCTAGGAGAATTGGGTCAATACTCTTTCACCTGCTTTACAAACATTCAGTAGTTAATCCATGCACTACCCCTCAAGACAGGAAAACGAGGCAGAGAGATTATATGACTTGCCCAAAGCCACAGAAGGAATAAGTGTCAGGCATATTATGAACAGGGCATATAGATCAAAGGAAATACAATGAGAACTCAGGAGTTCCTGTGTCCCAGTCTGCTTTTTACAACAGAGAACAACACTACTTTTCTACTGTATAGCATTTACAGGATTTTTTAGTAAGGGATCTTGTCAAAAACTTGAAGGAAATCCAAATAAATCATCTTAACTATACAATATTGGTGCAGATGACTTACATTTGTGAAAGGAACTTGCATGCTTGCCAGATTGCAGGGAGAAATTATGTTGTAAGATCACAAAGGCACAATCTCTTTCTGAAGTAAAGTTGATACAATAACTTCCCTCTATAGTCTTAGCTATACAGCTGCAGGATTTCTTTTTATGTATGTGTTTTAAATCTTCTATTCTTGACTAACTTTGTCGCAAAACTTTACTAACCGAACGATTTAAGCTGCAAACTTCCTTGTAATGAATTCTTGGCTTTTTTGTATCATAGCACTTCAGTGAATGAGGAACTTGCACATAGGTGTGTACTGCACACCATCCTTCCGGGTTTTTCAGAGTTATTTGTTGTACTTCAGTGGTTTGTATATCCCAAGAAAAAATATCTGGACGACTGTACTCCTTGTCAAACTGAAGTCAATAACAGTGCTCCTATAGATTTAAATACCCCAGGTTTGTACTTCTCCTTTCTATTTTGATCTCTAAATTAATTTTACTGTGGGGATCATATCACAGATCCAAAGTGTAAGCTTGTGGAAACAAACATACTGAAATCTCATACTACTTTTAATCCTGGAAACAAATATGTTATGTTACCTTTTTTTTTTAGGTTTTAAACATTACTTGGCTTTACAAGAACTCCTTTACAGGAGCAGTAGTACTGAATACTCATCTGTATATATCTGTATGCCTATACAAACACGTATCTACCAGTGAGCAGCAGAGTCGAAGGTATGCATGAACCCCTTGCTTCCGCATTTCCTAATTTTAAAATTATGAACTCTACAATCAGTGCTCTATTCCGAATGGCTTTCTCCAACTGAGTTTCCTAAGATAATTTATTTTTTAAAGAAAACTGAGAAAATCAGGAAGACTGCTGGGCAGACTGTGGAGAGAATTGCAGCAAGATATGTAAACACCATACTCTTGAATTGCTGAGTTGGATCACAGACTGCCTGAAGGCTCCCTTGAGGTCCAGGTGCCCATCACCCTGCTCAGCCACTGGGTGTTTCTGGGTGACTACAAATGGCAGCATGTAGGCAGTGGGATCTCCAGTATGGGATGTGACCTGTTTCCTGATAACTACTTGGAGAAGATCTCATATTTTCAAAGGGTGTTTTCTTAATTTGACCTCCTGGATCAGTGCCATGGTATTTCATTTCTTTTTACTGTTTCTTTTTTTGCCTGGAGGTGCCAATCAGCTCCTCCTTTGAGAGACAGCTCACGATGCTTGAGTACTGTGCTCAGTTTTGGGCCCCTCACTACAAGAAAGACTTTAAGGTGCTGGAGCATGTCCAGAGAAGGGCAACAAAGCTGGTTTAGAGTGTCAGTCTAATGGGGAATTGCTGAGGGAACTGAGAGTGTCTGGAGAAAAGAAGGCTCAAGGGAGACCTTATTGCTCTCTGCAATTGCTCTCTTCCTGAAAGGAAGTTGTAGTGAGGTGGGGGTCAGTCTGCACTCCCAGTAACAAGTGACAGGATGAGAGGAAACGGCCTCAAGTTGCGCCAGGGGAGGTTTAGATTTGACACTGGGAAAAGTTTCTTCACTGCAAGGGTAGTGCCAAGCATTGTAACAGGTTGTCCAGGGAAGTAGCTGAGTCACCATCCTTGGAGGTATTTAAGGGATGTGTAGCTGTGGCACTTCTGGACACGGTTTAGTGGTGGGTTATTGGTTGTACTCGATGATCTTAAAGGTCTTTTCCAACAGAAATGATTCTATTCCATGATTGTGTAACAGCAACAAGGTCATTCACTGGTTTTAAGAGTTTTATTTTGCCCTTCAGCCCACTTATTCCCTTGCACTCTTTGCACCTGTAAACTTTACACGCAAAAGTTTTTACTCAGTCACTATTTTCTGAAATCTTGTTATCAGTGGTCTAACTTAATCAGTGTACATTTACTTCTCAATTCCTGTATTGTCACTGAACTAGCTAAACACTTAGGCAGAGACTTAAGTCTCATGAAGTGCAATGATACTTGGCACACATTTAAATGCTTGAAACTGAAGCCTAAAGAATCCATATTGTTATTACACAGATTAAGGTGGCAAGTAAAATTTGCTGTCTGGAAAAATCAGTTATTTCTGACAGTATTGTTAGGATGGCCATTCATTTGAGCATGCTTGCTACATAATGACTTGACAGAAATGCATGTTATGATCCCCCAGCACAAATAAACAGCAGCAAAAGGAAAAACCCTTGCTTGTGGGAATGCTCGAGCTTCCAGAATGTCTGGAGCATGATATTTCAGAAAAATAGTCTTCCAACCAGCCATGAAAGAACATGCAAAATAAGCTGGGAGTAGGTAAAATATTTGCTGTCATTGCCATACTGAATTCTGTAAGTAATTCTGTGCCAGTTTACCTTTGCCTGTATGGAAAGCATTCTTCCTAATGTCACTTGCTACAGCACTTGAGCATAGGGTTTGTAACACACCTAGATTCATAAATCTCTTACTATGATGCTTATATAAACATAGTCCCTACATAGGTTTGTTTTTTTTTATTATTATTACTATTTTTTCCAGTTTCTTAGTGCCTGGTTACGCCCTGTGCATTCATGGGGTGAATGCCTAAATCTTGCAGTTTTATTTAGTTATGGTTGTGCTGAGCTTCATTTCAGATTTGAGAGGACTCCAAAAGGTGAGTGATGCTCTGCTGCCCCCGGCACATTTTGTCAGGTGTTGGCACAATTTCCAGGACTCCCGGGGACTGCAGTTTCCCTGCAGACCTGGGCAGGCCTTTCCATTGTTTCTGCTTCACTGGAATGGGAGGTTAGCTGGCTCACCTTGTTTCCTAATCATACATTTCTTTGCTTTTCTGCTGTCTTGCTATATGGAGAGTGCTACTTTTTCACTGTTTAACTGAGCATCCTGAATGGCAGTCGTTGTCTCCTTAGGTTTACCTTCTTACCTCCTGCTTACAAATGACATGAGTTGAAAATAGCTGAAATGTAGACAAACAGATCTGAACCATGCAGATACAGAGAGTAAGACATCTAGATGTAAAAAGGAAAATTTTGCTTGTCTTGAATAAATTTAGTCAACACCTCTTGGGGTGCCTTTTGATTTGTTGCTCTGACACCAAAACCTTTAAGAGAGAAAAGAGGTCTCCTCTGATTACACCCAGATGACTCCAGCAGTGATTTACACACAAAGTTGACAATACCTTTAATTTTGGATAACACTTCCCTCGTAAATGAGATTAATACACCCAGTGTGAATGTGTAAGTGTTGCTTCATCCCTCACTGTCACAGCTGCACTGATGACATCTTCCAGGAATCAAGAAAATTATTGTGTGTGAAGTTTCACATTGCAGGGCGCTAACGCAAGAAAGGGACATCAGTATTAGTTGATGTTGAGGCCAGTTGTGTATCCAGAGACACTTTGCTTCCGTGGAAATGTATAAATAGTGGTAAGATAATTTTATTTTTTAGGATGCCCCATTGTCGCAGATATTAAGATACAAACATGAGTTCTTAATTGAGAGAGACTGTGTGAAAAGACAAGGAGAAAATTACTGTGTCGCAGTTATCTCACTGACCAGGGACTACAGCATCTGAAGTGCAGGTTTATGGCTTGCTTTGGAACAGAGTGGCAAGAGAAACCAGATTGGAAGTAAAATCTTGTAAACACAGAAAAAAATGCAGTTAATGTAAACAGTGGTCTGAGTTGAGCTGAGCTCTTTTTTCCAATGTGAAGTAGCTCACAAGAAATCAAATCAAAAGTGTTATAAAATGATGGAGTTTTTATAAGCTGCTCCTGCTCTTCTGGGCCAAAACCTCAGAAGGCATCAGGACCCACTGTAAATGAATTTTCATCATGGAGCTTGCTTTTACTTTTATTTTTTGACATCCTAATAAAATCAATTTAACATTATTTACTCAGGCAACTGTAGATTAAATGGTCTGGACTGATTTATTTCATCTGAAGATCTGGCTGATTATGAGTTATGTTAAAAAAAGTTGTGTGGATAGAATCCTCACAATTCTTGTGATTTCCCCAAATGAACTTAAATTATGAAGGGTGTGTGTGAAAGGAATTACAGAAGAAAGGAAGAATGAGTATCTTGATAGTTAGTCTTGCCCCCTTCTCTCCAACCAGACTCTCCTTAACATAACTTTTTTTAGAAGATGCAATTTTAAAATCCTCCAAAGCAGACTGCCCTAATTGTCCAGTGGAATTTACTGTACTGAAACTGTATAGTTTTATGGTGGAATCTACAGTGTGATCATAAACCAGCCTTGCTGTGTCCTAAATTTTACAACATAAAGATTGCTTGGAGGAATAACCCCTTTTGTTTGGCACATTGGAGCCCAGATTGCCATGACTATAGCTCATGTTTTGTTCATGTGTATACATATGTATATATTTTCACTTTCTGCTCCTTTTCATTTCTCTTGCAGTGCTGACGCTTGTGTATTCACTAGTTTTAAATTTCTGCAGGAGGGGAGCTGAGGAGTTTGCTTTTTATTTTTTTCCTCTGTTTGTTCCCCGAACTCTTCTTGCAGTTTAACAAGTCAAATTCAAAACACAGGGGGAACAAACATCCACATGATGGTACCATGCGTGATATGGCTGCATTGATTGAATATACTGCATTGGAACATCACACAAAAGAGCCTGTAACGCAAAAAAAAATCAGTTGCCTGGAGCTTTGAGCTTTCAAATTAGTCTAAAGAGGTTCCCCTGATAACCAGCAGTGTTGAAACTTTCAGTATTATTTAGCTGCCTGGGCATCAGTAACAGTTTTTAGTTAGAAGAATCCGGAGACCTAACACACTGGTGAGGTAACCCACCTGCCCTCTCTGTACTTTGGGATCAAAAAACCTATCTGAAAATCTTCACTTTACCAAGCATAACTGCGAGCAAATGCAACTCTCACTTCTTCAACACTATCTCCGTCTGTGCAGCCTATTTTGCATCAAAAGATCCATTTGAAAGTAGAGATCCCTTAGAGCTAAATATTCTAAACTGACAGAAGAATTTCTAGTGGCACACCAGCCTAAAGCCATATTTTTATGAGGACATCACTTTCTATTTCTAAGCTTCAGTATGCACTCATGCTTCCTCATTGCCAGGAGCCATGCCACATCAAGTTGCCTCCTCCCAGCTTTTATGTTTTTTTAATGGAGTCCAGTTTTCTGCCTAACTTATGGCTATCTCCCTGACAAATTGTCAGACACCTATGTCACTAGGATGGAGGTGTCCTGGTGCGGCGCAAGCTGGAAAGGATGTTGTAGGTGTTGTTAAAAAAATATAAGGGACAATCGTTTGTAAGTCTGATTGTTCTTGAAGGTTGGGAGGGATTTAAAAAAAAAAAAAGGGAAAAGAAAACAGAGCCAATATGCAGGATTTAGTCCCTAAGTGTAAGATATGAACTTGCAATAGACAAAAACTTTAAGTTCATAGGGCTGAGCCCAGATGGCTTGCCACCTCACAATGTTGCCGTGAAGGGGAGCTGTGCTGGACCCTTTGGCAGTAGCAGTGCTTTGCATGACTGCCCTTGGGTTGCAGTCACCCTAAGGCAAGGCTCCTGACTCCTTGTACATCTTATTCAGCACTGAGCAGACTGCTTGCACTTAAATAAACGGCAATCCCTTCGGTGTCTGGCTAGAGCCTGACAAATCATACTGTTGGGTTTAAACAAACAATAATGGACCTTCCTCAATTTCATATCATGGGAAAGCACTGCTTTTGTGGTAATGAAGCTGGGTTTTTTTCCCCAGTGAAAAGACATCAGGGTTTAGCTGCTCCCTCACAGTGTCAGGATGTTTAACATTCGCTAAAATATTCTGAAGGACTAGCCCAGGATTTCAGTCCTAAAAATTCCGCATCCATCAAAGAAGGTAGGAATTTTTACGTTAAAAGAAGAAAGATGTGCTGTTGTAAGTCAGCAACTTAAATGCCTTTATCTATACAGCCTGCAAGACATCTGCAGAACATTCAGCAATTAAATATGCCCCCAGCTGAACAATAATGTTGCTGCTTGGTCTGCATATAAATTAAGAGTGAGTTAAGGGTGTGTATTCAAGATGGGCTCTTTTGTTGTCAATATCCTGTGCCATAAGCTGCCCTTGAAATCACTCTGAAGTCTGCGAAGGGCATGTGCAAAGGTCCCAGCCACACATCTCTTCCCCTCTCACCCCAATAAAAGAGGGTGCAGATCCTTCAAAGACGAATAAGTACTAATCATTCACCATCTCTGATAGCTTAGATTGCCTCTCTGCCTGACAGAATATGCCTGTTTGGGAGGGACAGAGGAAGAAGAGAGAGTGCATAGAGTAATTTACCTCCAGGTCCCTGCTTTGTGTGAGTACAGAGCCAGACTGGGAGCATCTGGTAATCTCCCCTTCTACTTCAGCACCAGGGTTTTCCCTGAGGTGCCACCATTCATGGAGGTTGGTTTTCAGGCTGCTGAACTCACTGTAGCTTCTCCTGCTTGGCAATTTTGACTGAAGGGCCAACAGACTGAGTTTTCCTCCCCAGCAAATGGCCTGTCCAGCTGCAGTTTTGAGCTCCCAGGTGAGTGTATGTGTGTGTGTGCATGCTGGAGGGACTGGAAAAAAACAGCTGGAGAGGCCCTGCTTTTCTTACACTGCAGCATTTCTGAGGGTAACTAGAGGATGTTGACACACCTGGCTACCCAACAAATTTTTATTACAAATATATCTTTTCTCTAGTTCTTTCTGTGTAAGGATCCCAAAGTATTTTAGAGATGTCATTTCATGAAGCTGCTTTATTGCTCTAATGAGGCAAACACTCTGGGGAGGGAACTATGGGTGCCCACTGACATGTAGCAGCAGCAGCTGCAGTTGCTCCAGGGATATCAGCCCTTGCTCTGGTCGCTGGCCCCTCTGCTCTGCCAGAAGTCATCCCTTGCAGAACTACAGGTAGTGAGACAGACACCTGTTCATGCCTTCATGCCTCCTGTGGGGGCTGCAGCAATGGTGCATGTCCATCCTTGTTCCCCAGGGAAGCACAGGGAGATGGACAGGGAGGGCACTGGCACATGATGCTTTCTGTGCCTCTGCTTGGAGACGGACGGGAAGCTTGAGTGGAGAGCTGGGGATACCTCACATCCACAGCAGCAGGGATGAGTGTTGCCAGAGCTCATCTTTCAGGACCCCAAGGCACTGGCTTCTGCCATGACTTACACCTTCCTTATGACTGTAGCACCTTTTTGCTTCCATTAAATTGCCTTGAGATTAATAAAAAATAAAAAGAATATAAAAAGAGCATTTAGCTTTTGCCTGTTGGGGCTTACCCTCCTGCAGAGAAGCGAAGTCCACATCTGTATCTGAAAAAGAGAAGCACTGGCTTGCTCATTGCTTACAGTAGCAACTTTGTGTTGACAACCTGGAGAGCACAAGAAAATGTATAGCTATGTGGCACAGCACCTTGCATGGTAACTGGGCTCAGGGACATGTGGTTGGTTTTACAGTAAAAAATCCAGTTAGAGCTCTTTCTTCTGGGCAGAGCTGTCCATGTCACTTCTCAGCAGGAGAGAGCTACTGACTCTGTACCTTGAGTCTAATTTTAAAAACACCTTTCTTTACAAGCGCTACAGAATATCTGTTTTCTTTAAGCTTTTTTGTGGCCACAAACAGCTTATACCTCTTTTTCCTTCCCAGTTTTTATTATTATTATTTTTTATTCCTTTTTCGGCTTTTTAAAAGAACTCCTGAATTTAAGCTGGTACAAACATCGTTTGAATTGTTACAGGTAATATAATGAGATAAATAGACTTACAGTGTGCAGGGCAACTGCCCTGCATTTCTTGGTAACCACATAAGCTTCTGGGAGAAAGGTACAGAAATATCCAGAAGCAGTAAATACAGTAAGGTATGCATAGGGCAACTCCAGACCATTAGCTAGGGACCCATAATGGAACATTGCCATCTTTAAAGGCATTTTTGTTTCTACAGTTTTTATGACAGTTTTATAGCAGTTCCGTGGCTTCACTGTACTTCACTGCTTCACAGTGATTCCTTTTTATCTCTTGAGATTATTCCAAGATGTTACGGTGTAATATATGGAGAGAAGAGCAATCATCACATCGCAAGTTACATATGAAAGAGTCATATAATCAATTGTTCTGATGTCATAAAGTCACAGTTCACTGATCTGATGTCACTGTGATGGATTGGGACTTTTAATGCTTCATTTATGGTGTTAAAAAAAAAAGCAGGGGAAGGGGTGGCTATGTCAAAACACATGCCATTCTCAATGTGGCATTAACAGAGCTAAATGGGATGCAGTGATATTTATTTATTTGACCGCAGAAGTGTGAGCCAAGTTCAGTGTTAACAGCATAAATGTGGCTACTTCTGTGTGCTTTCAGAAACCAGTGGGCGAGAGCCAGGAGCAGTGAATATTTACTCCAGCTGAGGATCTCCTCTAATGTTTTAATTAATAATAAGGGAACTAAGGGCTCAACCAGGACTTTGCCCCAGGTCAGGGGCAGCACATGGCTATAGTATCCAAGAAGCAGCCTGGGAGGCTGTGGCTGGTGGTGTTGCAGTCTGCTGCTGCTTTCCACATGCGTTGGCAAAGGAAATACCCCCAATTTGCCCTTCCCTTTCTTTCAATAAGTAGCAGGTGGGGAGAGAAAGAGGCGTGGGGGCTGGAACAAAAGTATTGCCATGGGCAGAACTCAGTGGACACAGCAGTCACAGAGAGAAGGCTCTGCTCGCTTCATTGTAGTCCACAGCTAGGGAAAGCTGTTCACATCCCTTAGTTTCTTGGAGAGACAGCACACGATGAGGCCATAAGATTCAAGGCATCCATAGGTCACATACTGTTAGGATTTAGGACTAGAAAACTACCCTGTTTCAGTGTTTGCACTCCTGAGGCATTAGGTCATTTGGAGGGGCATGGACTGGTACCATTTTTGTGGTCACTTTGTGGTAAGGAGAGGGACCATATTACTTTTTCGATGGAGGAACTTAAGGCTGGCATTTCCCATTCCGGCAGTCAGCCACAGCCCTCTACTAAAACACATCAGGTGGCTGTTTCTGCTCAAACCTTTATCAGGCTGGTCTTGAAAGTGTCACTGACAAGTCTCAGGGTCTGTGTGCTCTGGGGACACAGACAGGTCATGAGTCCCGAAAACTGCCCTGGACCAACAGGTCTTGGTTTAATCTTGACTCCTGTTAAGAAGCTTTTATTTGCGACATAGAAGACTGAGAAATGACATTACTCTTTATCAAAAACCACTGCCATGAAATCAACACATACATGGATGTTATGCATAAGAGCACCACTGCCTCAGTTTGTGATGGGCATGTGGACTTTTGCATCTGGCCAGATATACATCTGAAAAAAAATAAGTCATTCCTGTGCAACACTCTTGCTTTGTCCTCTTCGCAGTTAAAAGACTTGAAATTGCCAGAGACGTCAGTGAAGTTCTTGGCCCCCTCTCCCTCCCCTCACCTCCCCTCTTTTCAGTCCCCTTTTTACTTTCCCTCCTTTGCCAATAAAGTCCCCTCAGCTCAAGAGTGTCCCTCCTGGCTCAGCAAAAGTGGACACCCTTGGAAGCATTTCAGGCAGGCTCTCGGGGGCACATCAGCTCTGTGCTGGAGAGGACCTGTGGGCTCACAGCCAGATAACAAACCAGGCTTCCCTTCTGCGGTGGGATGGCGCCTGCTTAGTGCCCAGTGATGGCCAGAATGGGAACAGAAGATCCCACTTGCAGAGTGGAATCCTCTGACTTCACTTGGAAACCTGTTGTGGGTTCTCTGGACAAAAGTGAAGCAGTTTATCACTGTGTTCTGGCATTGGGAATCTTCTGAGGGTTGGGAGCAGGGTTCTCCCTGCCACTAGAAAACCCCTAAAGAACCACTGCCCTGTGCTGCTCTGCATCTTCTCCACTATTCAGCCTATTTATTCCTCCTCAAAGGCAAAGTTTGAAAAGAAGCCAAGGGATCCATTCCAGATAGCTGTACTAGTGCATATTTTTTTCACCATCATTTTTGAAGTATCATACAGTCCCCTTCCGTCATGTTGAGAGCAGAGTAAGAAAACTCCAATTTCATGCCCTCAGGCATGAATAAAAGAATAAAAACAACACAACATTTGCATCTGTTTAGCAAGCTCTGTTCTAGAAATCTCCATGCAGGAAAAGACATGAGGGGAAAAGCCCCAACACTCCAGGTGACATGGAGCCATTCAGAGAATACTGAGGGAAGGAAAGGCAGAGAAGAAAATTATTGCCATAAATGATCTAAGAATTCATAGCCTTATGATTGCAAACATAAAGTCTAAAAAGGTTACATTCTCTTGCTTCTCTGCCTACCCCTGATATCAATGAACATCAGCTAAAGGTGGCTGAAGAACCAATTTCATGCATCTACTGTAGAAGGAAATGAACTGAGCCAAGGGCAAAAATAAAATTATACAAATGTTATTATAGACTAGCCTGCTTCTGTCCTAGTTTAATTCAAATTTCAGTGCTGCAGGCTTTGCTGCTGGCAGTAGCCTTCCTGAATAAATCAACATTTGCTTACATCTAAATTATTAGAGAAACATGTGACTTTGTTTATTGTATAAATTATACGCAAGGTTAAAGCATTAACTGTTCAACGGGCTTTGTGCAGCCACACAATTGCTCCCATCCTCCCCAGCCTTTCTCCCCCAACACTATTTTGAGGACAAGCCATCCAGGGAGGGCTCGGTGGGGGCTACCCAGCGGGAACACAGCTACAGGCATAATTTTATGGCCTTTCTCTTCACTGTGCTGCCACAGAGGAAATCACTCACTGCTGTGCAGAGCATACAGGGGATGTAAAGCACCCTTGTGCTGACTGGGTAGTTCTTCAGACCTACTTTGCAGCAGCGTTTACGGGTGCAGGAAGTGATGGGGAGAGCAGTCTTCGGTGCCTAGGCATGTTTACAGGCAGAAGGAAGGAATCTGCTGCTACCAGGACTGTTGTGATGGGTGGAAGGTCCCATCTGCTACAGCCTGGCTCTATGGAAACACAGCAGCCCATGGTTTGGGACCACAGCAACTCTGGGGCTCCAGCCAGCTTGTGTGTCACAAGCCCCAGACTCCCAGTGGGTTCTCCAAGCTTCATGGTTACTGCTGCTAAAGTTCACCTGGGAAGACGCTTGTTCAGAAAACTAAGCAGGTCTGTGGGCCTTCACCCTGCATGTGCCAGCCCTGAAGCAGGCAGGGGCTGAGGGGCAGCCAGAGCCCCATCTCCTCGCTGCCAGCTCGGGGTCTGTGTAGCAACAACTGGCATGGCCCCTCCCGGCTGGACTCATTTTCTATGGCTGCTTTCTTTACTGTTACTTGAACGGTAAAAAAGCGCACTTTGCTTCCCTTGGAAATACAATCCTATTGCACAGAAAAGCTCTGCTGCAACAGTCCTAAGCACTGCAGCAGTAGTAGTACTTCAAAATGCAGTATGGGGGGTTGTTGCTGCAAAGTGTTGAAGGATCCTCTTTTTAAAAGGAAGCAAGGAAAGAACTCAAAGGAGCCCTTTCCCCCCAAAGCCAGTAATGTCTCACACATCAGTTGGTACTGTGCTTTTTGTCACAAGTATATCACCACACAGCAGCTGAGAAAATCTTTTCCACAAAGGTATCAGATGCCGCTAGCTCAGGATTTAGGATATGGAATCCAAATATATGTCTCCTGGGTTCCTGCACTGAAATACTGTCAGGAGGTTTCTGTGGACAGACTAAACTGAATGTTTTATTTACGTTTCATTTACACTTGCAAATTAATATATACTTTCAATGCTGTTAAAGGGCCATTGAACAGAACTGTAGTTTTATATTCAGCATTAGGATGTAATTTCCCTATCAATAAAATTGTTGTTTGTTTTTTCTCTGCACTAGATTATTATGGAAATTTCACACTTTCTCAGCTATAGTGATGTCTAGTGAAATGAGAAGGCCATTTATGTAGAATTTTTTTCAAGTGTCCTTACTCTTTTCTATTTATGCTAATGTTATTTCATGCTAATAGCAGGCTATATTTTGCTTTGATACTATTAAAACCTGGCTGGCTTGAGTAAAGGGAACATTTTTATAGTGCTTTCTGGGAATGATCTAACACAATAAAACCATCTCCACTACAAGTGTGGATTTGGAGGAGACTCTGCTTGCCTGCCCTTCAATCCAAAAAGTGAGAAATCCTTTAGACATAAATTAATTTCACTGACTCCTTTTCCTATTTTTGTTCTTTGTAAATGATAACTTACTGTGTAATTTAGCTATGCTGCAAGGAGTTCTTCTTCCAAGAGGGATTCAGGAGGCATATATTGTTTATCTCAGCCTGTGAACATGAGGTTTACAAATCCCATTACCAAATAATGGGATTGGAATTCCTATTTCAATTTTTATGCATCCTCTTGCAAAAATGTGACCTCCTTCTCCCTCCTAAATAGCTGAGATCTTCCTTCTCCGTTAGACAGGGCTCTGCAACATTATAACCTGTCCTGGCTTCCTTCCTGAGATTGCCACAAATGTCGGGAGGATCTTTAAATACAAGAAATTAATTTACAGCCTGAAATGCAAGCTAAAGTGAACTTCAGCTCCTTTGCCTGAAATTTATACCAGACCTGTGAGGGGGGACTCGCTGATTGAGAAGACTCAGGGCAGAAAATGTAATCAATATTTAGGCATTTCTAACTGCAGAGTTACTCTATCTTCTATAGCAGCTTAGTTTGTGCTGAGAAAAATGGGTTCAGGTTCCCTGCAGGCACCCCACCAGGGAACTTTCTCATGAATCCCAGGGCAGTTTTAGGGGATGTTGCAATGCAAGCTAAGTCTTCTTTGGCCTTATGCTGCTGTCTCTGAGCTCTTACACCAGGGATAAAAATCTGGCGCAGAGACTTCTTCCCTCGGTTGGATAATTTGCCTCATTTGACTGACAGGCCTGGGCGCCGAGGTCAGCTGGGAGGCCTGGCTGAACAGAAGGCTGTAATGAAGACATTTTCTCTCTCCTGGCTGACCTCCTACAGCCGACAGATTTGAATAGCCTCTTCTCCAGCTGACAGGATGAAATATAGGCTAGGAGAGATCAAAAGCACTTACCATTTATCTATCTTGTTATTCATAAAGTCCCCCATCACCATAGTGTCTGAAAGCCTCCAGTGAACTGGGAAGAGTTCCCTGGAGCCAAAAGCCTCCAGTGCTTCCTCACAGCAATCAAAACTGCTTCCTGAGGCTTGGTTTGTTTTTTTCCCCTTCTTTCTCCTACTCAGAATTTTTATCCATTACTGCAGATCATCATGGGGATTAAAGGGAAGATTGAATCAACTGGGCAAAAGGCTTTTACTGAATTTGCATACACTCTTATCCAGCTCCAGTATTCTAATTTCTGATCAAAAGACTTATTGTCGCAGTAAAAAAGTGGCTGAAGAGAGGAATTAAAAGTTCCCAACCACAAGGTCCTATCTGAGAGGAAACTAACAGAGACAAGAATACCATTTTAAGACCAAGATTAGGTGTGTTCTACACACTGTAAAGACAGGTAAGTGCATGGCTGAAATATTTGCACATAAATGTACATGAATATCCCAGTGGGAGTTTTCTCCTTGCAATTTGTACAGTGTTTTGACCGTCAGTCATGCAAAGCAAATAGCTCAATCCTGTTAGAGAGAAAAAAAGACAAATATGAAAATGAAAAAGAGTAGTTCTTTAAAAGCATTGCTATAATTTTTACACTAACCTTATGACTTGTCAAAATCTGATTCGTAATTACTGAACCTTTACTATTAACATTACTAAAAATATCATGGCACAGATTTTTCCAAGCAAGGACTCCAGCTTTACACAAAAGCAAATACATGTTTGGTATCTGATATCAAAAGCCAAACTGCAAGCAAGTTTTGCTCTTGATTTTTATCTGTAGCCTGTTAATTTTTCTACAGTCTTCCAATCTAAACTGAAAACCAAACCCAGGTCTGTCAAGGGAATGCAAAATGTCAGGCAAGAATAACTGATAAACAGCGTACTCTGCCTTGTCATTGATGCTACCCATTTGTTTTGAGACTGGAAGCCAATTTTTAATTGATCTTTGCTCTGCTCCCCCCTTGTCAGACTCCTTTTACGTCACTCTTCCACTTCCCAGTGGCGCCAAGTGAACCAAATTATTCATTTTTTTGAGAGGTGCTGGGATGCTTCAGTGATGAATATCCTAGAGTTTTTATTAACAAACTATGACAAAATTTAGTCAAGGAATGCCAGTGTTTTCTTCTTCTGATTCACATCAAACAATCAGTGATTTATTAAGAGCTTGTTAATTAGTAATGTGGCAAACTTGACAATTAAAAAGAAACCCAAAGCAACAGAGAGGACAACCTCTACTGGATTATCTTATAGAAAATGCAATCAGGCTATAAAAGCAAGCTAAAAATAAAACTAATACCTTCTTCACTTACCCCAGGCAGTTGCAATTGGATAAAGCACTCTTCAGTTTGTTCCCAGCAGTTTTGTGCAGTGTTGCTCTATGATAGGACTAGCAAGTGTATTCTGCTTGGAGGAAGATTCATCTTGGCTGAGTGTGTGTGGGAATTTTGAGTTCAAGTGAAGCCTTAGAAGAATCATATTTCAGGTGCCTACAATTTTATAAATGCAGATTTGGAGTGAAATCCTTGCAGTCATAGAAGTACCTACTTACTCCTTTATTTAAACATCTCAGTGACACAAGCTATGGTACAGGTCATTAGTGAGACAGGGTAGAAACACCTGGTTTAAAATAAATCTGTCCTTTATTGCCCAGGTGGTGACAGGCATCCCTTTATTTTGTAATCTGGCCCTATAGGAAACTGCAATAGTGGAGCTCCATTTTGGTGTTTGGGTTTTTTATTAACAATTTTGCTTTGTAATTATAAACATATTAAACTATTTAAAGTTTGCACCAGAGTTTACCAGAATGACTGCAGTAAATTACATAGTAAAACTACACTCCAGTATAGACTATTCCATGGTGATCCACTATACTACCACACTGCAGTATAAAACTGTACTACCTCTGTCAAGGAAATAACTCTAATGTCTGGTGAAGTATCCTTTGCTGGTTTATAGGATAGCCTTTAGTCTTCTGGTTATTAATTTACAAAATTCGGTCTTTCATAGTGGGGCTTCCACTAGCTATTGTTAATTAAACAAATTCTGCCATATTTGTAAAAGTTATTGGAATGTATTCTGAGCAACAAGCTGTTCTGCCCACATGAGACATCTTATAAATTGTACACAGAGCAGTGCAAAAGGTATTAAGCTCCAGTGTCCTGTATGTATAAACAGTCTTGATTTTTTGGTTAGGAGCATTATGTTCTATCACATGAGAAACTTGGGCTGTGGTGTTAAACCTCACCTAGCTCAGAGTTTAGGAGCATCGCAGAGGTGATACTTTCAGCCTTGGAGGGATAATGTATCATACTTGAGCACCTTGTTCACAGCAGTGCTGCAGTCCTGAAATAGGCTATCATCACTTCTCGGAGCTGATGGCTTTCTGCTGCAAGGTAGCAGTGGCACCTAATACTGTGAGGTGAGGGGATGTGGGTGTAGAAGGACAGAATTTAATGAGGAACAATAGTTTGCAGCAGCACTTTAAATTCCTCAGGCTTGGTGTCCCAGCAAGCTCTGGTTAAGTGAGGATAGGCACAAATATCTTGGACTTTCACATTAGGAAAAAAAAAAAAGAGTGTTTATATATCTTACAATTACGCAGGGATCATTTAGAGAGCTTTACTTTTTCTGGGAGTGTCTGCAGTGACAGCTTCAATGCTGCACAATTACACACAGCCAGCCCTAAAGCAGGGTTTTGCTCTAGCTGGCACACAAACCTAAACCTCACTCTGCCCAGGACAGATGAGAACAACTGGCAGTGCCATAGGACGTGTCATGAAGTCTCCAGTTCTCTGCTTTTCTCTCTCCTAGGGGATTCAGCCTCCTCTCTCATTCCCAGCTGAAGGAACCCTGAAGGATAAGGATCACTGAATTGTCTCACCACTTGCTGAGATCTCCATCCAAGCTCAGTTCCAGCTGTGGAAAGAACTTGCTCCTTCTCTGGCAAGCTGTTAGAAAAGGGGTGCCATGATCCACTTGGGACAGGATTCCAGTCAGTGAACCCTATATGTATGCTAGCTGTATCTTATAACAGATTAAATACCTGAGCCCCTGAAAGAGGCAAAACTGAAGATACACCCACTCGCCCATAGTTTCATGCCATGTTGCACCTGTATCGGCTGTTTCAGCTTCTGTTATGAGGTGGCTGTCTTTTGTCAAGCACCGTGTAGTGTGCTTTGATACAACCTTCTGTAGTGACCAGGCACTCAAATGTTAGGCAACAGCAAATAGCATGACCCTGGCCAAAGAAATTCTAGATAATTTTTGTGCCTTTAAGGTTTGAACTTTGAAACAACCCATAAGCTGTTAAGAAATTGGTTCAGCATCAACAGAGGAGTGTAGTAACTGATATGGTGGTACTGCAAGCTCAAGCACGATGCTGAAGTAACACAAACACAGCTTTCAGGTAAGCTGACTTCCGGTAGGGAACCATGCCTGTGCCCACTGATGACTTTGTCATTTCAGTGGGGAATTCTAACCCAGGTGATTAGGCTTGATTTTTCCTAGCTGGGGAAAATGGCAAAATCTGAACCCAAAACCTGATGGCTGTGAATACAAATGGTTACATGGGTTTTATGACTGTTCCCATTAAGGGCTTGGCATCCCTTTTCCAGAGCCATAAACGAAAACCAACTGAAGCGATGCTAAAATCTAGACATCTCCATTCTTGTTGTAGCTACAGAGGTTCTGAGATGCCCACAGGATGTAGGGATGTATGTATGTACCAGAAGCACAGTTGGTGGTTGTGGTTAGGAAACAATATATGTTCAAGCACCAACCTGCTGTTGGTGCTGCAGAGTGAAGCTACAGGGGCATGTTCTTTATGCTCTGAACAGCACTGGTTGAAGGTGCTCCTGTCCCAGTTGCTGCAAGTTATTACTCCCGCCAGAAGATATGATCCAGTGAGAGCTCCTGGGCCAGGCATCTGGGTTAGGTTACATGGATGGAGAAGGCAGTTTTTCCAACTGTCTGGCTTGAAGCAGATGAGGAAAGGCTTGCGTGCCCTTTTCTTGGCAGAATTGAGGTGACAATGCTCTCTGGTAGGGGCATGGTAACCCCCAATTAGGAATGATAGTCTTTGACAGGCACAGCTGTTTGTAGAATCCATGACCTAGTATGAAAGCTTCAAGTGTCACTCAAAAATTCGCTAGACAATGGCAAAAAATATTTACAGATGGGAAAAATCTGGCATTAGAGGTATTGGAGAGCTTGGCACATAATACTCTGGCAGCCACAGGGTTGCAGGACTTTAGGCTCACATCTTCCTCCTCCAGCCTCTCCCCACTTCTGCTTTCCAGCCTCCTCCAGTGGTAAGGTCAACTGGACGGTTGATCCAAGGGATGTCTTCCCCATGATGCCATCCAGCATGGTCTGTCCAGCAGCAGAGCTCAACAGCTCTGATATGAAAGAAAGCATGCACACAGCCCGAAGTTTTGGCTGCCTGCAAAAGCAAGTGCTGGCCCTCAGCCCTGGCAGCTGGAATACAGAAGTGCAAAGGGAAGGAACAAAAGCACTGCTTCCTTTCTCTCCTCCTTTTCTATGTATTCAGTTAGTTAAGATGGTTTATGATGCTGTCTGTTCCGTGGGCAGCCTGTCATCCTCAAGCTGCTGTAACCTTGATTAAATCCAAGTGCTTTAATTAGAAGAGAGCTGTAGCTCTGCATGGTAGTCCCACACTCTGCAAACAGCGGTAGGGAAGTACAATTACACATAGTGACAGATGGAGAGCACTAACGTAGGTGTTAAACCCATGTGCAGCTCACAGCCCAACAGGGCTGGCTTAGCCCCATGACTTTTCAAGGCAAATGAGCTGGAGAGTTGGAAGCTGACAGAGTGCGTCTGTCTTTCATAGTAGGTCTTCAAAATCAAAGTCTCAACACCTTTTATCTGAAAGGAGGTTTGCTTGGGAAAGTTGAGCAGTAAATTTTCCTTTCCTTTCTGGCCTTTCTCCCCAGAGGTGAGTCCTGGTTTTGTCATACTTTGGGCAGATTATGCAAAAGAGATTTTGGTAAGAGCCTGCTTCAGGTGAGTAAACAAGCCAAAATGAAAGTTGTCTTTAGCATTGAAATTTTCATATAATTGTACGAAAGTCTCATGTAAGAGCTGAATGTTGATCTTCCTGGTTTCAGCTCTCCTCTTTTATGGCATCTTCATTCTCAGTGGATCCCTTTACCACCAGCAAGTCTGAGATCTATGAACTTGAAAAGGATAACAAGAGGGAAGAAGAGAGTAAGTAAGTCCAGAGATAATTTTGATCAGCATCTTTCCAAGAGAGGCACACACAGGCATTTCCACTGCATTGGCCACAGTCAATGAGGCTGCAAGGGACTTTTTCTCACCAGGTGGCAAGTTCCCCCTTGAGTGCTTAGCACATGACTTTAGTAATATCACACATTGTTTCCAGCCTCAGATACCTGTCTCCGTTTTGGAATCTGGGCCTGGCAACACTCTCCAGGATGGCAGCTATGGCACATAGTCCAGTGACTTTCTTTTCATCAATTAAAGGGCTAATGAAGGCTCGCTGTAGCTGAACAAGTCAGGGTTTTTTCTGAGGATTTTTTGCATGCACACAAGGAGTATTGGGTGAGGGGTTGGAGCTTTCAGTCTCAGAATGGTACAGAGAGTTTTACTGGTGCAAGTACAGCTGTGGAAAACAGAGGGTTCATTGTTTAGCATGCCCATGTTTCATGCACAGCCAGGGAAATGCTGATAAAGCAGTCACACTTGGGGGAAGGGAGCAAAGAAGATTCTTTATTCAGTAGCGTAATTATAGAGAAACAGACAAACATTGCTCACGCTCCTCAAAAGTGCACCACCACTCAAAAGGCAACATCTGAGGTCATCTATTAATAGGATTTATGCTACTAAGCAAGCTTCTGAAGAACACAATAGAAATTAGTTTCAGGGCACCTTTGCTTCCTAATACTTTTACAATCCAAACAACAAACAAAAAAGTCAAGATTGCTATCTATATTTTTTGAACACATAAATTTTTCTCTGAAATTTGTCTGGAGGTAGGCAAATGCCATCCAACTGCATTTTTTTTCTTTCAGTCTGCTTAAAAATCAGCACAAAGGATAAAGGGAAAGAGGTAGAGGAAGGAGGAAGCAGCTTTCCACCTATCTCAGCCAAACAGTTGGCTGCTGCACAGGGCTGTGAGGTGTAGACTCAGTAGGTAAAGCCCTGGTTATAGGGTTCCCGGGATGCAACTCTGTCTCTGACTCATCTCCAGAACTGCCTACTGCCTATGTTGGCTGGAATGCTGCAACTCCCACACAAGAGCTAGAGGAGTTAGGACATTCCTCTGGCCGTCCCTGCCCTTTCCACTCCCTAGAGAAAAGTGCTTCCATATAGACCTTTGTTACAGTTAAAACGCTGCCAGGCACATCTCTGCTTAATTTTTTTCCCGTTTATTTAAGTGCATAAAGTCTGGATTTCTCCTTGGCTCTCTCAGCATATGCTGGAGGGGAGAGGGAGGCCACATGAGACTGCTCTGCTGACTGTGCCCTGGGGGTATGTCTGCACGGCCTCCATGGAGCAGATGTGGGCTTGATGTGGGCTTGCTTTGGCCAAGCCGCACACAAGTGTTACCTTGCTGTGTCTCTCCTTTGCCTGCAGCTATGTAACTTCCTGTGAAGAACCAACTCTTGATCAAACCCAAGGTTTGATACCTCCAACAGATCAATCCTCTCTTGGTGGTACAGCTGTGTAAGGAGACCTCTTCACTGACACACTGCATGGGTGAACAGAAGTTTTGAGAGGGATTTTAGAGCTGATTTTTTCTACCCAGGTGAAAGGAATCAACATGTAGCAGAAGGAACAACTTCTGGACCTGCTGTAGATGTGTTCTTTTGCCAAAAGACAGAAAAGGCTTCCTGGATCACAGAAAGCCTGAAGGCTGTTATCTGGAAAAAGCTGAAGGAGAAGCACAACTTGAAATACAAGGTGTGGGTCTCCTCACTCCAAAAAAGCTGTACCACAGACATTACAAAAGAGGAGGGTGTAAACACACGAATTCGGTGGCTTGTGAACAACAGGGCAAAGAAAACTAGTGGACATTAAAGAAAATACTCTTTAACATTTTCTTCAGGGGCCTGGAATTGCAACATCACTGCTGGCAAAATTTGCAGACAGCTCTGAGTGATAAACAGAAGTGGGGACAATCGCACAGTGATCAAAATACCTTGGAAGAATGGGACCATTTAAAGAAAAAGCAGTTCCATGATAAAAATATGAGCTGAAAGTGAGGGACATGGGCATAGCAGAGGAGGCAGAGAGGGCTCAGAAAAGGAGCTGAAAATGAATA
Source organism: Myiotriccus ornatus (assembly GCA_036023395.1). Classification (NCBI taxonomy): domain Eukaryota; kingdom Metazoa; phylum Chordata; class Aves; order Passeriformes; family Tyrannidae; genus Myiotriccus; species Myiotriccus ornatus. The sequence goes on from JAYRBT010000082.1 coordinate 106,410,785, forward strand.
CCCTGAGGGACTCTCTGGGTCTGTGAAGGTAAGAGCAGGGAAGGCATAGTTGTTTTGTGAAAGCCTTGGTGAGATCAATACTAGTGTACTACCTGGAAACCTTGTGTTCACATGGTAAAGGAAATTTGAAAGAACAAAAAAGAGCAGTGAAGAGTGGAACATGGTTGTGCTGTGGTGTACGAGTACAAGGACCTTGAGAGGGAAAAATTACTGGCCACTGAGGGGCTCTAAATTAGAACTGCTGGCTGGAAGTTGAAACCACAGAAATTCACATGGGAAGTAAAGTGTAGATTCTCAAAACAGAGTGTGATTAAATGTGAAGTAAAGGGGCCAGGGAGGTTTTGTTTCTCAGCATCTTTAAATCAAGAGAAATTGGGGAATATATTACTTGAACAAATTTTTTTTTCTTAAATTTGACAAATCTTTGATCCTAGATGAGTGATCACACCTTATGAGCATAAGGGAATGTGCTGGTTTGTGCTTATTTGAAAAGACAATATACCTAGTGCTCTGGGTCTGTGTTACTCCAAGTAGATTCACAAAGACATTTTAACTTTGTAATGGGAAAAAGCAGTTAAAGGATACAGGATGTAAGATGATCAGAGCCCAAGTGTCACAAGAACACTGATTAAAATATTCTGATCTGAGTGTAATGGCAATGGCAGATTTTTCATTCTATGAATAGTGCTAAAACTTTTAATGTTTGAATATTTCTCTTCAGTTCTACCAGACGTGGGGCATTGAAAGCCTTCTGTTTGAGGAAAAGATCTATTTCAATTGCAGGGAACTAATCACTGCTTCACCAATTTCCTTATCCTCTTTTCAGCTGCTAGCACAGGTTTCACGGGTCAATTCTGCCCAAGTCTGTTGCGATTTTTGATGCTGAAGAGGTAACTCTGCAGATGATCTTGAAGGTCAGATGAAGGCAGGAGAAGGCAAAACAGCATGACTTTGCACCCAGCTGCAAGCTGATTGGGAAAAAATAGTTGCGACTGGACAGCCTTTGTCCTGTTAGCCTAAACCTCATTGGGAAAAATGTCTTTCTTCATCTAAAGGGTTAGCATTTCTTACTGGAGCTGTACAAAGAAAAGAAATTAACCCCCCTTGTGGGATGTGATGTTCTATTAGCTGATATTGCCATCTTTGTTTATCCCCTCCTATGCCACAAACCCTGAACATGTGCTACATGTCCTTAGGCACTCACGGGTTAATTTACTTGTGGAGAATAAGGCAACAAAATTATAATAATAAATTACAAAACATAGTACAACTAGAACAAAGATACTCTACAAAAATTCCTTCTGCTTTTTTTCCTTGGTATTTCATCTCAGCCAGAGATATAATATAAAACTTCAGGTGAAAGTATGGTCTGTCACATTAATAAATCTTATGAGAAAAACTAAATAATTCATTAAAACAAATTAACAAGTTAATAAGAGCAGAAGTGAGTTAAAATACAATAAAATATTATTAATACATCTCACCCTGTATCCAGAACCTGTTTAAAGTGAATCAATGCACAATTAATGGGAAGCTGAGCTCAAGGTTTTTTGTGATTATGTATAGGGCAGATAATGCAATATCATCTTATCTGCAAGGTGTTTAATCTCTTTAGCACTTCTGAAATGAAACCAAATGTGATCTGGACTTCAGGCTGCTCAGTTACTGCAGTGATGGGAATTTTAGAAGTAAGAGAAAATGACAGTCAGAAAACAGCATATATTTTTGTGGGAGTACTCTCCATAGTCTCCAACTGCAATTTCCTATATTCATAATTTTTCAGTCTAAATAGAAATATTTGGGTTTGAATAAAAACATCAGATTTCTATATAAAACAATGACAGTTTTAATTGTCACACATTTGTTTTGAGTGGGTTATTAGAGCTATTATAACTGCAGCATTGATTCATGAAGTTCTCGTCTTTTTGTAATGGGATTTCTGTGGTGGCAAAAAAAATCTGAACAAAAGAGACTGTTATGGGAGAAAAAGCTAAAGGCATTTTTGGAGGCCGGGAAAATGAACTACAGTACAACTCTTCTGAGATTTTTGGGTGAGAACAGAACTTGAAGTCCTGCTGAATGAACCCATTTATGTGCTATCCAGGGTGCAGTGATTTCATCGGGACTTTCCAGACTTGGCATTGAAGAAGCAGGTTTTATCACTTTGAGCTTTTTGCACAACAACAATTTGACATCTTGAAGTAGATACTGTGGGTTTTATGTGGCTTCAGTTTATCATGTGTTTTATGTGCTTGTCACATAGGTAAATGATCCAAGAACTCATAGAAATCCCTAATTTGAACAGACACCAAATACCAGGTGTAAAGAAAAGTATTTCTCAGTGAGAAAACTGTCAGATTTGTCTCTGGAAGAACTTACAGTCCATTCTTGAATATTTCATTGGAGATAAGTGTTGCTCTTCCTGGAGTCAAGGCTGGGCTTTTGTATCTCAGCAGGGCTGTGCTCCCTCAGGAGTTTTGTAAGATATAGTATTTGGATATTTTTTTTTTTATTTTATTTTGGTGAGTACTCTGGAAGTAAAAAGGCAGTTGTGGCAGCAGAGGGAATCAAGATCATTGAATTTTCACTGCTGCAGAGGAGACCATAACAGGAAGGAAAGCTGAGGCCAAATCTTGGTTTCAGAGAAAGAGGGACATTTCCCTCTTCTACTGCACTAACCAATGACAGCTGCAAAGGCATACCCTGCTTTGCAGTGTGATAACTTGTTTGCCTTTTCTCTAGCCCCAAGCACAGTCCTTCCTGGCTGCCTGATGTTGAGTATGGGTAGCCCAGCCTGGAAGGGAGCACAGCAGACAGCTCTAAGACAAACCTCTAGATAAACATGTGGGTCAGCTTGGTAAGTTGAGAGAAACAGGCAGCTCCTGAAAGCAGAGATGTTGGGCCAGGGTGTGTGCAGGCAGGGGTGTTGAACTCATTTGGTACACGTCACCAACACCTTCTGCACTAAAAAGGTAATATGCCCCACAGAGCTGATTAAGAGAAAAACTAGGAACAAGAATTCCTTTTAGAGTGATGTCCCAGCTTCCCTTCCCTATGTCCACCCTGGTTTTATGAGGTATATTGGAGACCAGTGCCAGTAGCTTTGCCATGACAAAGTCCCAAAGTCTGCGTGAAACCCATCTCTGTGGAGGCTGAAGTCAGAGGGGTGTCATGTCTTCAGTGTCCACTTGTCATATGGGAGGGAACTGAGCTGCCTTCTGGATAGGTGCCCACAATGGATGTGGAAACTCTGCTGTGGATGTGCCCCAGTTCTCAATACTGATCAATGCTGATCATGCAGAGGCTTAGATGCCTGGCTTTTGGATAGCTGTGGAGGTTATTGCCACCTGTCCCTGGCAGCCTGGAGATTTTTGACACTGTCTCCCTCAAAAGTCTGGCTTTTCACCAAGGATTCTCTCCTCACTATGCACATTGAGATGCAGCAAATGCAACAGTACTTGACTTCTGGCTGATACTAAGATATGATGGAATCAGTGCGAAACTCTTTTTGTGCCACCTCAACAGCAAAACAACTGATTCTGTCTGAGTGGGAAGAGAGAAATCCCCCAAGCAAAGAGAGTCCTTGTCCCCTGTAAAAATGCTTTATGTTTTCTCTGCTTGGCTCAGCCCTATGGAAACTTCCAGGGTGCTGCAGACCCATGGAAGGGCCTCCCCCTTGTCTGCAGTTCAGCAGTGTGGGGCAGTAGGGGCAAGAGGAGCCTTCAGAGGTGTGTGTCTCCCTGTTGTGCTGCTGCTGGGGGTCAGTTTCATGGCAATTTTATTTTTTCCTCCTATATTTGGTTTGAAACCTTTATCTGGGTTAACTTTCTGTCTGGTGATGCAGATGTTCATCAGCCTGCATTCTTTTGAAAACAATGTCTTGTTTGTAGGGCAATGATTGTCCCATTTAAAATAAAACCAAACCCCCTTATCCTTGAAAATGAAAAAACATGCCTCTCCTACTCTGTCATCTCTTCTAACACATTGCGCTGAGGGTTAAAGGCGTGTCTCCATCTCCTCCCCAAATGTCTTTATTAATAGCTTTCAAATATTGGCTTCCTTAGGCCATGGGCAGATGCAGCTCTGGACATGCTAGAGGCTGCATAGCACTCAGGGAGATAAGACAGTTTAGTTTAACACAGCACGAATGATTCCAGCCTCAAGTCCCAATCAAAGAGATTTACAGCTGTTTTAAAAAGACACTAATGTTGACTTGACTGGTGAAAGAATGCATGAAACCACTCTCAATAAAAGGTCTGGTTTTAACAAGTAAATAAATATTGGAAGCACAACATACATACTTGATTATTACTTCATTAAAAATTAGCGTAGTAACCTAATTGTAGCACACCAGCAATATTTGTGCTTTTGGAATTAACAGTCAATACCCCACAAGACAGACACATCCTTTAGTTAAAACAATTATAAAACAGACAGTGAAACAGATTTCCTTTGTCACCATTTAGGAGCAATTTAATACACTCTGTCCCTAATATTTTATGATGCAGAAATTCTATTCTCTAATTTCCTTTTCAAGCCTCTATCCCAAAGGGGTTTTAATTTGATATTTTCTCCTTCTTTAATGTAATGGACCTTGCTCAGCACCTCTCTGGATCAAGCCTTCAGAGAGGCATTAAAAGGTCAGAACAAGCCGGCCATCTCCCTCTGCGATGGGACAAAGGCAATCCCATGCCTTGTGAGGGGTGTCTCTGCATCGATGCTAACGAAGTGACCATCTGCAATCTGCATCAAATAATTATAAGTTGCCTCCCCTGACTGCCCTCCATGTGCTGGCACAGCCTGGTGGGAGGCACACCACAGGCTGCGGGCTGCTGGTGCCCAGGCACGGGGGCAGTGGGGGCTCGGAGGAGCGGATCATGTTTATCCCTTCACCACAAGGCACACAACCTGCTGAGTAGACAGGTGCTGGCTGTGCTGATGTCCATGGGCAATGAAGCCTGGTTGTCCTAGTAGCTGACATCTATATCTCGATCTATCTGGATTTTTAAACTGATACAACATGAAGAATGTCACTCTCTGTTACTGTATATGCATATCTTATGGAAATCCTTTAAGCACAATGCCTTGACCACGTCTGCCCTGCTTTCTGCAGCTGATGGATTTTGCCATTGTAATGGGCTATTGTTTTCCACATTTTTTTTAATTTATCCTTCAGTTCAAATGCTTCTGGACATGATTACAGTTAGACTCTTTCCCCAGTACTGTAACAACTCTATTGTTTCTACTTATGCTTTTAAAAACTTTAAACTTCGTCTTCATAAAGCTCAGCTATTGAAACTGAAGTAAATTCTGCCTTAACATATTCAAAAACTTTAGAGGGAGCCTACTGCGCTAAGCATGCCTAAGCCTTATTGATGTCACAGGGAACCGATTACATTGCCTGTACTACAGCACTGCAGTAAGTTTAGTGCTTCATTTTTTCTTCCTTTTTCTGCCTCGTATCCAGCTGCCTCTCTGCTGGTATTAAAAGATTTTGTTGACTTTGTTTGGTCCAAAGTTTAAGTAAAGGGAACACAAGCTTTTATAAAATCCACCTCGGAAAATATATTCCCCAGATTTTCTGTAAAAGACAAGGATGATGCATATTTTTACATCAATGTACTTTCTTCATTAGTATTTGAGACCTTGCCACAGCAGGACTAGAACCAGCTAGAGAAAAAGACAATTAGAAAAAAAGAATTCTTTGAACAGAAAAATATTCCATTTAATTGAGTCTTCACTCTCTTGCTCACAAGAGGAAACAATTAAACTGTATGTTCAAAGGAGTTTCAAGAAAACATTGTGGGTGTCACCCAAGGCAAGATGGGTAAGATAACTTATCTAATCTTTGGTCCATTTTAGGTAGGCAGCATCCCATAGTAAAGACTTTTCTGTTCCAGGCCAGAGCTGAAGTCAGAACAGGAAGACAAGAGGGTGTTTCAGGTTTCAGCCCATTTCTGGTCAGCTGTGGTCCTGCTCCTCTGATTGCCTGCCCTGGAGACCCAGCTGGGGCACATCAGTGAGTGCACTGAGACTCTGCTCTGTTCCCCATCTGCGTGTCCCCTCCTGGAAAAACCAAGGCAAGCATTTTCTAGCAGGGCTGGTGGTGGCAGCCTTTGGGCAACATGGACTGTGCTTTGCATGGAGGTGGTGAAGTCTTGGTGTACAATCATCACTTACCAGCATAGGTTTACAGAGGATGGGGCTAATGGGATGGCCCCCCTCACAGCCAGCACCTGGCAAGCTCAGGAGAAGTGGCGGCAGCCATCTCCCATGCAGCTTCCCTTCCTCCCACCCTCGGGTCATGGTGCAGCTGAATCCAGGCCCAAGAATACTGCAGTTTCTTCTAGGAGCGTGCCTTCACACATAAGGAGGGATAACTGCAGGCACGTGGCCCTGGGAGATGATATCAGGCCCTTGGGTCAAAGCAGCTTTGTGCTCTACATCCTCGCATACGATCTGATACATCAGTCATGTGCTTGTGCTTGTCTTTCATACCACTCCCTAATTCTTTGGAAGTCTTCCCTTGCTCACATATGGTATCTGGCTTATATACAGGGAATCACGGGAACAGAAATAGCTATGGTGTGTAGGAGTAGTGGCTAGTCTGTGGAAATTATACAGATATTGCTACGTGCCTTTAAAACTCAGTTTCATTTTCTCCCTCCGAGCTGTTTTCAGCATCCTTCTTGCCCTTGTAGATAAATAAAGCTGGCAGAGAGACCACCTCACTAAACACTGAATTTTTTGCTTCTCTAGTAAGCCATCTGACCCTGTGCAGGTTTGTTCACTAGTTCTGGATGGTTAGGTAAGGATTAAAGTGGCAGTGAAGACCTTGCACTGATGCTTTCCAATGGAAAAGACCACTTGAAAATTAAAGGTAATTTAGGACTTGGGCCACACTCCTGCTTCTTGGATTGCAGCTGTCTTCCTAGGACTCCATCCTTCAGGAGCTGCTTTTAGGACTCAAGCTTAGCTGATGCCAGAACTGTGTTTCACCTGTGTCACAGCCCAACCATTACTGAGAACAAAGAGAAAAATATTATCTTTCCTTCAAAGGAGATTTTAAAGTAGAATCAGTGGTTTTAGCTGTCAGAAGGCAGGTCTTCCAGATCTGCTCCCCTTGTACCTGTGTGGGGGAGCCCAGCTGGCTCTGGGCTCTCTGTAAGCTGAGATATCGAAGATGGAACTTTGCACCTGGCAGAGGGTTAACC
>JAYRBT010000082.1:106425843-106483285 GCA_036023395.1 Myiotriccus ornatus
AGGTCCTCAGGACGTGGATGGATTGCCTTATAGGGCTAACGAGCTCCATCTGCCCGGGGAGTGGCCCTGACCAGGAAGTACTTAATAAAGAATTGCAGTACAGATGTGGAAAGCTAGAGCTGGCTGTAGGAAGGAATCCCTTCACACCTATTTTGTGGATGACAGCTCATAACTCTGAAGCAACCATCACCAATACCATCCACTACAGAAGCCCAGACCTCTCTCATAAAAGATTTCCTAATCCTCAGCTGCCTTGAGACAGCAACTGTAATGCTCAGTTTTTCATCTAGGGAACAAGACCTATTCATCTGTTGCAGCTTTTTGGAAGACACAGTGTATCAGAAGGATCTGTAACTGTAAATTCTGTTTGTGTTCAGCCTCCCTTGAATCAAATGGGACTCACTTCAGTGGGTCTATACTTCTGTCGGACCCACTTATTTGGATGCGTAAGGATCCTAGTCTCACGCTTGTCTGGCACTTTTTTTTTATGTTGCCCTATTTAGCTATGGAAGGACATTTCCTTTACAAGGAAAAATGGTGGTTCCTTTTCTTTGAGCCAAGAGTATCACAGAATCACAGAATATGCTGAGTTGGAAGGGACCCACAAAGATCATCGAGTCCAACTACTAGACCATCTCCAAGAATCACATCATGTGCCTGAGACGGTTGTCCAAACGCTTTGTGAACTCTGTCAGTCTTGGTGCCATGACCACTTACCTGGGGAGCCTGTTCCAGTGCCCAACCACCCTCTGGGTGAAGAATCTTTTTGTAATACCTAACCTAAACCTCCCCTGACAGAACTTCAGGCCATTCCCTTGGGTCCTGTCACTGGTCACCACAGAGAAGAGATCAATGCCTGCACCTCCTCTTCCCCTCACAAGGAAGCTGTAGACTGCAATGAGGTTTCCCCTCAGTCTCCTCTTCTCCAGGCTGAACACACCAGGTGACCTCAGCTGCTCCTCACAAAGCTTCCCCTCAAGGCCCTTCACCATCTTCATTGCCCTCTTTTGGACACTCTCTAATAGCTTAATATCTTTCTTAGTACCTTTAGTGGTGCCTAAAACTGTACATACTATTCAAGGTGAGGCCTCACCAGTGCAGAGTAGAGTGGGACAATTCCCTCCCTTGACTGTCTGGTGATGCTTTGCCTGATGCCCCCCAGGACATGGTTGGCCCTCCTGGCTGCCAGGGCACTGCTGACTTTGCCATCAACCAGGACCCCCAGGTCCCTTTCCATAGCACTGTGTTCCAGCATCTCATGCCCCAGTCTATACCAACACCCAGGGTTGCCCCACACGAGGCGCAGAATCCAACACTTCCCCTTGCTGAGCTTCATATGGTTGGTGATTGCCCTGTCCTCTGATTTGCTGAGGTCTCTCTGCAGGGCCTCTCTGCCTTAGAGCAAGTCAACAGCTCCTCCCAGTTTTGCATCATTTGCAAAAAAATCCACAAACATTACTAGTATGGAGAAGTGAGTGAACCACATGCTCACTGAGATGTTAGATCCATGCATTTGATGAGTATGTATCCGGAAAACGATGTATAAATTGCTTAGCAAGCATTATCCCTCTGAGGCAAAGCTGTGGCCCATGACACAGTTCTTCACTCGCTTTCCTTTTGTCCACTTGCATGAAGGGTTTGTTTTGTCAGACAACAGGTGATAGAACATTATGCCATCCTTAGACCTTTCATCTCTGTAGCCATGTGAGAGGTTGTGTGATGGAAGTGGAACCAGCCACAGGTTTGATCTATGCATTTGCCTCTGAACTCTGAGGCACGCAGTACGGTAATAAATGCCTCACGCAGCTAGAGAAGACTGTCATGCCATAGCAACACAAGTCAGGAAGGCTACCTGTTCTAGCAGGAGTTTGCCAATGAAACTGAGCAATACAAACAGTGGAGTTGGCTTGCAGTGTAGTTTTTCTTCAACTAGAGCAACAAATCCTGCCCAAGGGGACCTGGACATCAGAGCCATTGAGGGATTGGTTGGTTTTGAGAGGAAGATTCTTCACTTGGTCACCCTCCCAGAAAAGCATTTTAGTAAATAGGAATTGTTAGAAATTGATATGCATTGTTTTGAGTATTTTGTCACTGTTCAGCCAAGAAAGTGAAAATATGAATCAATCAGAGAAAATACTTTGAAAAAACGTATATGTTTATGTTTTAGCCTAGTTTCTGCTTCGGACTGATTGCACTTCAAAAGTCATTGATCTAAACCAGAATATTAAGTTCAGAAAAAATCAGTTTAGTAAACCAAATAATACAATTGTTTGTTTTCTGTTTTCCTTCTTTTTTTTCTTTTAACATTCTGGCTAAAATATGTTAATAATCATGATGTATCTTTACCAAAACTAAAGAAATATATATATTTTTTTTAAAGACTTCAAGTCATTCGGAGTTTATGCTTCAGGAGAAATATTTCACTTTCCTATAAGTTTATACAGCCAGAGACAGTATCTGTCTCTTCAATGTTTAGATATGAAACATGCTTTCATTCAATTAAACTTTAGACCAGACCTTGACATGTTATAATTCAGTATGCTTTCACTAAAGCTATAGTAGTTTACATCAGTGCAGTATCTAATCCATTCCACAGTAGTTTTCAAATAAATCCATTATCACTACACTTTTGTTAAGACTACATATGGAGTGCAAGGTGGGCAGAAGAGCACGGCATTGTTTAATATTTTGCAGTGTATTATAGAGCTTGTTACAGAGGGTGTTCAGCCTAATCTATCTGCTCCCATCTGCCAAATATGAATCACTGTTCCCAGGTGGAAGTGCTTCTGGGGGTCAGGAGCTGTGTATGGTGCAATGGAGAATAGACTCTCCTTGAACAATTTGTAAATTCCCTATCTGTGCCATAGCACCTAAACACGCTTAGTGTATTTATCCTTGACAACACCTCAGAAGGTAGGAGAATGTTATCTTTGCTTTATGGGGGAAGAACTAAGGAGTAGTGACATCAAGGAAACATTCAGGATACGTAGGATGGAGAGCAATTATACCCCTTTCTCCAGGGCATGTTCAAGAGCCAGGTACCCTCTCCTAACTATTCTAACATCCTTAATGTGTCACTTCGTTTTCAGGAGCAAAACTGCAATGACTTTATGTGATCCATCTGTTTCTTTATGGGAAGAAAGAGCTTCATAAATAACATGTATTCACTGGATTTATCTGTGACTTTTTTGCAGGTGGGAGAAATATTTGCTTAAATGAGATTCAGATTACTGGTGGAGCCAATGAATATGTACTTTTCCACCAATTCACAAGAAGGTATTGCAGTTGAAAACTGTAGAGTTTTCTCCTTGGTCTGTGAATTATCTAACACAAGAGAATTCATCTGCATTATTCTTGTTTCTAACAAACTATGTTAAAGCAGGTGCAAACCTTATCTTTTTTTTTTTTTTTTTCCAAAATCTTCCTGCCAGGAAAAAATCCCAAGCAATGCTGGCATTTCCAGAAGCTTTCCTACTGCTCCCTGGCAGAGGACAAGCAGAGTTTTCTGTTCAGTTTGCTGAGCTGTCCCCTCCAACAGCAGAGGATCTATGTTTTGGCTCTTCCTCTCTCATGTCACGTTTGGAGTAACACAGCCCATCCCCAGCTCCTCCTACTCAGTTTTTGGCAGCCTGCTCTCCTGGAGTATTGCTGCAATTGATCGTTAGAGCCAAACCTTCATCTGAGGCTCTTCTATTGTAACATACTTCCTACTTTATAACCACACTAATATGGGAAAAGGCAGGGAGAGGCAGAGAGAAAAGGAAAGGCTTTGTGCAATTCAAGCAAATTTTGTCCAAGAAATGGTGAATGCATGGGCATTTATAAATGTGGATTTACATTGAAGTGATGTTGATACAGCAAGAACATACCTTGACATTACCTATATAATCTATTTCTCTCTTACACTGTAATAGCTCATAGTCTATTAAAGAATTTCAAGGGGAAACAAGGCTACATTGTGGAAATAAATCAAGCTTGTCTCCCCATAGAAATTACAGTGACAAATGTATAGATACCACACACTCTTTCAAGAAGGCTTCTCTTCTAAACTCGTGAGTTCTGGTCCACAAAGAAAGAAGAAGATTAACTACCTCTCCTTCTCTGAATGGGCTAATTGACTCACAACAGTGATTTCAGCTGCTAGAAAAGGAGTACAGTTATGTCATTATTCTCTATGCAAAGGCAATTTTTTTTTTTCCCCAGAACTTGGGATATTTTGCCAAGGAAGTTATTCTGATTTCTACTGTCTCTTGGACAAACATGTACAGGTATATATTTAGAAGAGTCATGTAACAGCCTAGTTTTGATGTCCTTGGTGTCAGCATCAAAATTAGCCGTGCAGTTCAAAGGTTGAAATGGAGAGGTTCCGTGTAAAGCAGTACTTTTTTCATTAAACATATTTTAAGAGCTACATTAGGTGTTCCTACAGCTTTGTGTAGAAGAATTCAGAAAGGCCTAATTCATAGTGTAGAGATGTTGCTTTTTTTTTTCTCCTTTGTGATAGTACGAATTATACCCACTCACACTCAGTGCCTTTCCACATGGGGAAGTTAATGAACAGTGATGGACATACTAGGCACCAATTAGGTCCTTAGTGATTTCTGCTTTGAAAGTGGAGGAAAGTACAAGTGGTACTAATTTAAAGGATGAACTGACAGCATAATATTTTCCAGGTCAATCATTGTCTGTTTGTTTGCTTGTCTTTGTACCACACGGGCCTCCACAACATCTCGTAGTTATTTCCATTTGTCTTGTGCATTAAAAGTTATTTCTCTATGTTTGTTTTAAATCTGCCATCTGATCATTACTGAGGGTGTTTTATAAAAAATATTGAATATTGAACGTTTGCCTGTTTGCCTTCTTTGTATCATCCATGATTTTCTACATATTAATTAAACTAATTGCCTGAGAATTCAGATTTGACAATTTATTCACCTTTTCTTCTTAACTTCTCCCATCACAGGTGCCTATCTAACTTCATTCTTTGACCTTTCCCAAATAAAGCCTATCCATCACCTCACCCCCTCCTTCTTTTTGTCACTTCACCAAGTTCTTGCATGACAGTGCTCAACAAAGCCAGTCCTGGGCTTGTATCAGCTTCCAGAAATCAACTCTTCATTGCCCAGCTTCCTCCTGGAACTTCTAAGGAGCCTCTTCAAAAACATCTGAACTCCTCTTCAGACCTGTATCTCCCTTTGCTACTTGATTTTTGCACTACAGAGAGAAGAATAACTTCAATGCCACACCACCTTTTGCATCCTGGGTCTTGGCAGCCTGATAATGCAACTGCCCTGCTTAGTCTGGACTCTAGTGAGAGATAGATGTTCAGCTCTGCGCTCACCCCATGGACCTCAGTCTGAGCTGGATCCTATGATTCTGCTCACTTCTCGCTTCCACAGTGCTAGAAGGCAAATGTTACATCTCAAAAAGCTACTATAGATGAAAAAAACTTACTGTGGACAAGAGAAGTGGAGTGAGAAAAAAGTTATATGGCTCATTCCTAGAGTTTTTGTCAGTCCCTAGGAGATATTTATTACTCCTCACTCCCACTCCCATTAGAAAGGCCCATTCCTACTGTTTGCTTTGTCACATACCTGTTTCATCTTCTCTTTTTCAACGTAGAAATGTCCTGGCCTTTTCACTCTCCTTTATTTTCCTGGGATTCTTCTCAGTATATTTCCTCTCATATCCTTTTCCAAAGAGGTAACTAAAATTACCAGTGGTATTCAAGGTGCAGATACACCATGCAGTCATATAATGTTACAAGGATGTTCTGTTTTATTTTCAATTCCTTCTCTAATAATTCCCAATGCACTCTTTGCCACTTCACTGCCATGGAGCTGACTTTTCAGAGCACTATCCATAATGACTTCCAGATCTCTTGCTAGATTGGTAATAGCTAATTTCCCTAGCTAATAGCTAATTTAGAGTTCATCACTGTGTATATAGTCATATAGATAGTTGTTTTTTCTCCTTCATGCACCTTACTTGCATTTATTGATATTTCATTTGTGATTCCCATTGAATTAAATCTGTGATTTTATTGCTTCATCACTCAGTATTATGAGATCCTTCTGTAGCTGTTTGCAGACAATTGAACATTTCATTATTGCAAACAATTATTTGTCTTCTGCAGACTTCCTTGCCTCATTTTTAACCTGCATGTACAGATTACCTCTGACAATTTTGAAACACACAGATCCTCGTACAGATGTTGTGGAACCACCCTGGTAACATTAATCTATCACGAAACATCATATTTTATCCTTGCTCTTATTTTCTTATTTTTCAAGTAGCTATTTATCCCTGCCAGTACAAACTGACTTTTTTTAAACCTATTTAAGTGCTTTCTGAGGGACTCTCATGACTGAGAACTCCATTATATCTTTCCAGCTGTGCTTGAGCTATAGCTAGTAAGCCTATGCGCTGTGGTATGTAAGCCAAGCCCCTGGGACTCCTTAATCTCTGGAGATACTTGTGGGTCAAAGAAGACTGTGAGCAGTCATGGAGTCTCAGCATCCTGGTGATATTGTGTGGGGTCACAGTGCCGCCATACAATGCTGCAAAGAGACCAAGAGGCCCACAGGGATTAGATCCTGGTGTCTCTCCATCCCCAAGCACTCAACCCCACCGTGAAGAACTGAATGGCATTTGGTGCAGAGTAGCAGCTACAATTTTAATTTTGGTTTGGATGTGGTGGTTGTATTGGAGAGTGCTTGTCGTAGAGCAAGTATATATAATTCTAAGTCTTAATTCATTGCTCATGAGGTTTCACTAAGCTCCTAAAACCTTTTTTTTTTCAGTATATAAGAACTTAATAGAAAGAAGTCTGTGAGATTGAGGGGGAAAAAGAATTTCTTAGGTCTCTATGTTGCATTCAGGTACGGGGAAATATGTGACTTTATTTTAGAGCATATGAAAACTTTTGCAACTGCATTATCAACATGTTTTCCTTGTGCAAATACCATAGTTTTTTCCTTCTACTGATGAATTAACAGCCCTGCTCAGTCTTTTCTGAATTGTTTGTACCATCCATATGAGACTCAACACAGTTTAGATGGAAGATAAATTATTGTATGTATTGTGAGCAATTGCAAGACAATATGAATTACACATTCTTGCTGCTTTGTACCATTTTGCTAATCCACATCATACTGCAGAAACAGCAAGTTTTAAGTCTGGGTAGGATTAGTCAACTATTTTAATTAGACTTTTTTTTTTTTTTTAATACCTATTGGATATTTGGTCTGAGTTGAACTTATTAGTTATTGGCCCTTTTCTGAAGCAAAACAGTATTTAATCCAATATGTGGCAAGTTAAAAAAAGCCATTCCAAACATAGTCCCCCACTCTGTCTCAGTTTATCAACCATGTAAGGATTCATAAGCAGAAACATGTTTAATTGTTTGAGTGAAACAGGACAATAAAGGACATTTGCCCAACCTTCTAGGGCATATAGACCCAATTATGGGAATTCTGAATAGAAAAAACCCCAGTGGTTATATTTCACTTAACTTGACCTTTTAAGCTGCCAATCTTTTATATATAAAACATCTTTACATGGTGGAGTTATTCTCATTTTGTTTTTCTGATGTGTGTAATGTTTTATGTGAGGTCCTTGATGAAGGGCTGGAACAAGTAAACATCTACAGCAGGATCAGAGTGCAACAACATGCCACATGTCTTCACAAAAATGTCCAACTATGATCTTAGTTTAGGGTGGAATTCCCAAACCATTTAGATTAATCATAATTGCCAACATCACTAGAAAGATGATCTCCCTTTAGATGAAATGCAACTCTGGCCTGGTAACCTTTCTTCCAAATGTACTAGTACAACTCAGAAACAGCTGTTCCTCTAAATGCCATAGTTTTCCATAACTCTTCTTCCTTTAGAATCAGTGTGGTCAAAAGTGGTTGGAAATGTACTGAAACTGGTATTAGTTTATTTTTTTTAAGGTGGAGAGAGGTCAGTGATTCCAGGATATGACTCCATTTGAGTGTTGTTTTTTTTTTTCCCATGCACCTCCAAAGACACATGTCCAAATGATATTCTATGCAACCACCCTGTGAATTTTGTTGTGAAAGCAACATAAGCATAGAGGATGATAATACTCTCAGTAGTGAAAAATCTGCCTTGGCTATTTGTGCACCAGGCCCAGCTGTACATTCAGTGAAAGCAATGAGAGACTTTCTGTTAATATGGGGGCAAGGAGCTCAGGCCTCAGCAAAATTCCTGATACCAAAGTGAGTTAAATATTATCTAGTATTAGTAAAAGAGAAACATGTGGGCTCTTGGGGGAAATTCACAACACCCTTCTGCCAACTGCAGACCTCTCCCACCAGACAACTGATCGGAGAGAGGAGCTCACCTGGAGTTTCAGTGGCTGCCTGAAGCAGCTACTGGTTTCTGAGAAATGCTGGTGTTGAAGATATCTTGTATAGGAAGAAGGGAAGTAATTTTCATGGGTTTTGATTTGTCTGCACCTGTATTGGGATTAATCTATCTAACTAGCTCAGAACCAAACAAATCTGGGGCTGAATTGCTGGAAAATTGAACCTAACTCCCTTGAGTTCAATGCCCTACCTAAGAGACTGGTTTTCATTGCTTCTGTGAGAACTTTGTGTTCTTTGGGTTTGACTCCATGTAACAATTTCTTTCCATAGAGTTTTCTTGCTAGAGTTCTGTGCCTGATACAACTTAATGCTCCATTCATACCCTTCCACAGCTGATGAATACTGGGATGTTCTCTAAACAGCTACACTCGTATGTTCATACAGCATTGGTGGCTCTACAGGCAAATAGCAATTGCAATTATGCTGTGTTTTATGCTATGGCAACTCACAGAGAACAAGAGCATGGACCTGGCCTGACACTGGCATGCAATGTGTGAAATAAAGTAAGGGTAGGACAGGGCTCCTGGCTTGGGGAAGGTAGACTCCTCTGGGTCTCAGCTTGTAATCAACCACAACAGGTTTTCTTCTTCCAGTTGTTCCTATTCTTCTTTATAACTGTGTTGCTTTTGCTGAGGCCTGAAAATTTTAAAATAGGAGAAAAATTAGACTTTTGTTGAGAATGCCCTTGGAAATAGTAGTGAGGAAAATGACATTTGAAAATGTGTTCCAGCCATTTAGCATTTGGCCAAGTTAAAAGCTGGTCTGAGCCCCAGAGACATTTCACTTTTTAGTCACACAGATAGTTACCAATAACTGCCCTGAAACTATTTGTGTGAATTAAAACAATAAGGAACTGTCCCAAGCTCAAACCTAAACTGTATTTTAACATGTTGCTCCCTCTGTATGTATGTATATGTGCTGTATACATTTGAACTTGAGTAACCCTTGTTGCTACAGATTAATATAAACTCATGTCTTGGTGCAAGAGACTTTACGCTTCCAGTGCCTTACAATACTTTTGTCTGCAGCTTTTTGCCACACCAATTCTTGCATTCTTCCCACATTTTATAAAAAAACTTTTTTTTCCCCCACTTTGCTTATGGCTTTTAATTTCTGTCTATTATTTAATGCCCGACTGTTGAATCGTGCTGGATATTGCAAATCATACAGCACAAAAACCTTCTGTGAAGTTCGGACTAATAATTTATTGTCATCCCTAGGGACACCTGTGTTTTTCCTTCCTTTCTTGTAAAAGGAAACATTCTCCTGTGGATATGACCTGCAAAATTAGGGAGGACTTGAATTTCTTTTTAAGCCTTTGACTCGCTCTGACCTTGGGTGAGGCATCTGGCCATTGTGTGCTTCTCCTGTCCCAGTGCTCAAAAGTGGATATAAACCCCACATCTAATGATTGAGATATGTGGATGGAAAGCATTAGGCAAGTGCTTTGGATATCCACTAATTTCCTTTTAAAAACTGGTTTATTACAGGAATAAACCATCATATTTTAAAAACTTTTAAGGAGATATTTAGAAAAAGTGAGGACAGAAACCGAAGACCATCCAAGTCAATGGGGAGGTACACCCTGATTTCAGAAGATTGGAAGTAGCTGCCAAGTGTATTTAACAGATGCTGCTGTAGGACTTACGTGATTGCAAACAAATGCTGTGACTTTTTTCTGCATATGTCTTCAATGAATTTATGAAGGGAGGAAACCACCTATGTGCATTTTTTTTCAGGATCAGGGCTCTTCTTCCAAGGCACTGATTGGAGGAATGCCTTTCTGGAAGAATCTGAGTGTTTAAATATCCCCAAAAGTGAAAATACTGTAATTCACGGACCATTATTTTAATTAATGAAGTGCCAAAGAGCACCCAGTGTCCTCCTTTAGCTGCTTTATTCTTTGGCTCTTTGTTCAGTTCTCTGGATGTGAATATTATAAGCATGTGTGTCCTTATCCTTACTTTAAAAGCTTGTTTGTGGCTCATTATGAGCTATTAGGGAGCACTCATCAAGCAATTGTTCTGGCAGGGATGCAGAAATTACTTCATATTCTGGCAGGAACAATTCTCTCCTACAAAACAGGCATCATGGTTGGATGTGCTGTTCCCTTCTTCCTCCTGAGCATGCTTAACTTAGTGGAGTACCTCTTTGAAGGAGAATAGGACAAGGAGTCATTCTCAGAGGGTCAACTGTAGCTTTAATGTGCAATGTATTTTTCCCTTATCCCACATTTCCAAATATAACAACACAAAAATCCCTTTGACACATCAGAAACACAAGAACTAGAGAGAAGTGTAGGTACAAGTATTAGGTTTTGAAATAAAGGTGTTGTCAGCAACCTCCAGGCTTGGGAGAAGGGCTGGCTGAAAGACACTGCAAGTGCAATGTTAGGAAGCTTATGTGTGGAGTTTTTAAGTTAGAAATTTGCAGCCAGGACCATACATATTAAGGTGCTTCTCAGACTGAGAGCAGATAGAGGTGAGTGCAGAGACCAACATGAGCACTAAGCTATACAAAAGCAATTGTCACTTTTCTTATGTGCTCTTTCAACTTTGGCAAACTGGACAATTTGCAAACTCCAGAAAAGATGGAGTTTTGTCAGAGAACTACCATGAGATCCTATGAGCTTTGGCTCTGGTAACTTCTCCTATTTTTTGGCTTATATATCTGGCTCAGAGTATAAATACTTCCAGATTTCTCGGTACTCCCTCAAATTATTTGCTTTCTTGGTTATCCTTCCCATGTCCCAAGCAAAGGATGAGGTTTCCTCATCTGAAGGTGGCATTAGGTGAAACATTAGCCTGTCAGAGCAGAAAACACCCTCTTTCCAATCATAAAATCGTAATGATAAAATTACCCAGCAGAAAATAGTAAAAATGTATTGAGTTGCCCTGCTATAAATTCTTGACAGTGAATTTCCTGAGGGCAGAGACACTATCAGTGCTATATGTGCATCTGGTGACCAGCCCAGGAGAGAGCTGATTCTCTGCTGGGATACTCTAGCAAAGTGGTAACTTCTTGGAAGGCACCAGACCATAACAGCTGTGCTCCTAGAAAGTGCACGTCTCAATCCCATTGGCTAAAAAGGAGACCGAGGATGTGGGGGATGCTGTTTGAGGCACCTGTTGCAGCACTGGTGATGAGACTGCAGATGTGCACAACTGCCAGCTGGAGTGCAGTGAGAAGCCCCCCAGGGCAGCCCAGAAC
Organism: Myiotriccus ornatus; assembly: GCA_036023395.1. NCBI lineage: Eukaryota > Metazoa > Chordata > Aves > Passeriformes > Tyrannidae > Myiotriccus > Myiotriccus ornatus. The sequence continues at coordinate 106,437,449 of JAYRBT010000082.1, forward strand.
TTGGGACAGGCTAATGCCACCTGACTGCTCACCGACCCTCTTTGATGGCCAAGGGGAAAAAGGGGAATGGGGCCAAGGTCTTCGCTGCTGCCCTGTGATACGCTGTGACTGCAGACTTCACACCTTGTGCTGGAAGAGTTGAGATGTCTGGTGCTGTCAAAACTCAGACTGTTGCTGCAGACGTGGTTTCTGTGCACTGCTTTCCTGCCTGGGGAACAGTCATTGCAGCAGCTGAAAACTATCTTGGCTAAGGGCCCCACACCTACTAGAGGTCAGACAACCACATAATAATGTAATAAATGCAGGCAATTCTGAACAACTTTTTGAAATCCCCAGACCTTGACTGAAATTTGTGTAAGCCAGTTCCCATTAACTTCAGCCAGATTTGAAGCAGGCACTACAGCATTATTTTTAAACCTATCAGAAAATCATTTCAGTCCTAATGTTATTATAGATACAACAGAAAAATGCACTAATGCCATCAAAAAACTCCCAGGTAATTTACAGAAGCTGCAACTAAGGCAAGGAGCTGAGCACTGAGAGAGAGATCTGATAACTTGATTCAATACAGGTTTGTATCTGTTAATCCAGCATTAATGAACTGCTGCACTTTGTAAAAGATGACTTCTGTGAAAAACCCATCTGCTGCTCTCCCTCATTTCTTTGCCCCGGAAAATGTTGCAAAAGCTACATACCCGGAATTACCTCCACACACAGGCGATTGCTGTGATCCATTCAAAGTCTGTCTTTCTTCAGATATAACTCAAATGCAGAATTAGTTTAAATTGCTCAGTCGTCTCTTTGCACAGTTTCTGGTCATTTTAAGCCACTCTGTTCTGTCAAAGCAGTTGAAAAGGGCCTTGCTCCCTGTGCTGGGGCAACTTGGCACCTGGAAAAAAGGGGATTTCAAATGAGGGCAGCACCCTCTCAGGGTTGGGTACCCCCACAGTATTTTGAAATTGCAAATATTTTGTTCAAATTAAAAAAAAAAACCAAACAACCCAAACATCAGGCAACTTGCCAACAGTCTGAAAGGAGACTTGAATCTGCTTGAATAGGCGCGTTCAGATGAAGTCCTGCATCACAGTGGTAATTACACAGACTCTGTTATCACAGTAACTCACTCTTGTAAAGGTGAGAAATCCCTTGTAAAATAATTACACTTAAGCCCACATATTTATGTAAGGCAAGGCAGTACTAGCAAACCCTTCTGCTAGCATTTACTTCATCCTTCTGCTTCAGAGGGTCAAACTGCTCTGTAGTGGGGAAAAATGCAGAATAAGCCCAAGGAAGACAGATATTCACATATGCAAACCTAATCTGAGTAAGTACAAAGAAGGGATTACAACCAATTTCTGACTGGAAACAGCTATGAACAGAAAACAAGCATAAATGTTTTAAATATTTGTGTGGACTTCGCAGGGTAGAGCCAGGAATTGCTTAGTAGAGGAGGGAAGTGGGCTGCACGTAAATAAGCTCATCAGGAGATTAATTATCTGCCAAACCACGCTGATTCTTCTTTACAGTAAACAGCCACTACCTAGTATTCAGGACAATTTTCAAGAAGATCTATAGTTTCATCCTAGTGGTGACAGGCACCAGAACCTCCCAAGCTGCTGGATGTTTTTTTAAAATTCTTAATTTTGCCTCCCCTTGAACAGAGACAAACATAAACAGCAGGCAGAAACCACTGTTTCTCCAGAAGAGTAATGTTCTCAAGAAACGGCTGCAGAACATACACAGTGCCTGTGTTACTGGAAGAATTCAATGAATAAAGCTCCAATTTTCTCCAGAAGAAACCTAGGCACAGAATTATAACACAACATCTCTTAGGTCCCGAGAAATGGGTAAAGTCTCTGCAAGTATCTGCAACTCTTTCATTTAACAACCCTTGAAAGACAGGAGCAGAAAGTCCACTTTGATACAAGGTATTAGATACTGATATTCAGCCTCCTTCCCAAAATACATGACAAAATTTGCTGTCAGCATTTAGTTTTGTTATTTTTTCATTTTTCTGCCCAGGCAAACGTGTGGTCTGTGTACTCATCAGCTACATACGCAGCCAATGACCTCTGTGTAGCAGCTCTGTTCCCAGGACAGACTGCAGCCGATGGACAGGCAGCACTGGAGGAAGCTACTCATCAGTCTGGTTCTACAAGCATGGCTACCACACACTCTGCTTCGCTGCTGTGTTGTTCAGCTTCGTTCTTCTTTTGCTATTCACGTCTCACAGTATTCGGGTGCTTACCATCAGTGTGATCTTGGGTCATTCCATGAAGGCCCTCAGGTCTGCACACAAGAGGTGATGCATTCAAACTGCTCACCCAGCTGTAAAGCCTCTCTGTGCACTGAGGTTGCCAAGTGGCACACTTTCGCTGGTGTTGTGGTTTTGGAGAAATTATACTTCATTGCAATGTGCAAACAAATTCTTCATGATAATTTCAGACCAATATCTTCTTTGAAACGATGCTTGAGCCACTAGATGCTGCTCTTGGTCACTGTCAGTTGAGAGAGTGATGCTCCAAATACTACCATCTCTCAGCATTACAGAAGGCAGAAGGATGCTAGATGGATGCTGAAGTGGAAGATCCTACCCATTCCCCTCCAGCTCCCGGGGACCAGCAGTGGCAAGAACGAAAAGGAAAATATGCCCTGTGCCTTATTACAGCCTGTCTTGCTAGTACAAAGGCAGTAGGGAAGATGGAGTTTGGTAGAAGCATAGGCAGAGGTAATATGAAACAGCTTGATCCCAACAGTGTTAAGGGGTGGTCTCCGAACAGAGAAAACACCTCATCATTCCAGTGGATTTTACAGAAAAACTTCCTCCTCAGGAATGGATAATGTAGAGGTTGTAAAATAAAAGTAATCCAGGTGACCAGAAAAAAAATGCGGTTTCAAAAGGAAGTAGAATAATCCCACAGGATCCTTTGAGTGGATAACCTGAGTTTTCAACCTGCAAGGTTTGCAGTATTGATATTCTATTAGCAGATCCCTAAGATTTCTAACAGCTTCCTCCCAGCCAGTCAATGTCCGAATTCTCTGGAGCTGCTGGAAAGCATGCATTTTTTTGTGGGGTAGATGATATCTTTATTGCATTTTCCATTCTTCTGAATGGAGAAGTGCAGTGGGACAGAGGCACACATTTGTGTGACTATTCCAGAGCAAAAGTACCAAAATGGAGACTGAAGATGACAACAGTATATGTTTTGCCTGTGGTTAATATATAGTGTGCTCAATCTATCAGTCACTGCCGTATTCAGAGTAGATATAGGGAACGAATTTTTTACGATGAGGATGGTGAAACACTGGAAACATATTGCCCAGAGAGGTGGCAGATGTTCCATCTCTGGAAACAATCAAGGTCAGGCTGGACAGGGCTCTGAGCAACCTGATCTAGTTTAAAATGTTCCTGCTTATTGCAGGGGGGTTAACTAAATAACCTCTAAAGGTCCCTTCCATCTATGATTCTATGGTTCATGTTCCATCTAATAATATCCTTGTGTACTCCACCAAGTCAATGCCACCCATCGCAAATGATACAACTAATAATGCTGAACCTCAGGGCTTCTCAGGCGGAAATCTGTTGGCAGCCAAAAAGGAACTGAGTCAGGAAAGTAAGCAGTGGTTGCTGCAGGCTGCAGCATCTTCATCTCTGCCTTTGTTGCCAAGATGAGACTTTTTCAAAGTACACAGCAAAGCTTCAGGAAGAAGCCAACACCAAATAAACACATGGAGAGCCGCTTTCTTCTACCATGAATCAAAGAAAGGTGCCAGAAGAAGGAGAAATATCACTGCCGATATAACAACTTTGCCTCCATACCATCGAGTTGCATATGGAGGAGAGCAACAAAGCTTGTGAAAAGGCTGAAAGGAATGTCAGACTTTGGAAGTGTGGCTGAGGACTTTGAGTTTGTCTGGTTTGGAGTAAAGAAGGCTGAGGACGACCTCATTGCTCACTACAGCTTCCTGAGGAGGCGAAATGGGGAGGGAGGTGCTGATCTCTTCTCCCTGGGATCCAGTGACGGCATGTGTGAGAATGGCACAAAGTGATGACAGGCGAGGCTCAGAGGGGATATCAAGAAACATTTTTTTACCAAGACAGGTCAAACACTGGAACAGGCTTCCTAGGGAGGTGATTGATACCCCAAAGCTGTCAATACTGAACAGGTATTTGGACAATACCCTCAATAATTTGCTCTAACTATTGGTCTCCCCCAAAGTGGTCAGGTAGATGGACTAGGTAATCACCGTAGGTCCCTTACAACTGAAATATTTTATTGTATTGTATTGTATTCTGTTCTGTTCTATTTTATTCTTCTATCCCCAAGTCTTGGTATAGATGCTTCCTCGCTTCTTTCAACCACATGCTTCCTGAAAGTGTTTTCAGAAAGCAGGCTGGAAGGTTCTGTCTGGAGATCAGATGCACAGCAAAGATCCAGCTTCTCTGTTCTGCATGCTCCATTTGGTATTTCTCATCCCAAATGGGGGAGACTGGGGAGCTGCTGGGCAGGAGGGCCTGGAAATCCATTGCAGAGCTTGGCAGCTGCTTCTGAAGCTGAGGCGTTTTGCCGTGGGCAGAGTTCTCTGGGTTGTGCACGCTGCCTGGCAGACCACGGCAGGGCATGTTTTTCAAAATGAACACCAGAGTTACTCCCTAAGGACCTGCATGAAAAAAAGAAAAAGGCGACCTCTGCGTAAATGAAATGCTTGTTTACAGCATAGTGCTACAAATCTATGTGCTAAGTTTCATAGCCTTAATGGGTTATAATTGTACCCATCTTATAGATAAAAATGGTGCAGAAGGTGTAGAAGATACGGAAGGTAAGGATAACATAGATAATGGAGATAATAAAGATAACACCTACTCACCAACATTTTACAAAGAGCAGCCTTGACATTTAATTTTGTGTTATGCTGTCAAAATACAGAACTTAGCAAAAATTAAGTCAAGAAACAAACTGTATATTATAGAGCCAACATTCGCTCCTAGTCTGTTACGTTATGGTTCCTAATTACTCCAAATGTTTCATTAACTAAAGGTGAAAATACTGCAGTTATATCTTAGTCTTTGCATCTGTTTTCACATCTTAGAATTAGAAACTGCCTTCCTTAGACACATCAAGGTGGTTGGAACTGGGGTTATGCAACTTAATATTTACAGAGTTTAAAGATGATCTGAGAAGAGCCTGAGAAAAGCAAGAACCTGGATTTGAATGCATAAAACAAGCATTTAAAGCAGTTCAGTGAAGGGAAGAATGAGTCAAGGAATACCCCGGTCTCCAACTGGCAGTGATGAAAAAAGCAGAATGGAAAGCAGGTGCATAACAGAGGATTTCTGGGCATGATTTCCACTTGTGATGCTCTGTGAGAGACCCATGGGAAGAGGAAAAGGATGCTGATGCAGGATGTCAACAAAGACCTTGGAAGAGACTGATCCCTTCTGTAGGCCTTCTGCAGGCCCCAGGGCAAAGCTTGTGATTGTGAGCAGATAAGTGAAATTTTCTTAAAGTTATTTCCAGTGCAAAGAAGAGAGAAGTCTGAAGCTGGAAAACTACAAAGAGGGTTTGTATTTACAGGATGCTCATTTGCCTTGTACAGAGGGATCACTCTGGCTAATATTTGAGTTTCTGCAGATGTTTCACCATCCTCCTGGGTTAAAAGCTGGCACATTGCAATGGCAGGAGTTGAAAAGATTTAATTTAAATTAAAGAAACCAAACCAACCTTAACAGCATGCAAACCCAGTTTCATTTTACTACAAAAGCAAAACCAGGCAAAAAATGCATTGAATTATAGAGTACCAAGTGATTTACTCGAAATACTGCAATTGATTACAAGGCTAGAGAGGCATTTTATTGAGAGGGTGGGAGGAAAAAAAGTCGTTATTCAAACTGTCTGGTGAAATTTAATGTAACAGTATAACACTCAAAATCAAAACTTTTACAATGAAAAAGTTTTTTTTTAAGGTGATTTAATTTATTCTAGTAGTTTCCAAACAAACTGTTCCATTAAAAAGTGCAATATCTAGGAATTCAGGTAAAAAGAGGCTTTGCTTCAGTCTGTTACATGCCCTTAGGAATATTGCAAAATATCAGTTTTTCCCCAGTGACAGAGGAATTGTATTATTTACTGATTAGGAATACATCATTGTGGGAGTTTCTGGAATGCTTTTGAAATCTCCTCTGTAATACTGATGTAAAGACAATATTTCTTTTCAACCAGTAGATCATGATACACTGTGCTTTAGGTTCTGCTGATTCTCCTTACCATGGCACCCTGCAGAACTCTGAACTGTGGTGCTGCATCATCACCTTTTCCATCCATTTCCTTCTTCAGTAACATCCTTCCCTAAACTCTTACTTCTGAAAGCCATTCATGGTGGTTTCTCACCTATTATTTCACAAATTTTCCATGTGTTACATTTCTTTTTTTGTGGGCCTTAGCACAAAACTACCAGACAAATACAGTTTGACCTCCCTATTTCCTTTTTTTTTTTCTCGGTGTGCTCACTACCTTGCTACTTAACAAAAGGAAACCCCCTTTCTCTCAAAAGAAAAGGGAACTATCATTGATGTTGGACATCAAATTAACGTGATATCAGATGTTTATTAGGAAACAGACTCATCAAGATAGTCATATAGTCAGCATCCATCTATTCATCAGATGTTTTAAAGAGAGACAGGATGAGACAATGAGATAGAAACATGAGTGTCTCAGTAACTACCAGACTAATTCTCTAAATGAACCCCAGAGCTATAAGTGAATTAATCCCTCTCACAAAGCCACGCTGATAGATGCTGTGTCCTTAAGTGGATGGTGGAGAGAACACAAAGATTTCTGTGAGATGCATGCCTTGGACAAAAGTTCCTTGTTTTTTTCTAAGAATATATGTTTGGCTGCCCAGGCATCGTTCCATTATGGCTGTAGAATATTAAAAATTTACTGTAGCCCCAATGGAAATGGTGTATACAAATGGGATTTCATGCTCTCTTTCTCTTAAAATTAATTTCATATGGAAGTTGCTGTAACCCTTATTTTCAACAGAATCAAGATTTTATCCAAATTGCTACTTATTATATATAAACCATTCACTAAATGGTTTCACTAAGGTCAGAGTCCCCTTCTCCTGTCTTCTGTCTCTTCACTGTCCCCTTCTCCCTCTCTTCTGTTTCCCCATCCTAGAAATAAAGACCTTTTCTCTGTCAGGGAGCTGAACTGAGGGATGTTTCAGCTTCCAAATTATGTATGCTACTGTTGTTAACTAGCCAGATCCAAATTAAGCTCATTTTTCACCTAGCTTAAACAGGTGAGGCAAAAGATGGAGGAATCAGAATTATCTTCCCTAATTTGTCAGTTGTCTGCATCTGCATATAGGTACTAAAATACCACAGTTAACTCCAAGACCCAGCTTATATCACTCTTTGAGGTACATAACACAAGAAAATAAAAGAAAGTGACTATGTAACAAACACAAGCCAATTTTTCTGGGTTGCTGAAGGCTGTAGTTGGGAGTCCAGCAGAATTAGTCTCAAGCCATTATGCACTAGCTGCACTTTTGCTTATATTAAGCCAACCAATGCACTGGAGAGTAATATACATCTATCAGTCATTCATAGCATCATAATATCTGTAATTTAACTCCTTTGGAGTTTCTGTAAGGTCTTTGAAAAAAGCAAGTGGAATGATGTCTATGGCTGGTGCCTTAGGCTTTCTGTGGGTGTTAAATACATGTAGGCAAATAGCTGACAAACCACATATTCAAACTAGCACATGCATATTCATCTGTGTTACTTGGGTTTGTGTAGGACTCATTTTAACTTGGCTGAGAAAAAGTGTTCTCCCTTCTCCCCTCTGTTAGTCCTATCATCACTTATTGTAAGAAAGTAACACCCTAAACTACTGAAGATGTAGCCTAAAATATGTCAAGACAGAGAGGGAATAAACACACCTACTTGTGTGTATGTAGATCTTGAAGAGTCAGCTCTCCATCATGACTCCTGTGCAGCTGGTGCTCATTAGCCCAGGAGAAGAGTACTGTGTTTGTCACCTGCATTACAACATCTCCTTATTCTCACATTAACTCCCGTGGTGAAATCCAGGATCTTTCCAGGAGCATGGCAGAAAGGAGAGCTTCTGCACACCTGGCTCCCTGCAGGAGTGAATGATCATCCCAAGTAGCCCAGAGATGGGAAAGGAGGCCGCAGCTTCAGGAGCAAGCATGGAAGAGACTGTCTCATGATCCCATGGTAGGGTCTCAGGACATTTTTATCATCTCCCTCTATATCCAAGGAATCAGGAACAAGGCCGAAAGAACTTGAAACCCCCAAAGTGTATTTCTCAAGTCCCCATATTCAGGAATCCTACCTGGACAGAGAACAAATGAAGGTGAGATTTGGTGTTGTTCCACTGGAGACATGAAAGGAATCCTGGCTTCTACTCTTGATTCTCAGCTTTTCAGGAAGGTTTTAATTTCACTAGATATTTGCTCTTTGCAGTTTCTTGTTTCACTCTTTTCTTCTCTATCTACCTTGGACTTATTCCAGGATGCAAGCAGCACTAATAACCAGCACTCAGGTATAGTTATCCCATTTTATTGTGTGCTGAGACAGGCTCTGCAGGACACTCTGCTCATGGTTGCACTGGATGTGATCAGCAGTGTTTCCAGCTCTTTAGGCTAGTGCTGACCTGTGCCAACTTGCTTTCTGCTGCAGTGGCAAGAACAACTCCTGCCTCTGTTAGATTTAATCAAGCAGACTTGCTTTTACCCCTCTGTCACTGCCCTTGGCTGCTTCCTCTTTCTTATTGACCCCAGCTGGCCCTATTCATCTTCAGCAGGTAGGTCCTCAGTGTCTCCTTTTCCTTCTCTTCTGTTTCGAGCTTTCCCTTTCCCCAGTCCCCTCCTCTTGTACAATTCTGCTCCAAAGTATAGCTAGCTGGATCCATACAGAAATGAATATAGCACTTAATTTTGTCCAGCACTGCCTAACTTTCAACTGATGTAATCTTTTCAAAGAGGGCTACCCAGTACTACTGTAATACATACCGTTACTTTTAACCCACAGAGGACATTTAACCCATTGGATCCTCAAAATAGGATGTGACCTGTTGCTGCCCGTTTAATATAATCAAACAGATGATAATTATGGTGCACTTTCAACACTGGAATAATTTTTTCAACATTTTTCTTCATCCCTTTTATTTATATAAATACACATATGTGCATACACATATACACACACACATATACATTTATTTATATGTTTATATATCTATATCTATACATACATTGAACCCAGGGCCAAGCTTTTTTTTTTCCAGGTGCAGCCTCTCTGCTGAGTAAAAAATTGACCCTGATAGTTGTCAAAGCTTATTGTTTACTTCTGTGGAAGTTTCTAACTATTTTCCAGTATCTCTTTCAACTCATTGGATTAATTATCATGAACTTTCTTAGACTTTCTAGTTCTGATTCTTTAATTTGATGTATTCCACAAAACTTGCAGTAACTTTTGCTTTGAGTGGCCTTCCTGCTGTGTTCCTGCCTATTGTTTCAGTAATCAGTGTTCAGCAGAGGTCCTCTCAGATCTAGAGAGTGTACACAGCAGTCAAGGTCTGCTGTGTACTTACTGCCTTGTACTGGCACCCAACCAGAACCCGTGGTGCTCACAGCTGCTGCACCTTTTTTGCCTGAAGCACATTCTGAATTAGCATGTACTGAAAATATTCATTTCACAGATGTTCAGCTTCAAATTCCACTGTTTAGAAGACAGACTTTATTAGAAAATTAGCAGATTTTAAGGAAAGAGTCTTTTCATGGATAAATGGATCTTTTCACCACTTTATTTTCTTTTTGGAGTAGTCTTTGCATAGCAAAATGTCAGTTCCTGGAAAAGTTTATTTAACTCATATTAGTTGTTGCTGTGTGTGTCTTAGGTTACGCTTACACCTGCACTTGTGTGCTCGTCCTGAACTAATTAGGTCAGCCCCAGTAGGATCTGAGCAGGGTCACCCACATATGTTATGGCCTATATATTAAATGTAGGATGGCTGCAGTGGATGGCTACTGGTACACATATTTTGTATCCTCAGTCTCTTTATGTCCCTCTGGTATAAAATCCTAAAATAACTGAATTGTATGAATTCTTGCCATCAATTTAAAGGGAAAAGTTTCTGCTTTCCCTTTGGTGCAAGACTACAAAATCTCAAAGTAGTCTGAAGGTGTCTTTTTCCTTTGTGTTGTGAAACATAAATTTTACTTTTACCTTCATCACCAGGACATTCATTACCGGGAGCTATCCTTTGGACAGAAGGAACATTAAAACTTCAAAATTCTAGTTTGATGAACGCTTGTGAGGAATATTTTCAAATGTGTTTTTCCTCAAGGTTTCTGCTTCTGTGTGCAATCGTTGTTCGTTTAATTCAGACAGCACCTGTCTCTGATCATTATTTTTTAGAGATCCAGTACTACATAAACTTAATCTAGAAAAGAAAACGTCCCATTGTTAAAATACTCGGCTGGAATCCCACTCCTGTTGTGACTAACCTTTACACCAATGCATTGTCTTCACTAGAAATATATAGTCTCTTCTGTGCCTTGCTGTGGTCTCCTTTCTCCCTTTTCCTAGTTTTGCAGATACATTTTCTGTCACTGCTTCAGAATTCACTTACTGTTCTTCCAGTAAAAGTTCCTCTAATGTCAGCAGCTGATATGAGCAGCCACCCCAGGAGCAAAAATTCCTGAACTTCTTATTGTTGTAGACTATAGGAAGCATCACAAAAACCTCTGCTAACATGATGCCTTTTTAGTTAAGGCCCTATCCCGGCTCAGCTTGCAGCTCCGAATGCCATGAGGCACCATGGATGGATAGGCACATAAAGATGAACTTCCTCTATGCCTGGAGTTAAAACTGGTTTATGTTTGTCTTCTACTGACAGTTTTTATACTCTCCTTCCACAAACCACACATGCTACTAAGATTGGTACTATCTGCCAGCTCTTTGGTGGTGAATATTTGCCAAGAGAAGGGCACTTGACTACTCCAGAAAGGAAAAATGCAGCCACAAATCCTCTCTTTGTTTTTTTAATTATGACTTCTGGTATGGACCTGTTGACCTCTGCTCCCAGTGTTCCTTCTGCCTACTGGACTGATCACCAGAGTCGAGAGCTGGGTCTCTGTCTCAGCCACGGTGTCTTCAAAGGCAGTGGTGTGCCTTCCTCTTCTCCTCTGGGACACCATGTCTGGCACTATCAGGGGAGCAGAGGATTTTCTCTCACAAGTCTTCTTGGTTTCCTCCCATTTCCTCCGTATGCTGGGAGAGGAGAGTGAGCAGGTTCCAGTTGGGTGACAGGAAAAGGCAGCAGGTACAGAGCAGACCATGACTGTGGTGTATATGCTCCAGGTCTGAGAGGCCCTCTGCTGATCACTCCTTACTGGAGGGATAGGCAGGAACGCAGAAGGATGGCCACTCCGAGCAAAAGGGACCGCAAATTTCTCAGAGCATAACATCAACAGAGAGATTCAGTTGAAGAGGGGACTGACCAAGGAGTTCTGTGGGTGTTTGGCTGTTGGCTGAGGTCAACCCACCAAAATGGTCGTGTGAATAGCACTGACGTGCTACTGTATGATGTGTAGGTAGTAAAAACAACTTTATGTTTTCACTCATTTGGGTTAAGGAGAGTTTTTATGCCTTGACCTGTCTTCTGACCGAACGCATAATGAATTGAAAAATCTCCTGGGAAAAAGAACAAAGGAAATCCTTTTATTATATCTGGAACAACAACCCTTCAGCTGTATTTCCATATATAATAAGATTCACTTATTTTGTTACTACTGAACCTTCAATTCTTAAGACAGAAGAGACACACTATGAGTAGAATATATCATAATATATTACAAACTTAATGATATGTTGATTCCTTACTTTTATGAAAGATTTTGGTGTGCTCAAAATTATCAGAGTTTCTACCATTAAACCACTATGAACTGGCCAAATAACTACTGGAGACTGAAATACATATATCTATATCTATATATATCTACACATACATATATACCATACATACGTATTTTATGTATACGCACAGTTTATATATATATATAATATTTTATATACACATACACACACACACATGATTTTTGAAAGGAAGGTCTCTTCACTGCAGCTAAAGGGAAACTTTTCCTTAGTTAAGCAGAGTTGTAAAACAATAAAAGAAAATGCTTTCATCAAGTTTAGAAATTGCGTGACAGTTTGCTTAGAATTACTGGGATCAGAAAGGAGTTTTTCACCTGAGCAAAAACCTGAATATTTAAGTACTCATTTTAAAAAGACAGCACTCCCATAGCTGCAAGTGCTGAACTGCACTGCACTGTTTGCAGCCTGGACACTGTGGGAGAATTTCAGTGTAATTACTCATTTAGCTGTGACCTGTGATGGCTAAGGAACAGGCTCACCCTCTTTTTTGCCACACCTTACACAACACAGCGTAATCTGCTACAGAAAGATGAAGTGGGCTGCTGGAGGCAGTAGTGAAGTCCCTGCAGCTAAAAAGACCTGAGGTCAACTACTAAAATGCATTAAATTTCAGTGGTGAAGTTTTCGAATCTGAAAGAAATAAGTGTCATAAGCACACAGACAAGGAATATTTCCTGAGCTATTAATGTAATTTTCCTTTCAACACTCCTACAGTCCTGGCATTTACAATGTTTCTTTTGGTACTGAAGTTGTGGATAGAAGAATTCAAGAATGTCTGTGCATATTTAAGATACTAATCCGAGATTATTTTTAAAAGCCAGCACTTAGGTACCACTAAAGAAGAATGAACTAATGAAGTGGTTTAGTCTTGATGTTTCTGGTCATGATCTAATCATGTATCATTTGCATTTCTTAGGGACGGTGATTCTTTTCATAACAGCAGAGACAAAGTAATCCAATAGTTTAAATATGAGATAATTTTATAGATTTACACTCTAACTTGCATGCAGCCCAATTCCAGTATTTGTGTTGGCTGAAATGGCTGGGCAATGTGCTATAGTAGCAAAAGGTTTGAAAAACAAATTGGCCTGCCAGTTTACCATGTTTTTGTGAACTACAGAAATTTCTAAAATCATACCCCTAATAGAGTTGAAGCAGAAGTACAAAAGTATAAAATCACAGCAGCATCTATTTCTTTGAATCCAGCCAAGTACTGATTGCAGTTAATTTGGTTATGCTGACAGGCTAGTCCCTAGTTTTCAATCTCCACAAACGAAAAACATTAACTTGTCTTCTGAAGCCTCTGAACTTGTCTGAAACCTGTTTCCTTGCCATTACCCAAGTGAGGGCCTTCCTCAATGTCTCCAGTGTCAGGAGTACTGGATACACTGAAGTGAAGCTGTAGGCACCAAGATATTCAAAGGGAGTTCCCAATATGGGGCAAAGTGGGAAAGTCAGGATTTCCTGAAATTAGTTCCCTTGACATTCCAGAGATGCAAAGCAGTCTCCTCGTCAGGATGGTGTAAGAAGGTGGCACCACTTTCCACAGGAGGGATGTAACACTAATTTTCCTTTCCCACCTCCATTGCTTTGTTTTTCCTCTCTGGAGGCTCAGGCACAAGCATATAACAATACTTTTCATTCTCTTTGGCCTCACTCCACTGTTTGCAGGTTTTATTGCCAAGCTCTCTGCTTGACTGATGTGTCTCTCTTATTCTTCCTGCATGAAATATGTTCTTATGTAGGAGTCATTGGCAGGCACCGGGTGCCTGGATAGCTCTGAATTGTTTGATACTAGGGGTAGTGGGCATTAAATATAATTAATCTCTCCCCTCCATCAGTCTTTCCCTTTTACCCATCTAATTGCACTGGTGTTGTATTTGTGTAATTCAGTTACATAGCAGTCCCTGCTATGTATCTTTGTAAGCTGATGTCTGGATGAGGCACCATCAGAAAGGGCTGTTCAGTCAACCAGGAGACCACACTGGGTAATCACTGTCCCTGTCCAGACAAACAGGCTATCTGCAGCTCTGCTGACCTCCAATGCTGACAAAGGTTCAGCTGGGTTACAGCAATTTTCTCCCTAATCAAGATGCTAACTCTAAGGTTTCCCTAGCAACAGGAGCTTTAAGTCCAAAGTGACATCTCATTTCCACTAATCTTTTATTTCATTTCCAGTAGGTAATCGCAGGTAAATCCTCCAGCAGCTGTTCCAAAGAAGGATGAAGTGGTCAATACATTTGATTCTGCTGCCTACAAATACGGGTATATTAGAGAAGAATGTCAACAGACTTTCATCTGACCCACTTAATCTGTGTATTAATAAGTATTATCTGAAAAGGTAGGTGCTTTTTCTTTGCAAAATTATGGCATACCTCAGAAGTGAAGTATCATCCTTTTCAATTACATTATGAAATAGAAGGGCAGCTCACACTACTGAGGCTGAGGTATATCATTTAGATAAGAGACTGAAAATCAAATTCTTATCATGTGTCTCAGTGGACTTTCCTACTACTCAGATGGTTTAATTCCTGTTACTAATAACAGAAATTACAAAAGAAAAAGTGCTATAGGATTCCCCTTTTGTTTTGCCATGAGTAGCTAAACAGCACCCTCAGTCTTTGAATGCTGTGAAAAATTCAAAAGGATCAGTTAATATTAGGTGGGAGACTTACAGAACATTTGCAAACATCTGGCAATAATTGCATGAATGAGTTGTTATAAAGTAAAGCACAGCACTGCTTATTTGACATTAGATCAGCTCTCTGTCATACAGTTACTTTGCAAAGGGAGCACTTTACAATATCTGCACTGGCTCCAATTAGTTTCTACTGAAGTGTCAGGTATAGATTGAATGGACTGTCTTGCTCTCTGGGTGATAGCAAGCAGTTGTGATCAGCAGCTGTGTTAGGGCTAAAAATCTCAACAGGCATGTGAAAAGGGGGTAGAATTTTTTTCCTGTGTTGTTCCTATTTCATTAGAACTGGAACTCATATTTCTTGCTAGGACTAACAAAGCTTGGCTTGGTAAGGCAGAAGAAGCTTTCATGAGGAAATAACACACAAAGGTCTGGTGTGACCAGTTGTTACTGTTCAGAGTATCAAAGAAGCATGTCTCATGTCCCTTCTTTTTATGAGAGACAGACTTGGTTTTGAAAGGACAAATGAATCTTGATAGACTTGATATTTCTCTTATATTCTCATATGGTAGATTTTTCCAAAGAGTAAAAGGCTTAGTGCAGTGATTTGAAAACTGAATCTAAAGACTTAGGGACAGAGAAGTAGAGGAAATCCTAATAGTTATCTTGCCACTAACTAAAATGACAAGTTTGCCCAAAAACCTCTGCTAATTTAGTTAGCAAAAGACAAAAGGAAAATTTTGCTCTCTTTGTCATGGGTTTGCCACTACAAATGAGTTTTGAACTTCCTGAATGCTATTCAAAGGGATGGAGGAGAAGCAGGAAGAAGAGAAGGCAAGTAGTAAAGGACACAGAGCTTGTATTTCTGATCATCATGGTCTTCCAGGAATAGAAGTAGCACATTTCAAGCTGCTTGCTGGTTGCTTTCAGCAGTGGGAGTCCCCTCCGGCATTTATGTCTCAAACACTCCCTTTGGCTGCTCAGCCTGAGACTTAATAAGCAAGGACACAAGCTACTAACAAAAGAAGAAATGTTCCACTTATTATTCACTCTTAGAGCAATACTTAGAGCACTTTCTTTGTTTATTTAACACAGGTAAATGTGGTGCAGGCAAAGTCAAAACAGCAGATACATCATTCCCAATTGCATAACATTTTTCATTCAACTCTCAGGGATATGCCAGAGTCCTTAGCATAACCAGTGAGTAGCTGCCTGGAGTCTCCCCTGCTAAGGGTTCAGACAGTCTGTTCAGTTTGTTTGAAGCTGCCCAGACTTCCTCTACCTTTCTTTCTTTCTTTCCTTTTCCCCCTGCCCCCCTCCCTACACATTCGGATTCCCTCTACATATCTGCTTCCCGATCAACCCAAGTATCTAGAAAAAACATGACAAAAAAACCCTCCATGATGGTTTTCCATCAAAGAGAATAGAACACACAAACATCATGCTGGAAAGGACATCAAAAAGTCATCTGGTCCTTCCCCTTATCCAAGACCGGATCAACTGTCATTCCTGACATATCTTTCTCTCAATTGTTCCTGAAGATCTCCAAAGATATCTACTTGGAAGACTCTCCCATCAATACATTCTTTATCCTTGTATTTTCCAGACTTTTCCTTGCATTACATACGATTTTTTTTGATTGAAATGAAATCCATTATTTCCTAACATTTCCATCACAGTGGACCCTGTTTAACACATCTCTCAGTACCCTCTTTCAGGCGTCTCTTCTGGAGACTAAGGATTATTCAGGTTAGTCTTCCCAGCATCCCATTTTCCAGACCTCTGATTGCTCTTCTCTGATTTGTCTCCACTTGGCCTACCTCCTTCTTGAAGTTCAGTGCTCAGACCTCTTAGTACTCTGAATAGAATGGAAAAAACAAAGTCTCCATCAGTTTTATTTTTCCAAAGTGTCATAAAGAAACTCTCTCCCAGCTTCTCAAAATCATGTAGAGGATGCTCCAGCTGTAGTCCAGTGGGAAGCAATAAGCAGGGCCAACCACTCATAGAGCTTGGCCTGTGTGACTCTCTGCAGAATCCAACAGACCCTGCAGGAATCAGGGAGGCTGGATAATGATCCCTAACACAGCCAGTGAAATTTGCAGTTTGATATGTATACCAGCACTGATGCCAGGCTGTACTAATTTTTCAGTGCCCTTCTTAATTGTGTCAGCTAGACAACCATCACAGTAAGAGCAAAGCAAATGCCCATGATGGGCACACTGAGGAGGCAGAGCAGACAGGAAGTCTTGTTTCTGAGCACTCCCAGGGACAGAATTGTTTACAGGGGAGCCTTTCCCCAGGGCAACTGGTTACAACCATGTGAAATTCAGGGACAAAATAACTAGTCTGTCAAGAAATTTAGCTAGTGGAAGCACAGGCAAGCAGGTACCAAAGGACCTTTGTACTTTTTAGGGTCATCTGTAGAGTCAGACTTTTCTCACATAATTGTTTGTGCATCCATGTCTCATTTGGGCGGAAAAGGGAAACATTCCAATCTGAAGGAACAAAAGGTTTATTTGATTTGCTGGTTGCCTTCTTGAAAGGCTCTTGTCAGCCTGACTTTTGCCTAGGGGGAGAGAATTGCCATGGTGTGAGGCTTCCAGGCAGATGGCTGGAAGCAAATGCCAGGCTCAGCATCTCCCCATCAGCCCAGCTGTAGCTCCCAGATTGGAAGAATCTCATGCTCTTTGCCTCTAGGTAGAAAACATGAATGATAAGAGCCTGACAGAAATGTCAGCTTCCAGCTGCGTGACAATTCCTCTCCAACACAAATTTAAAATAAGAGTCAGGTAAAATTGAAAATTTTCAAAGAAATATTATCAGATAGACAGTTATTAAAACGGCATTTTCTGCAGAAAAAAAAATTACATCCTTTCCTCTGTGACAGGAAACTGCCAACCATTCCCACTCACTGGTGCCTCAAAATCTTTCAGTTCTTTTCCAGATGCTCTTTTCTCATCCATGAGCAGTAGTCTCTGATTTCCTCTCACAGCCTCTCCTATGAGCCTCACTCTGTTCACTTCACCTGCCCTTTTTCCCTGCTACCCTTTTCCCTCTGCTTTTCTAGCAAGAGAAAAGAAAGGGAGAAAGCAGCAGAAATTGCCAGTCAGAGATATCTTGCTACTAGTGCTTGGAAATCAGTCATGCCAGATTTCATGTTCCTTTCTTAGTTCTTTTGCTCTGTGCAGAGTTAAAATTTGTCAGGACACTACCACAATTACACAGTGTCTTGCATTATGACATTTCAGCTTTAGCAGGAGTCTCTAAATCTACACAGCTGAACTAAAGGAAAGCAGGGAGGGAAGGCAAGGAGAAGGAGAAACTGTAAGAAAACTGTAGCTCTCCACTACTTCTGTCCCAGCCCTGTTTTCACAGGGCTTACACAGTCACAGCTGCACAAGCTTTCCACCAGTGTGCACTGGTACTGGATCTTGCTGCTTCTAGACTACATAATTCTATTAAAAGCTACCTAATGGCCATTTTTCTGAAATGGCCTGCCCTTTACCTCTGCCATATTCCCTGGGAATCACATTGCCAATCCCCAGACCTGTCAGAGGTATGGTTCCTGGACAACTTCCCCACTGCCAGGACATTCTCACTGCTGGGACATGGGGGTGCTTCCATCACACCTACACCCTTCTGGTTACTCAGTGTTGCTGAGTAATTTGTTGCTGTAATTTATTGCTGAAACCTGGAAACCACAGGCAACCTATTGTCTACTGACATCCATTGGCAATTGTTGATTGGCACTTACAGAGAAGCTGAACTTCAGTTCTGTCCCATCAGCTTACCAGGAACTCAGCTAACATCCCAAGACAGTGCAGCTTTCCTCACCTGTACTGATGCACCTGCCTATTTTTTGTAACACTTTCTATCACTAATGGTTCTGGGATGGAACCCCTCTTTAGCAGCATGAGAAACAAGAACTCAACCAATCTGTGGTTGCAGGCAGAGCAGGGTACCATACTTTTCCTTCAGATTCCCTCTAAATCTAAACCAGCTTCTCTGGGCCCCCTGATGACATCTTCAGTAGGAATTTTTAATGCGTGCACTGCAGGCCTCACCTTCTACATTTCTACATCTGTATGTGTATTTATGAGAGGTCAAGTAATGTGACAGTCAGCTGGGGAGGCAAGTGTAGAACACAAATAGCGTGTCGGCTGGCTCTTGCTTGGGGGTCAGAGGGGTGAGAAAAGCCAGCACACAGGCATCGTTTCCTTCCCTTACACATCCAACTTCCCACAAAGAACAGACTGCAGAAGTCACTGCTTTCTGCCAGCTAGCAATACCCTGTTACCACTAATTGCAAAAGCCATTAATAAAAGAGGGAAGGGGGGGAAGCAAGACACAAAAGGGAATAAATACTGTACATAGCCGGAAGGCCTTTCCCTCCTACACATATGATTCACTGTTGTTCCTTGCCTCACATGGGAAAATGTTGTCCTGCTGAATACGTACCTTAAAGGCAACTCTGCCTCAGAGACATCACATATGCATATTGATAACATGCACTTTGTAGTGCCTAGAGATGTTTTTAACGAGGCTCACTGAAATGTACCAACAACTTTCTCTCTTCTCCTTCTGTGTGCCACAGATGATTTTTAAATGTGTTTCCTGGTGGTCTCTATCCCCTGTGAGAAAGCAAAAGGATGGCATAGACAATAATTCACGATGGCAGAAGAGGGGACAAACAGCTTTCCATCCTCTCCAATTGTGCAGGCTTGTGTGGGCTCGGGGACCCCTTTTCCTTTGAAACCTCCACATAAGCTCTTGGGGTTTTCCACACGGTGTCTTGAGAGACACATTGAGTACCGCTTAACCAGGCTTTAGAGAGAGGGCCAGGTGAAAGTAGAGGGGTGGGTGCAGAACCATTCCATGGAGGCCACCCTGTGGGGCTCACACCCCATTAAACTCCATCTACCTCTGTGCCTCTAACTAACATTACTGTACGAGAGGCACAAGACAGGTGAAACTTTCTTGTGATCTCAAGGTGGTGGGAAGAGCAGTGATCTCTCCTCTCCTGGCATTTTGTTTTCTAGGTGTACACAAATCCATAGACTTCATTACTAAAAGGAAGGAAATCTTTAGGTAACCTCAGATAAATTCTCATAGCATCATGAATGAACACAGACCCGTTATAATATGATTTTCATAGCAAAATCTTTGGGGAAAGCAGACCCTTGCTTGAAAAGAACATACACAAGTTGGACACACAGAGACACTAGGCTTCATTGGTTGTGGAAGCGCACAGACTGCTTCTAGTAAAAATACAAATTAAAAAAATCTGCAAAATTTGGTGAAGTTTGTCTATTACCACACCACCATGCAGGTTCGATTATGGGAGGCATCATCTCTCTGGGACAGGACTCTGAATAACTGTGATGTTTTCTAGCAAGAAAGATGCTCTGAGACTGTTGACACAAACAAGGATCTCCCTGGGAGCCTGACAGCTTCATGTCAACCACAATGTCCAAGTATCCTCACTGCGTGTCCCCCACCTTGGTACACTTTCTAAATGCCATTTGGTCCTAACTTTTCTCTGCTTTTTTCTGCTTAAATTGAGAATTATAAAGGATGGTTTTCTCCATGTTCTTGTTAGGAAAATACAGGTAGTTCGACTTTCTCCTGTCTACACATATTCTGCAAAATGTACTTCAGCTCTCATAGAACATATTCATTTGAGTGTTATCCAGTATCAGCTCGTTTATATCCCTGCAGATATATGGAGAGTTTCCCAGCCTTGAAAGCAAAAATCAAGAGACTAGAATTGGCAGCTATTGGCACTTATTTGGGTGAGAGTTTTTCCTGTTCCTTGCGCAGGTCTATAATATTTTATCCTTTTAGAACTCTTTCTTTTATTTTGGGGACAGCTAGAGGGGAAGCTAAGGAAGAAAAACCAGAAGCCTTAAGGTAATGACTCAAGTAAGAGTGTTCACACCTTCATTTTCTATGTGTGTTAAAACAAGAAGGGAAGAATGAAGGCAGGCAAGTGTAGTAAAGGAAACCAGTAAATGCTCACCAAGAGCTGCTGGCAGAGGAGAATCAGGACGAAATTTCATTGAGAAGGATGGGGAAGGTATAATGAAATAGAAGAAAGAAGAGGTATTGTACACCAGGGTCTATTGGTAAAGAGCAGGTGAGTTCAAGCTAGCCATGAATAAATTCAGGCTGGAAATTAAGAGGAGTTTTCCAGCTTTGAGATCTGTAAGCTCTGGAGAAAACTCCCAATTAGAACAGCTTAGAAAGACCAGTTGTCATACCTTTAAGAAAGGTTGATGTGTTGGGTAGAAACCTTTATTGCACTAGAGACAGCAAAGGACTGGGCCCTGTAGCCTACAAGATGCTTTCCTGGTCTGTGTTCCTAATTAAATGAAGGAGGGTTTTTTTTCTTTTTCCTGTGTATCAAGCTGGAGGTATGTGAACAAACATCTCAAAGGCATAGAAACCTTTCTTTTCCTCCTAGAGCTTCCCCACCAGCAGTCTTCTCCACAGCATAAATCTTGCTGTAAACAGTAAAATAAATGCAAGGCTTGAAGAACAAACAAACACAACCAGGGAATGATGATAAACAATGAAACCCAAAACTGCTTCTGTGCAGTTTAATAAGAAGGGCCATATTCTGACACCCTTACTACCTGTCTACTAGAAAAAGCATTTTTTTAGACACGGAAAACTGTAAGTTGGTCACAGAAAAATTCCTGTCAAATCATCAAACAGAAAGTACAAAAGGAACATTTAAGGGTCATTGAACTGTGTTCCCAAGGGCTAGACAGAAGTGGTGTAAGTCTAGACAGCATCACTTTATACTCCTCATTTCTAAGGCAAGCAGGCCCAAGATAATATTCACATTTTGGGTAGCTTTATCATAGTTTTTTACCACAATTCCAGTGGGGTTTGATTCAGTTGAAATCCAAAGGGAGCCTGTAGATTGGTTTTTATTTTCTAAAGACTGGTTCACCTTTTTCTAGTAAATATCATTAATCTTAGAGAAATATTCAGTTATTGGAACTGCCTGATTATTATATTATTAAAACAAAGGACGAATTTTAGGAAGATTAACTGCAGCAGGATGAGTTGCAGCAGAAGCTTCCTGATTGACTGAAAAAATGTTTAGACTGTTTTCTCTTCTTATTTTTTTTTTCTTTTAATGTTAAGGTGAATGGGCATTCTGAAGTAAATATAAAAGGTAAAGTGCCAGAGGGAAAGTAGAAACACAAATACGCTGCACACAGAAATACCAGGGTACGCGTGCATAGCTTCTGGGCATCACTATGAACCTGCACCCCAGGACGACAGGTCATCCCAGGAATAGCCTGTGCTCGGAGCATGCAGTGTTGTTGGTGAGGAATTGCATGTACTGTCGTGTGGTGCCAGGTTTTATTCTGATGGAGAAGCCAGGAACCTGGCAGGGGAATGAATTTTTTTTCCACACACACATGAGGTTAGGTCAGCTTTGCAACTGGAAATATGGAGTGGTCAGAGTACACTGGATCTCCAAGGCTGACCAGGAAACTGGGCAAAGATAGAGTTTGCCCCTTGTCTCTTTATCTTGACAGTGCCAAGTCGCTGCAGTAAAAGGCATTAATGCCATAGTCGTAACTCTTGCCTTGAGTTCTTAGGGATTTCTGTGTGCTTTTAAACATTCAATGAGAAGAGGGGCAATATCAAATAAACAAGACTGATGGGGCTGTTCTGATACAAAAGATGTGAAAGGATGAGCTATATGAGTAGCAGAGTATTCCAACTATGATTTTGTGGGTTGTAAGATGCCAGGATAGTAGACGCATCTTCAGTGAGCAGAGGAGGAGAGTCCTGCTGGTAATGGAGCTGTTGCATTGGAACGGGGGGCTCTGAGGTGGTGGTGGTGGTGGTGGTGGCACTGAGAAGTAGCAAGGGGGAAACATCAGAGAACAAGGTAGAAGAGGTAGAAGAAGCCATGGGAATAAAATCCTCAAAACGGGTCTAGTAACAGAATATTTACAAATTAATGACAATGCTTTAGTCAATGACAAATGCTCTTGTCAAGGAAACTTCCCAGTCTGACCTCTCGCAACACTCTCTGACAGTCACCCTCCTAAGACCAGAGACTTTCACTGCTGGGACTGAAGTCCCTTCAGAGTGGGCAGCTCCAGAGAGCTGATGGGTGCCCCACTTGACTCCCTGCACACCTCACTCATGCAGTCAGACCATGTTTCCTCTCTGGTTCAACCTTAGGTTTCCCATAGCAGAGTCTTAGATGTCTTGTTCCATAAAGTCATTTATTCACAGAACAGTAACACAG
Organism: Myiotriccus ornatus; assembly: GCA_036023395.1. Taxonomy (NCBI): domain Eukaryota; kingdom Metazoa; phylum Chordata; class Aves; order Passeriformes; family Tyrannidae; genus Myiotriccus; species Myiotriccus ornatus. The sequence continues at coordinate 106,460,336 of JAYRBT010000082.1, forward strand.
AAATAGCTTTACCTGGATGGCTTCAAGGACTATCCCCGAAAAAGGAACCTGGGCTTTTACACCCTCACAGTCTACCAGCACACAAGTCTCATTCTTTCCTCCTGAGTCTTTGGCTCCTGCCCCCCACTCTGTGTCCATCCACCTCACTGGTGTCACTGGTCTTCATCTCCTTTGCTATCAAAAATGTTGTCAATTCCCAGCTGTTGCTGTGTCTCTCAGTGTCCATTCGCCTGGCTGGCTTCACCCATCTTCATCCCCTTTGTTATCACAGAGGTTGGCTGTTCATGGCCTCTTGTCTTAGGTTCCCATCTGGAGCTCAATCTCCACTTCAATCTGCATCTCAATCTGCCCTTTGCGAGCTTAGCTACCTGGACCAGATGTATTCCTCAACACTCTTACTGAAAACGCTGTAGCAATGCAGAGGAACATGTGCAGAGCCTTGGGTGTAATGGAACCGGCACAGAAATATTCAATCAGTGAATTAAATATTACCTGTTAAATGCAGTGCATTAATGAACAATTCTTGTCCACTTTACATAAACCTTGGCATGAAAGCCACATATATCATTGGCAAATGATGACATTTAGCCTCTCTTTTAGTTTTTTTTTTTTCCACTAGTTCCTCTTCTTTGGCAGATGAGGCACTGCTTGGTGCCCTGGACTTGAAGTTTCAAGCCTGTTTTCTAACCATACCACAGCATACAGTTAATACTTTCTTCCCATGTATCTTTCTCAGGGAAGCGAAAAAGAGAAGAAAAAAGAAATCAAAGAAACCCTGACTCCTCCTTGTAACACCCTTGTGTGAAACTGAGAGAAAAGCATCTGGTGTTGCCATAAGAGGGCACACTGCAGCTTTAGCTTCCACACAGCCCAGCAAACCTCTCTCAGGAATGAGAAGTGGCAGTTGCTTCCCCTATGAGACTGTACAGTGTTTGTGTACTGAAGAAAGTGCAGGAGGCTTTCCATTAAGTTTCCCAAATGTCTATTTGTCTTCTGGCTTCTCCCCCTGCAGCCTGCCTTTCACCCTTGCAGTCTTTCTTGGGTTTGCTTTTAAGGGAAAATTTCAAAGCCTGAAAGACTCTTATGCTTAAAGTTAGTATTTCTAGATGTGTTTTTAATGAATCTGTAATTTTTCTTGCTTAGTGTATTGCATCCAAAGAGAACACAACATTGCCTTGAAAAATGTACTGCAGTAAGTGAGCAGAAGAGAGCAGGCACATCCTATCTTGGAGTGAAGAGATACAGATCTCTCAGAGTATATTACAGGAACCATATAAGCAGCATTTTTGCAATGAGTCCCAGGCCTTATACAGCTAAAAAGATTCTGACACTACCACTATCAGGAAGGCAGACCTAAAAACTGGAAAAGGGATCAATGGGTTAAGGGATCAACCTGTAAATCGAGAATAGCTGGTGTTCTTTGGTTAAAATAATATTAAAAAAACTCATTATATTTGAAGGCCACAAACTTATTGGATAGAGAGAAACTATGCAGTTTAGTAGAAACTGGGTAAAGGAAAATCAAAATTAACAGAGGCCATTACAAATCTACTCCTGACTTTCAGAGCAAGAACAACAAAGACCTTTTGTAGGTAGAGTAGAAAGGTATTAATACATGAACTGTGGGAAACAATCTATACCTGACAGAGGGGTACTTTGAATATACTGGCATCTTTTTCTGTTACTAAGTGACTTTGATAAGTATGCAGGGCAGAGATTAAGGATAAACTGCCTTTGTTTTCAAATGGTGCTTGGCATAAAGATAAAAGATAATACCTGGTTTGATGTTATTCTTGTTTTCCTGGTTGCCTCTGAACTGCTTCATGTTACCTTCGCTCCCCAGGGCTGTTTGTTTTATCACCTTTCTAGCTAATAGCCCTCTAGGTTGAGTGCCAGGCTTCTGTGACAGAGATCATACTTTGTTATACTTCCACATTTTCTAGCACAGTGAAGCCCTGACCTCTGGGTTACCATACTCTGGCTCATCCTAATGATGATAATCTGACCTGCTGTACAGAACTGCAAGTAATAAAAAGTGACGAATGTTTATGTCAAAGAGCAAAACTCTCAGTCTTCCTAAAGGCATTGGTTAAGCTATCACCACATCTCTGGGTGCTGGAAATGCCACAGCTCCTGTATATTGTCAGCCTGGTTTTTGTCAGGAATATGAAACTATTTACTTTCAAGTATGATGGCACTACTGTTCTAGACCAGGTGTCCCCTAAAAATACTTGGATAACACTTGCTGTTGCAGACATCTCATGCTGTCGGCACACACGACATGTTGCTTTCCTATCCAGCTGAGTGTGGGAATGGCCAGACATCCTCTTGAAAAAGGGTCTAAAGCTTATTGGGTGTCACTGGCATGTTGTCCCTTTGCTACCCCCTGAACAAAGTTCCTGGGACTGATAACATGAGTGAACTTCAAATGCATCAGTGCAAACTCTGTCAACTTGGTATAAATAATTGTCATAGACTGCTTAACCAAGTTTGCTTTACGCTGAGGTGCACTCACTTGTTCTTTTCCAAGTTCTGTGGGAGATAGGTAATCTGTGGCAAAGTGAAGGAATAGGATAGTGATCCCCAAATCTATTCCCACTAGATCTCTGCAAATATATTCAATTATCTGCTGAAGTCTCTTAATAGCAATTGCCACTCCTACAAACATTGAAACTATTGCAATCTTTGGCGGAGCAGGTGCATGCAACAGAGAATACACAAAGTGAAATGGCTGAAAACCAGTTGCCTGAAACTCACACAGGTGAGCTTAGACTGTGTCTCTGCTTGTGAGAAGACCAGACGTTGAAAACATGCACGTTGACAATTTCTTCTCAAGATCCCACAGCCTTTGTCTGTGTCAGTGATAGAGGAAATGACTTGGAGAACTTTGAGTCCAGAGCCCTGACATCTAGATTAAAGAGGTTTGCTTCTTCCAAGAAGCTTGGCTGCTTTATGGAGCACACTCCAATGGGGTAGCCTCAGTTCTGACAATGGGAATTAAACGCATCTCATCTTTTCATTTGAAAAACTTATCTCTGCTGTCACTGGACAGAATCCTGAGTTATCTGACCAGCACAACACTACAGCATTCTTTCAATATATTAGATTCACTGAGTAGGAACAGCAGAAAAAGGAGATCTCATTTCTTAACAGAGATTAGAACAATTTATTGCTGCCTCTGGGACTGTGAGCTCATCTTCGAGTTGGCCTTACTAATTAGCAACATAAACTGCTGCTTCCCTTATGAGATTGGTTTGCAACTGGAATCAGACAGAAGGTCTGAGGAATGTTCTGAGAGACTACTTGGGATGATAAATTGAAGAAAAAGCCCTAAAATACAGTGCAATTCCTAATGTGAAACACTTAATGTGAGATATTACTTGCTGTGAAATGTCTTTTGAAGTGTCTACTTTCATGCTCTTTATTTCACCATCTATTTTTATACAAATTTTATTCTTAACACAAATGTTTTCTCCACAGTCTCTTTGAATTTATGTTAGCAAGGTCACACTGCACAGAAACACACTACCACCACTACTGCAGCATCTCTGACAATTTATGTTAACCATTGTCTGAGAGAGCTTTCGAGCCACCTCCTACTATGCAGATCAAGACTTCTGTTATCTACAGATCTAGCTCCATCCAGAGATTTTTTGAGCTACCCTGCACTGCCGTGAGAGGCATCACCAACCTAATCCCCTGTCAGCATTTAATCCCTGAGTCATTCCAAGTGGAGATACTTCGCATGCTTCATTTGCTACAGAACTGTAACATCATTAAAAACAAAGGGCTATATGCAAGCGTATAACATCATTGCTACTTGTAAATTGTTTCATCATCAGCCTGGTTATATTCTTTAAACCCTGGAGTCTCAGATCATGATGTTTCCAGCTCTTGCAGTTGCACCAGATCATCACATGAGGTTTAAACAACCAGGCAAACAAAATTTTTTTTAATTTTAAACTCATCTGATTGTAAAAAGATAATTTTGTGATTCTGAATCTTACACACAACTGGTAATATTTTGGATTTCGCACATTAGTTATGCAAAGCTTTCCTAATGTTATCGCAAATCTGGTTGTCTTATTTTCACCAAACAGAGAGTGTGAACCAAACCAAACCAAAGCAAGCAAACCTAACCTCCCACCTATTTAACAGCAATTGTATGTCCCCAAGTACTCTTTAAAAATCGCTTTCAACCCCAAGCTCAAATTTGTGGGTCTAGGGCAGCTCAATAGTACAGAAAACTCACTGTAGCCTTGTCAGTCAGGAGAGGTGCCACTAGTGAGCAAATGGAAGGGAGCTCTGTCTTGTCAACTAAAAACTCACCCTCGTGACTGAGCAGGTTTTTACAGCTCTGCTACAGCCATTAAGAGGGAATGGGAGGGGCACAGCCACAGTGTAAATGTATATGATCAAGATTTTACTTCTGGCACTGCCTTTCATTTCGGTTCCTGTGTAGGTCTGTGGAAGAAGAATAGCTGACCTACAAAAAGCACATGCCTGGGTTACACAGATGTCTCTTAAGAATCAATCTCACTAGTAAAGTTTTGCCTGTCAGTCTTATCACCACCAGAGGTGTTCCAAGCAGACTGAAGAATCCACACACAAATAAAAATAATAATTAAAAAAGTCTGTATTAGTTCTGTTGATATTCTGAAGGAAAGGATCTGGTAAGACATATGGTCATGGCTGGAAACACAGTGGTTGATCTTCAGGATTTCCTGATATGGATTGTCTTCAAGAAAGTACAAAGCAGGCAAGAAAAAAAATCATGTTTCAGCAAAAGCAAGCTGTAGCATAATTACTCAGTGCAGGTGTAATGGTTTGTTACTTACAGAGGGCATTCATAGCTGCATGTTAAATCAAACCACAAGGAAAATGCTGTCTGTGTAACAACCATGAGAGCAGACAAGGCTTCCTCTTCTCAGATTTATCTACAGCATAAACATTTTATGTTTGCTGGAGAAATGTTAACACTCGTAAGAGAGAAAATGCCAATGTTCAGAAAAGAAAAACAGGAGTCAGGATGCCTGTGTTATCTTTCCTGTTAAAGTTTACTATTAAATCTGTGGAGTAACAAGAGCACTTCAAGACTGCTTAACCATTTGTAGTATATGCATACATATTATTTACACATACACACATATACATTATATATAGAGATAATATTTATATTATATACATACATATACATGAAAATTTAAACATTATGTTATACACGTACACACATATATAAATGTAATAGTAAAAATAGTTTTACCCATTCCTAGAACTGCAGAATTCAGTATTTGAAAGCTGCTTTAGCTATAGGGTTTCCTTCTGGCCATTGGAAAGCCAAGGGATATGATGTGGATTTTGCACCATCTGACTGCAAAATTGGAAATTAGTGTCTAGGTTTTTACCTCATGTTGTTAGGATTATATATTTCCCATTTAACTCTGAAACCTATGAGATATTTCACTACTGACTAAAGCTTGTGTTTGCAGGGGTATAAAATGACAACTTTTCTGTCTCCTTCCATCACCCGAGACTCCATCTCTGCCATATATACACTGCCTGGATGTGAGTTTTCTCCCTTTATATGATTTTTTTATGTTTTTGGCACAAAAACTGCTGGACCCTCAGACACTTAAAATGAGAAACAAATGTAGAGGAATGTAAGAAGAATCAGTATTATTTAGGCAATTGTCTCAAATATGTAGTTTTAATGATAAATTCTGAATAATTAGCAAAACGTTGAGAAAATGGATTAAAAGGGGTTGGACTCAAAAGAAACATGTCAGTTTATCATGAAAGAAATTTCATGGAAACTGTGTGTTTTATTAAAAAAAATACCATTTGAAGTGAAAATTCAGATGCTTGGAGGTTCATTGTAAAAACCTCAGCAGCCCCCACAGAGTCCCAAATTCATCGAAGGCATAGCTGTCTTTGCAAGAAATACAGACAAGAGGAGACCATGCAATGAAGGGTCCCATTAGATCCTGCAGAACAAACATGTCAAAGAGCTAGGAAAGTTACAGGATCCTCTTGGAAAAAATTAAAAAAATAAAATTAATTGTTCCACACAATTCCATTAAATATTTGATGATTCAACCTGTAGGAAAGACAAAATTAAGTGTGGACAACCTGAAAAAAACAGAATTCTGTAAGAGGAAAAACACCCAAACTTCCCTCTTCCCCCCTCAAAAAATCCCCAACAGACAGCAATTTTTCTAACTAGGGGGGTAATGAAATTATTTTGCTTTGACCTTTTCCTCACCACTCAGACACAATAGCAATAGCTGCTATATATAAACCTTAGATGCTCTTGAGCTGTGCTCAACCAAAGGATATTTATTTTAACCCAGAAAGGCTAGTGGTAAAAGAAGTTGGGGGGATGTTTTATTCACACAGTGATAAATTAACCTATGGATCGCTTCTCTAAGGGTAGCTCTAGGAATGACTAGGATGCAGAGGGATCCAGATGGACTTTTTGACCTCTTTTTTTAAAGCTCCCTCCATGACATTTGCTGGGCTTTTTCAAAGCTAAAAGGTTGCAGGACACAAAGCTTTATTCTCACATTTTAGTCTTGAGGCTAGAAAAGCTTCTGCATTCATGCCCTAGCGGTGTTTGCCTGTGTAAATCTGAAGTATGCTGGGCAGCTGTGGAAGGAGGGAGAAAAACAAAAAAGCCTTGTGTCTGAAACATTTGTGTTTGTGTGCATCCTAGCCTGTACAGCTGGTCTGACTCAGCTCCGAGAAGATGCTGTGCAGCTGTTTCTCTGGAGCAATACCTGTGGGCAAACAGCAGCAGAGTCCAACATCTATGTATATCTTCCTGATCTCCAGAGTTCATTTTGTCCCTCCTCTGTCATCTTTAATCATGAAGCATAGGCTTTTTCTTACTGGATATTCATGCACATATGTTTAGAACTTACAGGGACAATCAACCATTGTTCCAGTTTTCCTATTGAAGTTTTTCTTGCAAATCAGAGCCCAGGGACTGGCCACAAGCCCAAATCCCATCTTTTCAAAACTGATTACTTCTTTGCTGGGACACTGTTTTCTGTACTGCAAGTCTCAGACTGTGTTCAGCTGGTGCAAACTGACTTCATCTCTTCCAGAAGTGAGGGCAGGATGCAGCCTGTGTACTGTACAGCTCTGGCAAGTCAAAGCAGATGAAATGCCCTCACCCCGGGGTAGCTCTGCTGCTGACTAGAAAAAGTGGCCCCAAGTCCAAAGTGGCAGTAGCAGCTTGAAGAAGCTCACAGAAGGAGGATATAGGGATTAAACCATCTCATTCCAGCTCTGATGAGCTCATTCAGTGGGAAAGGCAAAACAAAACAAAAAAGCATGCATTCCTGTCTGAATATGGGACCACAAGGCAGCTAGGCACTGAGATACCATGCAAATGGAAATAATTAAGCACCAGAACAGAACAACAGAGACATCACTGGGAATTATCAAAGAAAATTTTGGAGGAAAAATGAATGAATCTCCAATGCTCTGAGATTTGCCGTTGTAAAGAAACAATTCCCACAGAATAAATTGCCTAATTTTTAAATGTTACAAATGTGGGGAAAAAAAAAAAAGCGTTGTGGTAAATGGACCTTGATAGGAAGAGCAAAAGAACCCAATCGGTTCCATGGCAGTAGGAGCTGGCCATGACCCCATTTCAAGCTGTAAGCCATATGGCTCAGAAATAAGTGGAAATAAATGACCAAGTCATTAGGATCCCAGTGGGGCATGCAGCAATCTCAAATGGCAGCTGATCTCCCACGGTTTTATCCACTGATCTTGTCCACTGCTGGGAAGAATGGCTCAATGGCTATGCAATGCTGTGCATCTCTGCATCTTTCACACACGTGTGCACACATATGCACATACGTGCACATTTTAATAAACATGTATCTACTAATATGAACTTTTAGACATACTGTGAAGTCTGGAGCTTTTTATGAAGATTCATATCAAAGGAAAAAGGGATAAAACATCATAGGAAATCACTGCTCTGCTTGAGTGGAAAACAGCAGTTGGGAAACCTTGTTTGCCAGGCATGCCCACAGAAAGCCTCTGCCTCTCCCCATCACACCCAGCAAGGTGAGAGACAAATAATATAAGCTCCTTTTGCCTTTACAAAGAAAATTGTGATAGCTTTTTCAGTCAGATTATGTCACAATCTTCGTACTTGTAAGGATTGTTTTTCTAATGAGGCAAGAGAGGTCAAAAGAAATTAATAGCCAAGATAACCGTTATCAGTCTGATATAAATAAAGCAGCATATAATGTTTGCAATACACTACAATCTGCAACAGATAAAGGGGTCTAAAGCCAAAGAGTGTTTAAAAGAAAGCTGATATTGGAAATATTTACTCTCGAAGTTCTCTTTTTAAGCAGATGACTGGGGCACAGTTGCTGTTTGTAGTTGTTGCTGCTGAAGCCAGTGTTGCCACTGAAGCTTAGAGTAAGGACATCACTCACCCAGCACGGCTCAGCCTCTCCCATTCAGTGGCTCAAATGAGATCCAAAAGCCTCATATAATGGGGACCATGTTTTAATCCCATAAGTGATGCCATAGTGCCAGTAAACACTGGGTAAGAGGCATACTACGAAGATCCCCCTTGCCCCCACTGCTGTTTTTCCTTTCTTCTCAGAACTCCTCTTCATCTTAACTCTGCAGAGCATTCCACCACTGCATGTTTGTAAGCCTCCAGACACTTATGTTCCTCTTTTGTGCATGTCTCATAACGTCAGAGAGGCTCCTTACTTATGTGGTTGTGACCTCAAAATAATTTTACTGGTTCTGCCTAAATTCTCTCAGGAATCTGTTTCAGTAAGGTACAAATCATGTATGTAGGAAGTTATATGCAACACACACAGACACACACTCCCATAAGCCTCTTCGGAGGTGCCTCTGGAGCTTGGATATGAAGAAGCTGAAGGCAAGAGCTGAAGTGCTGCCAAGGGGTGAATTTCAAGTTTGTGCCTACTCTCAGCCATTCCTACTGATTAGATGCTATCCCAGGTGATGGGTTTCCATATTAGTCATTATCAGGATCCTAAATTACCTCCATTAATGTCATATAAGTTAAACTTTTCATTTCAAGCAAAAAGATAGACAACTAGCAATGTAAATGGTACAGGACCTGATTTCCATTGCTGAAGTTCCTCATGGAAGCTTGGTCTCACAAGTCATGCTCTAGTGAAAGGGGTCTTAAGTGTCAGTATGATTTCTATCGCATTTCAAAACTTTAGCTGCTCACTAGTCCTAGGAGTTTTTAAACCATCTGGCAAAATCAGTGATGTACAATATATGACCTGGTTTCAGCTGGGATACAGTTAATTTTTTCTCAGTAGTTGGTACAGTGCTGTGTTTTGGATTTAATATTGATAAACCACTGATGCTTTGGGTTTTTTTATTAAACTATTCTTAACCTACAAGTTTTACTGTTGATTCTCCTCCACATTCCACTGTGGTTGGGGGGCAGGTGAGCGAGCAGCTGCGTGGTGCTTAGTTGCCAGCTGGGCTTAAACTGCGACAACATACCAGCATGATTTTTGCTTTAATTAGTTTAGCTCATTTCCTTAAAGATATTAAATCTCTTGCACAAGCACCTCTCCTCACTGTTGTATATTTTTCCGTAGTAAATCATTCAGTTGCACACACTTCCAGACTCCTCTTAGACATGTTCTATTGATTGGATTTGGGGTTTTTCCTAATATTTCAGTCTGAGCTTTAGAATCATTAAATGTTTACAATAATCACACGATGCCTTTTTTCTTTTTCACAGATACTTTATTTGCAACAGTAGTGTGAGAACAGTAGAATACATCTGGGAACCAGATAATCAAGTATGATTTTATAGTGTATTTTTTCAGTAGATTATTCCAAACGTTACATATGGAAAATTTTAAGTCCTATAACATTAGTTCTGATATCATGGTGACTAAGCATTTAAACAATAAGCAGTCTTGTGGAAAAAATCCATGTATTGCTTTACCTCATTTACCCTAAATTTCAGACTGCAAAAGTGTGATTTAGATCATGTAAGTGGGTAGTAAATACTTCAGTCTATCTATACATCTTGTCTATTTATTAAGTCCTTGAGAAACTTAAGATACACACTGGCTGAATTGAGATACAAAAAATTGTGCATGGTGTTTTCACCTCCCACCTTGAAAAGAGAGGCTCACAATGTAAATTCTCACATATTTTAATTACATTAAAAATATTGGATGGTGTATAATATCCTGAATGTGTTATGCAGACTACAGGTAAGATGTTACAGAGCACAGCAACAACTGCTCTACCATCAAGCACTAGAAAAGCAGAAATTTGACGGCCATCTAGCTTTCTACTGTGGCAATTACTAATAGTCAGAAATAAAGCACACTTTGAAAAGCTGATATGCAAATACACGTGACAAGCCCAAACATTGCATGAGATGAGTCTCACTCCTGCTTTCACTGAAAGAATGAAAGATACATCTTCCAAACACTTCAACAGGAGAAGTGTTATGATGACAACACAAACGCTGCAGGGTTTTTTTTTTCCTGAGAAAGAATTTGGGTGATAAACTCCCTAGAGTTCACACAACCTAAAAGGTATTTGCGTGTGCCAATAGAATCACCCTTAGCTTCCCTGCTTTCTTTTCTGAAATCCAGTGATTAAGTATGAATGTGTTTGTTAGAGTGCAAATATAGCATAGAAAAAAATCATGCCATCATGGAGGAGTGAGACTCATCCATTTTTTTTTTAGGACCCCAGAATTATGTCAGACCTGGCACACTTCTGGTGATAACCATCCGCCCTAATAAACAAAAGACATTTCCCACCGCAACCAAGAAATGCTTTAAGAGGCCACCAAGTTATGTTATGAGGTGAAATTTAGAGCTGAAGAGCTTTAGAACATAAATCTCATTTAAACAGTACCAAAGTACATATTTTAAAACAATGCTAAAGCAAAAGTATTTAAAATTCATAAAAATCTCATGCTAGTCTATTATTTAACCAAATCTGACTATTGTACAGTGATGATACCATTGCAAAACAACTTAGAGGAGCACATATCACTGTATCAAAGCTAAATCAAATCCTAAGAGATGCTGAAAAGTGATGTTCCCTTTTATGAATGGTGATCTCTTGTGGTGCAGCAGAACCACCTGTGATGATGGACACTTCCAAGGATTTACTTTAGGGTGGGTCGTAAACCTCAAGTTGAATGCATTTTCTTCCAAAATAAAGTATCATGCTGAGAGCTCTGATTTTAGAAAAAAACACAGCGAAGTGTATGACAGGAGCCATCAGAAAAGCTCAGGATCATTTCCATCGTAGTCAATGACAAACTCCTCCATGAGTCTCATTCTGTGGGAGCAGACCTACCACACATTGCTTTCCTGCTAATGTCTGATAGCATGGTATCATCCTTTACTGTCTAGCGGTCTCTATTTTAGCTTCTCTTCTGTCCCCTGATCTTTTCACAAGTCTCAGGATCTTATGTCCATTACTCTGAGAGGAGTTCTCCTGGGACTGGTTCTGAGTGACACACTTCATTAATACAGAGTGTTTTAACGAAGAAGATCCTCCTAACAGAGGTGGCTGGTGCTATGCTCACTTTATGCTCACCTCAGCAGCAGAATTAGGCTGGGTGAGGAAAACACACATAAAGCCATTTGTGCAAAGGACCCTTAGGCATGAAACAAATCACAGTTTCTTATTTGAATAACACAGTACCTTGCAAAAATCACAAATTAAGGAGTGTCTTGAAATACAAAAATGCAAACCTTTGCTTAAAAATCCACCAGTTCTATGTGTATGACACTCTACTTGTGGTAAGTCATGCAAAAGGTTTAACCAAAGTGTCCCTTTAACAAATACAGCATTTGAACAATATAAAAAAAACCAAAACAAATCCAAACCAAATGCCTAGATAAAACTTCCCCAACAAGTTTTCAATTTCTCATTGAGTCTGTTTAGCGTGGTGTTTACCCACCTGAGCAGAGGTATAACACCACACCTGTGCTGCCCTTCCCCAGAAGACTTAGTCCTTGCTGTGGGAAGGAGCTCTTATCTGTGGTTTGACATTGTTCGTTGCAGGTCCCCAGCCATGCCCACGCCCTTGAACTGTGAGGCTGTCCCTGTGTCGAGGCAGAGCTAAGGACAAATATCAGCCGCTTTATTGGACTCGACAGGTAGCCACTGCCATGGGAGGGAGCATGTCTGGTGGGAGGGCTCACGTGTCAGGAGTGGGGCTATCCCCGGGTCACACAAGGAAGCCCTGTCCTGTGCTGTTGTGTGCTACATGCTGTGCCTGGGTGGAATACGGGAGAGATCATGGTCCAACTGCAAATGCAAGGAGGAGTCATGAATCTTATGCTCAGTGCAGGGAACTTGTGCCATGCTAACTGGGTTTAAGACAAGAAAAATGTGAAACCAGGAAAAGGACTACAGCAGAGACACACTGGGACTACACAGTGCTGCAAGTAACGGTAGTAGAATTGCACTTGGATCATAGTGCACAAATTCGAGGGTCGCAGGAGTTTGTTATCTCATTAGAAACATCTAATTCCCTGTAATAAAGATTGCATGTAGAGTATGTCAAAGAACAGACAAGGCTAATACAGCCCACAGTCAGGACTAATACTTTTTTCTTCTCTTCTTGCTAAATAGGCAGGAGTAGCTTCCAGTTTAAATAAAAACTATGTAATTACAGTAATAATACCATGCTCCTGACTGCTTTGCAGCTGCATATTGTAAAACTCAAAGCTGCAGATCAGAAACAAAAGCAGTAAGTCAGTAACAGCTTTACAGAAACGTTCTGCTGGGATGATTACATCTGTCAAAATACCTCTATAAGGGAAAGACTGTTTACTGAACATATTTCATGTACCTTTCCCCCTAAAATACCCTGCATTTGCATCTTTTCCTAACACACAGAGAAACCTTAGCTAGAGGTGTAATTAAGACTATATGAAGACTGGAACAAGCACAGATCCCATTCAAATAGTCAGGCATCACAACAAAAAGCCAGAAGCAGTAAAATTTTTGTTATAAAAAAAAAATTCACAATCAGTGTCTCAATACAGTTAAAAGTTAAAACCTCTCTACATTACTAATAAATTAAAAACCCCATATCTCCAACCATGTTGTAAGAAAATAGGTAAGTAATTTAAACCTTTAGTTTATATAAATTAGCACAGAAACGTGTATTTGAACAAGTGCACTGAAAACAGATAAGCCTTCTTTTCTTCTGGTATCTCTTGTAACAGGAAAGCCTTTATATTCTTTGCATGACCTTGAGAGGCAGCTAACACTAAATGGTAAACAGTCAAACCCGAGGAGAGTGTTTCACCAGATAGACAATGACAAGAGGGAGAATGGAGTACAGTCAAATGCTTTGCAGCCTTATTACCATGCACTTCAGCATTCCATTTTCAGCATATTTACTCTTGGAGATGAAGGTAATGTATTTATATGGCAAATCACATGAGTGAAATTTGATGGATTGATACATATTTTTAAAAAACCTTCTAAAGTATAATTTTTTTCCGAGGTAGTTTGCAAGGAAATAGTGATGCACATGAGTGGAAACAATACTCCTTTGCTTGACTGTGGATAAAAGTCTTAAATACTGCTGGTGCTGTCCCTGAACCTTGCAGAGAATGCTTAATGGATATGATGTTATAATCAGAGCTGACAACAGCCAATTAAGTGTCAGAAGAACAATCTGATAAGTAGGTCTTCATGTCTATAGGCATTTCCTGGTATGTCTTAACTGTCAATGTGAATGTTAAACATCTCTATCTCATTATTGACTGATTTATTAAAGGAGAATGTTTTCATCTCTTTTTTTGATTTTGGGGTTGCTCCAGAAAGAAGGAAAGGAAAATACTACAAAGAAGTCTTAATTTGCAGTAATAGTTGGGGAATCCTAATTATAGCAAAGTCCTAATCCTCCAACTGAGCAGGTGTATGGTTTGGTGACACCAATCCATGCAGCTGCCCACACCGTATCTTTCAAGAAGTGGTAAATTCTCAGTCTAGAGGAGATCTGTCTCTTTAATAGGTGGAAGGATATCTGTGGACGTGCTAGGAGGCTGCTCTCTGCTTTCAGTGCTTCTTGCTAGTCATACAGAAGACAACACCTCGCTGGATGGATCTCTTCCCTTCTTGTCCTCGCCCCTGTCAATATCAATCACATGGACTATGCCAGGCTTCAGGATCAGGTCATCGGTCTCTACTTGGCTCCTGTTATCGTCCACCTCGATGTACTTCCCTTTGGAAGGCTGGGTAGCCTTGCCGAAAACATCTTTGAAACGGCGCTTGAGTTCAACGTCTGGGCAATAGACGTACTCATAAAGAGCACCAGCAAGGACTGCTCCTATTATTGGTCCCACCCAATATACCTGCAAAAAAGAGGTGGAAAAAACCCCAGACATTAAGCTCTAGAGCAAATAAAGAAGCCAGGGTCTCAGAGAAAAGCACGTAAGTACCAACTTTACCCAGAAAAGTTTTTACAAAATGCCCTGCCCAATTATTAAAACCAACTCTGCAGAAATGCATGGTCTCATTGCTCCCTGGTTTTTGTGAAGCAGAATGAAATCTGCAATCCTACCAGTTTATGAATCAGAGAAGTACAGCTACCAGAGGTTTCACAGATGGTGACCTGGAGCTCAGTGTAAATGAGTGCTCTAAAATCACATACGAAGTTATTGAAAAGGCAGTCTCTTGTTAATGGTGTTAGTCCTTGGTATTTTTTCTTTTTTCTTTCTGCCTTCTCCCTCTCTCTCCCAGCTATTTCAGCCCTTTCAGAAATACTCTATAGTTACCTTCCATCCAGTCATCTAAACCATCTCACATCTGTGGCTGCAGCTCTTCCCTAAAAACTCCTCAGTCAGTGTTTCAGGAATCACCAGGAAGTGGACCCCATGGAGCAGAGTAACCTACACTGACACGTCAGTGAGATACATTTACTACTTCCCTGATGCCTGAAAAAGATTTCGATCTACATATCTGGTTACTAATTTTCTGGAGCAGGTTGGCTGAGTGGCAGTGAAGCTATGGACATCTCAACAGAGGTCATCCTCTCTGGCTGCCCTACCTTCTCCTGTTAATAGAAACCACATTTCCCTCCCCACACCTCTGTATGAGAAATTTAACTTTTTTAACTTTGTCCAATAATACAAAAGCACAGATTCTTCATCCTCCTCATTTCAACCAAACAGAGCTGTAACATTGAGACAAAAAAGACCACAGATCCTGGTGGAGTCATGTATGTGAAATACGCCTCTGTAATCACATACAACGGATAGCTGCTCTGGCATAACTTTACTTTTAAACTAGCAATGATAAAAAGATCGAGAAGCAGGCTGATATCTTCAAAGTGAAATAATTTTGTCAAGTTTTATTGATCCATCTCTTTACAAGAGGCCTCCTCTAACTTTTCATTGCTCATTGCCAGCTGTAGGCCATATATTTGGACTGTTTGCAAGAAGATACACAAATGAAACACTGACATAAAAGGGTAATTTTCTTTCTGCATTTTCAACCAACATGACAATTAACTTTCAAGGAAACAAAACCTTTCCTAGTGTACACACAAACAGTTCAACTTCAGTAGTTCAGACTCACGTTTCCAAAATAATCCAAATTTGGCTTCTAATCCTACAGAATACAATGGGCAGTCAGCTACCTGATAATTGGATCTGAATAAGCAAATACAATGAAGATAACACAACTTTATAGGTTCCTATTTCAGCATGACACCCAGCAGTTTGGTAACATTAGCAGGTGCCAAACCCCACAGGCTTCTGTGAATGGTATGCCAATGTCACTGCTCTGGAGGAGGAGAAAGGGCTGTCTTTCCAAGTGGCCAGGACAGTAACTAAGCTTCTCCTACAAGTTTCTCCATGGTACATTTGTTTATTGTTTATAGCTTTAGTTATAAATTACAGGCTTCGTCAGAGTATGGATAATTGATCTTGTGAAAAACTACAGCAGTTTTTCATATGAACAAGCCATTCACTGATAATGGGTAAATCCGTCTCAGTAGGATAACTCTTGGGAACAAAGTTACACATGGTATCATGTTTGCAGAATTGCAGCCTTAGGGCCTGAAGACAATGCTATTTCTGTTATTAGCTGCAGTGAGAGCAATGTGGGCTTCATACTTTAAAAATCAAGAAAATCCTTGCATGCACTGTAATATGCAGCTCTTCCACTTAGCATTGAAAGTGTCCCTAGAAGTGCTTCCCTGTCTATAATTAGGTGAGGCTGAGTTGAGCTCCACCTCTCTCTTATAAAATATGAAATGGTTTTTAATAAGTTGTATAGTAGGATGCTGCAGAAAATGACTGCATCATTCACAATCTGTTTATCACATTGTTTCCTGCACAACTGCTCCTAGTTAAACTTTCAAACTGAAGCAAGTAACATCTGGTCTGGTCTGCAAAGACCAGACTGCAACCTCTTCATCTGTCACTATAAGCATTTGCTGAGGCAGGTTGTCCCCCAGGAACCACAACACAGAGGGTCCCTCCTCTCATTTTCATATGTTTGCCTCAGTTTGCTGCAGAACCAGGTGAAACGTGAAGTCAACAGAATTACTTCCATAACTGCTCACGACATCACCAGCAGGGTCTGCAATTTGCCTTGGAGGATTTTTCTTTCCAGCAGTTCATTTCTTTCTGTTTCACTGCATTGCTTTTTTTTTTTTTGTTGTGAACTTTTTGTATGATTTCCTTTCCACCCCAGCTACCAGCTCTGCAAAATGGCCCCTGAACAGTAAGATGGTATTCCAACATGCTGAATACTGCACTGCAGTCCTAGGTGAGGAGCACGATGATACCTAAGCTTGGTGCAGGTCAGTGCCTGCCTTCCCTGGTGATGTTCTCTACGGGATGTACTGGGAGAGAGAGCTAAAAGCAAATGATGTATGAAAAATTCTGATCGCTGTTTGTCGCTATGGTGAAGGAAGCATGAAAGTAGAGTTACCCATTGGTTCTCCCATCTCCCCATGATGACAGCAGGTCCAAATGATCGAGCAGGGTTCATACTGGCACCGGTGTAATTGATCTAAAGCAGAGAGAAAATGTTACATGTTTATTAAAGTCTTGACGATAGGGATTTGATTTCTACGGGACACCCTGGTTTTGTATCGCTTCTCATCTTGACAGCGGGTATCATCACTCTCCTGAGACTTATCATAAAGTTAATGAAGTTATCACATAAACAGCCAGAAAAGTTCTGGTGCAACACCCTACCCAAGGGACACTCCTGCAAACTCCAAAGGGTTTTGGCATGGATCCATAAAGCATACAGCAGCTATATAGCTATAACAGCTCTAAAGGTCACAAAAGTTTCCATTTACTTATGAAGTAGTCATAAAGGGTAAAGGGATCTAGTTTTTAATGAGAAATCATTAACTTACAGCAAATAAATGTCCAATTGCAACAGAAAATCCAATTGCTAATGCTACTGAACCAGTGACATCACTTCGTTTTGAATCACAACTAGCAAAAATAGTAAAAACCAGCTGGAATGTAATTATCAACTCCACCAGGAGTCCATGCCCAGCAGAAAGATCTCCATGTACCTGGAAGAAGGGAAAGAAACACCAGAAATGAAGAAAAGGTAGATTCATAAATCAGAAAGCCATCACATACATTAATTGTATTTCAATGAATAGTATTTCTAAATGTTACAGAGTAAAAGACAAGAATGAACTTTTAGAGGTACAGATTCCCCCTCTCTGCTTTCCTTCCTTTTTTTTTTAACTTTAAAATATTTTCTTATTTTGAGAGCTATGGAAAATCACTGCTGGACTGAGAACAGAAGGCTTAACAGTAACATCCAACAAGAACTTCAGAGTTAGACTGCAGAAGTATAGTTTATTTTTACACAGGGATTTGCAAATGCTGCACTTCCCTTTCACCATTTTTTTTCTTGGGAGCACTGTAATTTACTATTCAATTATAAATTCATTAATTAGCCCCGACTTAATTAATTTAAATTTCAATTAAAAATTAAGCCGTGTGCGGCTCAAGTGCATTTTTAATAAGTCCTGCAACAGGGCTAACTGATGGCATTCCTTATTAGTTTAGAACAAAGCTGAAATCTAAGCCACAATCTATTTCGAAAGTATGTCATTTTAAATTGATGTTTTTTCAATCCCCATCATAATAGCATGGAATTAATTTCCCCCCTCCCCAGCCCACATAAAAATGGCATTTCATGCATATATTATTTAAATTTTGTATGTAAATTAACATTACCTGCTGTCATCAGATTTGGGGAAGTTCTAGGAAAGAGAACTTCTATAAAAAGAACAGCTATAGATAGTACACTGCATAAACCTATCCTAAGGAGAGCTTTAAGCCCTGTCTAGATGTAAATAAACCAGCACGCTCTTAAAATCTGTACTTGAGCTCCCTTCATTCTGTGTGACACTGATTATAATTTCTTAGGATCTAAGCTAGTCTAGTTCAAGAACCAAAGGAGAAGTGATTACCGCAGTGACTCCCAGGCCTCCTACCACACTGGGAGGTGTGACAAGGTAAAGGATGCCTGCCCCCACGATGGCTCCCAGGCACTGGGCAAGAATGTAGAAGACGGACTTTGCGAGGCTGATCTTCCTCGTGCAGACCATTGCCACGGTCACAGCAGGGTTAATGTGGCCTCCGCTGATGTGTCCAAAGCACTGCACCATGGTTGCAATGCTGAGTCCAAAGCAGAGGGAGATAAGGACCATGTCTACAGGCAAGGGCTTTTCTGCTCCACCCCAGTTGATCGTGGAGCCGAGGCTGAGGAGGACAAAAATGAGCATGGCCAAAAATTCTGCCGAAACGGCTTTCCAGAAGGCCTGAGTCCAGACTCCTTTAAACGCCACCATAATTCTCTCACACTTACACAGACGTCCACACTTACTGAAAAGGAAAACAAATCTTCATCAGAAGTCACCAAATGCCTCTTGCTTTCCTGTTAGGGGTTGTCATTCAGCAGACTTCGAAGAGAAGGCTGCAACACTGAGTATCATTGGTCTGGGACAATCACAGACTACACGCTGTCCTTAAAACACAACCAGTGTCGGGAGTGTCTGCAGGACACAGGTTAAATAATCACTTCTTGAGATAACTGTCTTATAGTTTCAGCTCCCCCAAAGCAACCTCTGTATATTCTGAAAGGAGTATGAAAATAAGTGTATTCTTCCATGCTAGCTGACTTCTTTCTGATTTAGAGGCTGTGTAACTATATCACTTCAAGTGACCTCTTGATCAACATGTTCATTAAATCAGTGAGTATCCTCTTTTCCTATGCAAATCTGTATTTTTCACAAAGCAGGTAAGATAATTCAATAAAAAGTAGTAACTTAGTCAAAGACTAATGTTTTTGATGGCAGCGTAGTGTTGGGAGTTTGCCCTGGGAGCTAGAAGAGAAAGTCTATTTGCTTGAATACTCACATAGACCAATATTTCAAATTATACTTATGCAAAGAGCAGTTTCTTCACTGTGGATGTAGGGTGAAAATTGAATTCAGGCAGAAGAATAGATGCAATTTCTTACATTCTGACCTTTAAATCAATTGTGCAATCAATAAAGTGCTTTCTTTTGGGCTAATGATGCCAAGTGAGCTGGAGAATAGACCAATATTTTTCTGTATGTGTGGTGTGTAGAACTCTGCATGGCTAAGAAACTAGTGTCTTGTTTTTTCTCTCTGTCTGGAGATGCTATTTATCAGTCTACACTGCCTTCCTGATGAGTTACAATTTTGCTAGATGTTCAGATACCTATGAAAGTGGGTCACCAAAGAAAAGTTATTTGTGGTATTAATAAATTAGGAGAATAAGCCAAAAGGGAAGCATTTTAATGAGTTTCTAAGGCATGCTAACAAGATTCTTCTCTAAAAACAAAAGCAAAAAACCTCCAACCCATCCAAGAAGCAGAAAACAAAAGAAAGAATATTCAGTTGCTACGTTTGGGAACAGAATTTCAAGTGAAAGATGGATGAATTTATGCTCAGTTATCTGAAGTAACTAAGCTACAATGCATATTTAATATCAGTTACATCAGAAAGAAGCACAAAAGACATGTCTGCCCTTTTCAAGTTATTGCAAGAGGAATGGACCATGAATTTCTTAACAGTTCCAGTGAGTCAGGGAAAAGCAATTTAATCCTGTGACTGGAGCAAATAAGTTGTTTCCCTGTCTCATTTCCTACGCTAATTTACTCTGTGTTTTGGATAGGCCATCTGAACTCTATCTCAGTTCTCTAGACTCTCGTGTGAGAACAAAAATTACATTATCTCCTATAAATGGCTGTTGTAAAGTGCTTGTGAAGTGATCTGAGACACCTGAGCAAGACTTGCTCTACTAGAGAAGTGAAGCCGGAATCTCAAAAGAGAATAAAGTCATACCCCAAATCTTCTGATTTTGGGTCGAACTCAAGACAAATGGAAAGATGTTTTTGTAAGATCTCACATTAACAGTCAGTTAATGATCAACCATCTAGACTAGACTTTTTGTTCAAAATGACCCCAAAACCATTGCCTCCCTCAAAGCTGAAGCTCAGAGGTATTTGGTTGCCCTTACCTTTGAACCCTATGCCCAGCTTCACACTGAAACTTAAAGGCTTACCTCTGATACCCTTACTACTTCCTCACTTATAACTTATCTTAGTGACCTGAGTAAGACGTAGGTGCTATAACATACTGAGAAAAGCTCATTTTTCCTGGGCACGTCCCAGGTGAACATTTAATATAGCGATGACGCATGTCATGAAGCCCATGGAAAAGAAACCTGGATGCACAGAAAGGGGAAACAGCACTCATCTACCCTTTCACTCATCAGCTCAGTTGGGATGCAATCTGGATATCCCTGAGCAAAATGCAAGCCCTGGTGTTTATATTGAAGGCTTTTGGAAAATTTCCAACCACCAAGGGCACTGTGAGTGGAATGTAGGTTTATAGAGCATGGGAGAGAGGGGTATGGTGAACTCCTCATGTCTTTGTTCAAGTGTGCCTGACCATCTCTTTCTGTATGCAGAGAACAGTGAGATCTGCAAATTAATTGCACATCATCTTCCTGTGAAGTTGATAGAAATGGGGTTTGTATCTGGCATTAAAATAATGCAGTTGGCTTCTTGTGGAACATCTTGGAAAAGCACATTAAAAGTGAGCATGTGCGCAGGTGCACATGTGGAAGAGAGTGACAGGGAGGATGTGGAAGATCACACCTTCTGCTGAACTGCTGATGGGCCTCACCGGAAGGAGGATGCCAGTTATGAAGGACAGATCTCATAGTGCTTCTGCAGCTGAGACCACATCCAGTTCATCCAGTCAATATTATTTGCAGCCCTGAAAATGCAAAACTGTTGCATGCAAGCCAAAAGCTTCATACACAGAAGCTTGCTCATCAACATAAAGTGTCGGTTTTTCTAAAACATCATACTACATAGAACACCACTGTCAGTTATACTTTTACAGTTAATGATCCAAACATCTATTTTTAATCCATATCCATTTTTCTGAAGCAGTCTGTTTTTCTATATTTCAACACCCAGCAAAATGCTCAGCTGTCAGGGTCAAATTTTTCTTTCAAACTGTGCACCTTTCTTCCTAACAGCAAAACCTCCTATAAATGTTAATAAAAGCTTAATACTGTGTTTGAGCCCTGAGTCCGGGTTTTCAATTAAATCCAAAGCTGATCAGCAATTTAAAAATCAACACTATCTCCAACATCCACTGTTTTTTCAGCATGCAGTTAAACGTAAAGCCTTGAGATGAGACAGTGATGGCTGTGACAGGTCTAAAACTAAAATGGGACTTTCCAGCAGCTAAGATTTGCCATCGAAGTTGCAAAACAATTTTTCTGGAGTAGTTGTTCATGGTTTCCTTAGATAAATCCAAAATACAACAGAAAGACACTTTCAAGTTATGGTCACAAATTAATTTCTCGGGGGGCCACACTTGAAATTCTCTGGTCTGGACTACGAGATTACACAGTGAATTGTGTCTGATAGGATGCGAGGCGGGTTTTGCATTGCCAGCAGGGCTGCAGGCATGATTATGGCTTCAAAGCCGTAACAATGTAAAC
The DNA here is from genome assembly GCA_036023395.1 of Myiotriccus ornatus. NCBI lineage: Eukaryota > Metazoa > Chordata > Aves > Passeriformes > Tyrannidae > Myiotriccus > Myiotriccus ornatus. Next base: position 106,482,406 of record JAYRBT010000082.1, read on the forward strand.
CATAACAAAGGCTTCAATACAAAAGTCAAACAGTATTTTAAAAATTCTCCTTTTCTACCTAATACAATTTCAGAGAGCAGAGCACACAGCCTGGACACGGGCTTGTGGCCAGCCACTCCACACGACACTCCTGTCACATACAAGTTCTGTGCGTGCAATGGCTATTTGCAGTGGCATCCCCGCAGCAAACTCCCCCACTGCCGACCTGGGCTGGCACCGCTGGCTGGAGCTCAGGTGGAAAACGGGCACCCGCTCGCCAACTTTGGGGAAGGAGTGGGACAGGCTACTCTTGCAAAACAAACGCACTGTCGCAGGGCTTGCTTGTAAGCATTTTGCCTCCTTTTCCAATACGATACTAAGTGAGCAACTGACATGGATATCTATAGGAGGTGGGGAGCCTCGGAAGCCCAGTACCGCAGCTTTTTAGCTGTGCGCAAGACCCTCTACTGCAGGACCGCAAGTGGGCAACAGGACAAAGTTTCAGCGTGCGGAAAAGGAGAGGGCGTTTGCGACTCTCTGCCCCCTTCGCACCTCTGGTGTTAAAACCGACAGGTGCCGCAGTGCCTTCGGGAAGGGGCTGCCCGGGTTGCCATGCCTCGGTGCAAAACGCAGGAGAAAGGCAACAACCCGGAGCCCCCCACCCGGCTGCGCACTCCTCCCGGGACTGGGCACCTGGGGGTCCCCGCGGGAGCACACATGGGGCGACCCTCCCGCAACCGCGCACCCCGCTCCCCGAAGGTTTCCCTTAAAGTCATCTTCGGCCTGGGGGGATGGCGGCGGGGGGGGCTGTCCCCGCCCGCCTGCCCGTCTCCTGCCTGCCTCCTGCCCGTCTCCTGCCTGCCGCCTGCCTTCCCTCCCTCCGCGCCCCGCGGGGGCCGCG
>JAYRBT010000082.1:106496821-106522245 GCA_036023395.1 Myiotriccus ornatus
ACAGAGAATTTCATGTTTGTCCAACAAGTCTATGAAGTTACAGAACTTGGAGGAAGATCCAGGTCTTTGAAGTCCAAGTCTGTCACTCCAGCCACAAGCAGAGCTACATCTGAAATAGAAGAAACATGTGGGACTCACTGCAATTAGCTACAGTTCAGAGCTCAACTGTTCGGAGCTCAACTGTTCTCCCACAAACCAGATATTTTTATTAATATCAAATAATCTAAGATATTCTCATTAAACTAAATAATATGACTGTTTCCTGCATCCATCCCCTTGGCCACGTTTTGGAAGGCAAACTGGGCATATGAACAGATGTCCTTTGCTGAGTCAGACAGTTCCACCTCCCGGTACTTTATGTACCTGCCCTCCCCTCTGAACTGTACATGAATTGGTTGATACAGGACAGGTGCATATACATTTCCAGTGAAGTATAATAATTTATGGTCTGATTTCAGACTTTAGGTTCTGAGAGCAAATTAGTTTTGAAGGCATCACAGGAGGTTATAAAGCTGATAAACTGGTTTTAGCACTACAGTTAAAAAGACTTATCTGATGTATTGTTAGCCTGAAGGCACATACAACAAAGACTTTTATACATAACCCACATATACAATACAAAGCTCTAGTAAAATATTTTCCTTTCAAAGTGCGAAGTTTCATATTGCAATTTTCATTTAAATTTAAACTACATCTAAAATTAAAGTGGTGATCTCCAATGACACATCACAAAGATAGAACAGCCTGAGGCAGGAGTAGCTCCAATAAATTTGGCCTTCTGGGGGAGTTCCACCAGAGGACATTTCAAGAGTGTGTGTCGTGTCTGACTGCACTGTGGCTGCACACCTCTGACTTCAGCAAGCAACAGTTCACCAGCAGTTTTAGAAGAGATGGGTAAAATATCTGTCTGAGCTTTGTAGGCCAAATCCTATCCAAAAAAAAGAAGCTGCCTAATGTTGACAAGTGTATCAGAATTTGAGAATGCACACCTATGCACATTAATTTAATTTATTTTTAATTTATTGTTATTTAATTTATTAAATTAAAAAAAAATCGGTTTTATTTAATACCGTTTCGTTTTAGAAGGAAGGCAGATATGGAACATTAGTTTCCAAAAGTCACGTTTAAATTTTAGGAGGAAAGCACGTCTGTCTGGTGTTTGGAAGAGACACATGAGCCAAGAGAGCACTCTCCTGCTTCTCCAGCCCTCCCACACACTCGCTGTAATGCCTTTACAGCACATCTGACTTGCTCTGACAACCGACCTGCATTAGAGAAGTGCTTAGAGATCTTCAAATGAAGAAATGTTCATAACTAAAAAGCATTTACTGTAATGAAGCCCCTTAAAAGAGGCTCTGCACGCTGCAGATGATCTCTAGTGTAAATGCAATTTCACCGAATGTTGTGGAGTGTATTTTCATTCCTCTTCTGCATACATTCAATATAATTTTCTGAATAAAACAAACATCTGCGCACAGTTGTGGAGATGGGATTTTATACTAGTTATAGCAGATGACCTTCAGTTTCTGGCTTTGCTTAGCATTCTTACAAAATATAAAAAAAGTTACAACTCAACCTCACACTCTGACCTTTTAAAATTTACTTTTAAAAATAGAGGTTATCTTTTATGCTGCAAATTATGCCTTTATCTCTTATAATCCCATAAGTCAGATATCACAGTCCCACTTCAATTATGCTAAACTCTTATGTTAATTTTAAATCATGTAACTTAATTCCTGGCAAAGCAGGCTGATGATTTTCAAAATGTGGTTAATGAGGCAAAGTACAATCTAGATTCTGCTACTGAGATCATCTGAATCCCTTAGGTCGCTGAAGATGACTATGGAGAGGCTCTTCTTTACAAATGTCTGGGTTAGATTTTCAAAAAAATGAATTTTTAAGTGCAGTTAGGGGCTATGAAATTTGAAGTTGAGCATACAAAGAAGTTAAATTACTTTCACTAGAGCTGTAGAACAACAGTGCAGATAAAATAATTATGCTTCTGTGCACATACATGCTTTAAAGGCCTTAACTTGTGTCCTCCCCTGTTAAATCACAAATGCAAACCATACCAGATTTTCAAGATGACAGTCTGGGGACCTGATGTCCACGTCCAGGCATGCATGCAAATCAATGTCATTTTCCCTCTCATTTGCAGAAACCAAACATTTGCTAATAATTTCTTTCAACTCTCTCCTTGACTCAAACAATAGCTTTATCTAAGACCAGTTAGTAGATAAAATCCTACAAGACTGTACGGCTTTTTCAATGTAATTACACCTTCACCCCCCAAGTCTCTGGCATTCTCTGATCAGATAGGCTGAAAGTTTGTCACTAAAGCACGCTCAATGTGAACCTTAAGTTCTTCAGAGACTTTGTAATTTACTAGTATTTATTTCTCTGAATTAAATTATTCATACAAAACTCATATATAGATTGGCTTCCATTCTTTATTAGCATGTTAAAATTTTTCCTCTTTTTTTTTTTTTTTTTTTTTTAAATATTAGTACGAGTCTTTTTTTTTTGTCTGGAAATTAAAAAATTATTTACACACATCCACAACAGACAAGTCAAAGCAAGTATATAGACATCCAAAGGGTGGTGTAAATTTATTTTTTATTTAATAACTTCAATGGCCTTTCTATAAGGCAAGAAAGATTCACTCAGGATTTAAGGCTGAATTCAATACTTACAAGAGCAGAGAACTAGAGGACAAAGCAAGGTCAAATCCAAGTGAAAACCAAGGAATTTTTTTCCATGAGTTAGGCGGTGGGATGATACAAAATCAAAACTCTCAGGAGGTTCTCTTTAACGTCCTTAATGCATAGTCTTACGTGGGAGCAGCAGTCAGGAAAGTGCATGGGTAAAGACACGTGGGAACTTGTTAACAGCCATTAACCAGCATGGTGCACAACACTGGAGTGGCAGTGTACCGGTGTCCAGCATGACATCAGCTGTAAGGAACCACCTCTCCAGCATGGTGCCCCCAAGGTGTGGCTGCAACAGGAAAATGTGGAGGGATTTTTGCCAGGAGAGGCTGGAGTCAAACACAGTCTTGTGTTTAAAGGGGGAGATTTAGGGACACATACTACTGAGGAAAAGCATGAACTGGGGCAGTCCAATTGTCAGATATCCACTGTCAGGCACTTCTGCTGTTAACACGTGAGGGTCCATCCAGGCACAGCAAGAGCTCACACAAGCAACACAGTGTGTATTTACCTGTCCAAGGCATCCTTGCAACTTATTGGTACTGAATACCTGCACCTCCTTCATGGTGATGACACATACCACACTGCAACACCTCATGGTGATGAAGGATTTTTCCTTCTCCTCTTTGCTCTATAGTCCCAGGGAACAGGCTGGTTTCAGCTATGGGTGCTGCTAGTCACAAATAGCATGACCTTCAACTTTATCCCTTGGAGTGGCTTGTCCTGCCACAAGGAGAGACATACAGAGCCTGCTCAATTACTCACTGGCACCAAAGAGACTGGAGGTGGCTTTCTTCCTCTTCTGAGGAGAAAACTGAAGGAGAAACAAGCAGCAAGGGTACATAGGAAATGGTCTGCTCTTTCAGCAAGGACCCACAATTACTCCTGTGGAAGGACTGAAGCTGTACATTTGCCAGAGATAAAGGAAAAGCCTGCAATAATTGCACTAGTTGTGACCAGTGGTTGGGAACAGAGGACATTTTACTTGCATCACTTTCCCATCAGGCTGTTTCCTTGTTCTACAACCTGCTATATCAAGACACAGGAGTAAGATGACCCACACCACACCAGAAAGCAAAGAACAGGTGACTTTTTTATTGCAGAAGGGCATAGAGATTTTTCCTACCCATTTTAGGCACATGGTCTAGTGGTAGACTTGGTAGTGTTAGGTTAATGGTTGGATTCGATGATCTTAGAAGTCTTTTTCAATGATTTCATGATCCTATGATTTTTCAGAGATTTCTCCTCCTCCTGGGACACCCTGGCAACCCATCCTGCAATGCAGGTTTCAGGAACAATTGCATATATTGGTCAGGCAGCACTTGAGGGAGGAGAGGAAAGGGGAGTGTAGAAGGTACCTTTTCCTTTTATAACCAGGACTCTGGTGAGTGTGTGACACTCTGGAGACATCTGCCTCTAGGACAAATCACCAATACACATTTCACCACAGATAACTGAAGCATCCACCCCACTCCTGGGGTTTGCTGGCTGCTGACAAGGCAGGCAGGGCAACAAAACACAGCTGCCTTCAGGAAGCTCTGGAGGCAGAACTAGTTTATGGGCTTGGGAGGCAACGGGCATACACACCTTGTGTGTTACAAATTGCTGGGAGGTGGGCTGATGGTTGGACCCTGGCAGACCAAGAATGGTCACAGCATTTCCATTGAAGTTTCTTCTCAGTACAGACCTTAGAGTGTCCCATAGCTGCCACACTAAAACTTTGCTCTATCACCAAAAATGAAGACTACATTGAATACTGGGACCACAGTATCCATAGATCATATGTAATGATGTATCCACTGTAAGTTAAAATCTTAATTTTAATGAATGTGGATGCTCTCTGAAAGGAGAGAAAATATGCACTATCTCTCATGTTTGTCAGCTCCAATGCATGAATCAAAATGGGGTAGTGGACTGGCACTTCACAGGTTTACCCAAATTTACTCTGCTTGTCAGCTGAGTTGTGTTATTTGAAGCTTGATGCATTTGTATTCAAGCACATCCTTCAATAAAAAAAAAAAAATCAGGTCTAAAAATGGCTTCAGTTTAACAATAATCAAACAACCAAGCCTTGTAACTGAGGATGCTGCAAACATTTTAGAAAATTAGCCAATCCTTCTTTGTTAATAACTGACAGAAAGTAAAAATACATGCAAAAGTTGTTTCAGAAACAATTTCTAAAGGAGTCGCATCAAAAAAGAATTATGCTACTCTGAATGTTTTCTTCTTAAAACCCTACAAGAACATTAGGTAAGATAATGCGACAGCTGGCTGAGCTACCGCTCCCATAGTACAATCCACAATCATAAAAGCAGCTTTTTTAGGCATTTTAGTGCAATTTATGCTGTTAACAGGTCTTCTTGTCTGTGCATTCTCCTATAATTTAATGCCAATTGATATCACTCTAGCTTATAAAATCCCCACTAAGTCAAGAAAACTCCACTTAGCAGTAACTTTGTTTCCTTTCAGGGCTAATATCAAAGTATTTGTTTTGAATCCCAAAATGATAAATATCTAATAGAAGCCTCAAGCTATTGTAGTGCTACACAATTGGTGATGTATAATTGAACATTAAGTAATCCAGGTAATAGAAGTTGTAGGTCAGCTGCCTCTCCTCCTTAGACAATTCCTTTAAGTATTGCCTCACTACTTCTGCACTTGTTCTCTCATCAGAGGAATGTCTGTCTTTGAATTTAGGGAACTTCAGATCGGTGGGAGCACCTACCAGCTGCAAAAAGTAATTGGCATCTTCTTCCAGGGTTTCAAACTTTCCTATAAAATCATAGTTGATGAGGCAGGGGTAGCAGAGCTTACTGACTTGCTCCCAATGAATGTCCATTCCTACTGGTCGATGGGGATCTAACAAATACTGGATAAACTCCTTGAACTTAACTCCCGAACCTGTTTTCAGAGCCTCTTCATCTGCATTATGTCTATACTTCTTAATTATTGCCCTCCCAAATACTGGATGGTAGTAGCTGTTTGGATGTTCAAACTTATCCCTGAAGGCAGATACCAGTCTTTCCATAGGATCACGTACAAATATAAACTTGGTGTACATGTTCAAGCGTGTGTATATCCCTTTTAGGTCATAACTATCCAGTTTCCTTAGGTGCTTTCCATAGTGCACATCATCATGGGAAATGTTGTGTGCTGAAGTGGCGAGTCCACTGAGCACCATGAGGACTCTTTTCCAATTGGAACAGCCTGCTTTTGGCACTTCACAGTACAGGACTTTGTGCCTGTCCTCCACGTAAATTCTTGACACCAGGTGCACCAGGTGGGTTTGCAGCTTCTTTCTGCTGTTGTACTTCTTACAGAAGTCACGCAGGAATGACCTGCGCTTTTCCTGGGTGCTATCTGCATCCTTCCACTTGTTACCCTTGACTAACGTCTTGTTCAGTGGGTGCAGTGCAGGAGGTAAATACACTCCTCTGAACCAGCTTAGAGGTGACTCGCTTGTCTTCTGCTGGTCAGGCAGTTTGCTCACCAAGGAGGCAGCTACCACACTGAAAGGGTCAGCCTTGCCCTGCCAGTGCCTGCTGCTTGAGACAGCCATCTCACGTTTACTGAGGCCCACAGGAGCGCTTCTGCTCCATAGTGCTTCCCTTGGCATCCCCGGAGGCTGGAGTGTGAAATCCTGCAATCATGGAAAGGAGCAGAGCTTAGAGTGCAGTGACAGCCCAGCCCATTCATGTTGCAACAGCAGCAAGGTGGGTTGTGCTCATAACCAAGCCACATATGGTACTAAGAAGTCTCTTCTGAAGCGCTTGATCAACACACCTAATTCAGGAACTAGCTGGGCTAAATTATTGACATGCACACTTCTGAAGCTTACCTGTTAGCATACAGTAGGTCTTCCTACAAAAATAAATAGCTGGAGTCACACATTTTAAGAAATCAGAAATGATTCACACAGGGAGGCAGATAGTCCTGGTAGGGGTGGCCGGGTGCTTTTCTTTACTGAACACATTTCCCCCCATGACAGCACTGTTTGAGTTGCATGGTCATTCTCTGGAGTGCACTGGCACAATCATAGTAACAGGTGCTGGATCTACTCCCACCACCGTGATTTGGAGCAGGCCTTGTTCCCTTGTGGTGGTAGGGGATGAACCTAGGGCCCCTAAACAGCTGACATCAGTGGATTTGAGCATGATGTAGTGACAGACAAAATCCTCTCTCCAAAAATGTCCTACGTATAGACGATGAAAGTGGGATGTGTTGGACTGTGTGTGCATACAGGTGTCTGCAATGCAGATGCCTGTATCTGCGCCAGCTGCTTTCACAGCTGATGAGGAAAAATAGGTGCCTTTAGAGCCTATTCCACCTGATTTATTTGAACATCAACATTAATGACACCAACTAAGTAAACACCAACTAGCGACTCTACAAAGAATGTCAGAAGAAGAGACTTTCCTCCCAAACAACTCTTTCAGTGTCCCCAGCCATTGTGCAATCCACAAATCTCAGGAACAACAAAGCTTGAAGCTTGTATCTCTGTTTTGCCATCAAATTCTTGTATCATGCAAGTTGACTGAAGAGTTTCTCGCAGTTTGGGTATTACTGCTTGCTCATTCCCAAGTGGATTCTCATATGTCTACAAAGGCTTGTAGATTTTTTTCTCCCATCAGCAGGCAAGCCTGCTGCATTGGGACACTTACACAGCCACTTATTTTCATTACACATCCGGAGAGGGAGGATGCCAGTCAACAGGTTTTTAAACATCCTATTGCAAATCCCAGATAGCTAAATGGTTAGATGGACAGACATTCAGAGACTGCTTGACTGCTTTCGTAAGTCTAACTTTTTTTGAAATCTACATAAAAAGGCTTTTATGCCATAAATGGATTAAACATTCACTAGAAAGTTGATTTGTGGACTGGCAGATCATAAGTGTGGATTTGGGGAGGGATGTGATAGCTCATAGGTTGATTCAAATAAGGCTGTTAAAAATTCAGAGGAATAATGTAAGAAATGATGATGATGAATGGAAAACAATTCAAGTTCTGGTTTGAAATAAAGCCTATGAAAAAACAAGCAGTTCCAAGGCAAGTTAGACTATGTTATAGTGTAATAATTTCCCATAACAAAAATAAGCCCAGCGGATCAGGTTTTTCTGTACTGCTGCAAGCCACTGACAGGAAGGTCTTTTCTTGCACTGAATTGCCTAAAATTATTTTTGTATTGGTGAAAACAAATAAAAGAAGAGAGCATGCAGGACTTGTACATCTGTGAGAGAGGGCATGTTGGTGTTTTTAGAAATGCAAACGGCTACTTGAATTCATTTGATTTGACATGGTCAGATTTTCTGATTTTTTTTTAAGTTTCTGCCTAATATTATATTCTTTGAAACAAACGAAGCACATGTATCTGAAGATTTATCCCTTCTGCTCTAGGATGGAAATAATTCAGGAGCTTAGTTAGCATGTAACAGCAGAAGGCAGTACTACTAGTAAAGCAGGGTATGATTATGAGCCTAGTGGGAATTTCAGCATCACAGTGAATGGCAAAGTGCCATTCTTACAAGTGTAACTGCAGAATACAGACTTTCAAATAAATTAAATATTTTTACCTTAAAAGGTGAAATGGAAAGTATGGGATACACAGAAACCAACCCCACAATACAAGGCTCAACAGAAGTAGGAATAAAATTATAACAATGCTAAAGTAACTAAAGATTGTAAATTCATCAGTGCAGCTCTGGGGAACTGAAAATTTAGAAAACAGTCTCCCGTGATACCTGACTGTACTGGTGTTCCCCAGTGCAGGGAAAACTCAAGAGAGGGCACTACCTGATGACTTCCTATGGTAAGTCATCTGAATTTAGTAGTCTATTTCAGAACATATTTCAGTGCAAAGAAACTTAAACCATTTGAATTTCAAACTAAAGCCACTAAAATGAAACCCCATACTTCAGAGGAAAGTTCAGCCCTCTGAATTCAGCCTACAATCCTGAACTAGTGGGAGATGCCCTAGTTCCACCAGGACAGGAGGGAAAAACACAGGCTGGCAGGTGCATGGTCTTGATTTTATTCCATTTCAAACAGTCTGTCTGGGATCTAGGACCAACCTCAGGGGATAACCCAAGAGGGTACCAGAGGAGGATTGCATTTTAGTTGCAGAAACTGTAAGTGCAGCTGTAGGAATCCCTACTAAAAGATTTTTCATGGGATTAAAGACTTCAGAGAAGGATGGACAGAACTATTCAGAGAAATTTCAGTTTACACCCTAGAGGAGCAACACATGCACAGAGGAAGTCACTTGAAAGGGGCTCCATCCTAGTGAGATGAGGCAAAAAAAAAAAAAAAAAGAATTTATTAGGAAAAAAAACCCCAAAAACCAGAAATAATAATTTTAAAAAATACCTAGGGGGAAAACAATGGCACAGGAAGTTTTGAGGACCAAAAATTATCTAAATATGTAAAATACTATTAGTTGCTTCCCCTTTCCACTTACCCTTCTCTTTGAGACACATATTCCGTAGTGAATACAACACTATTGGCTAGTAAATGTTTTTAGTGTCCTTGCAGTAAATACTGGCTGTAACTTTCTCTATCTAAGAATTGGAATGGATAATGGATAGTGATATTTTCCAAAGGCATAGGTACATTGCCATGGAAGTTTTTCAACTCAAAAAAGAAGAGATCAAACCTTCCTACACACTTGCCTGAGCAGCTAGGTTAGTACCTAATAAAAGTGAGATGAATGAAGTGATGAATGAAGCTTGATTTTTGATTAGAAATGTTTAACTAGAAAGTTTCTTAGGAAATCAACAGAAACTATTTAATAGATGGCACCCATAATCTCTAAGCAAAACTACCTGACAGTCTGACACTTACGTGCATGAGAGACCTGAAAGCCATACGTTCTGGAAGGATTTTAATGTTTCATGACACTAGTCTTACACCAAGTGAGGTCTCTTCTTTGCCTTCCTCTTGGTGCCAGCGATTTTTCAATGCCCATTTTATGACACTAAAGATCTGAACATCTCCGTGTTATATTGATTTTTGTTTTCACAGCACGAACAGGAAAACAAGAAATTTGCGAAAGTAATAAACACTTTAAAAAAAATCCTTGTCTATTATATCTACATTTCTAACAGACCATCTCACAAGCTGCTGAGCACTGTTGCTCTGGAAAATGTCAGAACATACACCAAAAACAGGGAGCATGCAGGTAATATCAAACACTAACTCTCAATCCAGATCTTTCCCTGCAAACAGTCCTTACTAAACTCTTTGAGCCAAGTATCCAAGGATAGGGATGTCCATTTATGGGTTTCCAAAGAGCTGCTAAGTTTGGGAACCAGCTGCCTGGCATGGGAGATGAACTTCATCTTGGAGATACCTTGGATAGATTCAAGGCTGTCCTTGAGACATGCTGGCAACCAGTGCAGCAGGTTGTGTACATTTATCTAAGAATTAAAATCCAATGAGGGATTGCCCTTTGCAGTAACTGTGCAGAGAGCCATGTCCTCTGTTTGCATTAACACATTTGAAAGGAAGTTAAGAAAAGGCCATGAGTCTAATTTAGGAGAGGAGGCACTCTGTCTCACTTTAGGTAGGCACGAACTGAAGACAGATTTAAAAATTAATTTAAATACAAGGAAAAAAATTAATTTAAAAGTGTGTTAGTGTGGTGTTTGGCTACCAGCAGGCAACTACGTAAAGCTGTTGAAACAAAAGCCATTTTTGAGTCATTAATTGGGTTCATATATTTTCTTTTTTTTTGATATTTTTTATTGCTGGAGATTCCCTGCTCCTCCCTATCCACAGAAAGATTTCTCCTCACTGTAAAAATAAGTAGCCAATACCTTCTTTAATACACATTGAAGCTGTCCTTTCCTTTAATACCTTCACAAGCCACTGGGGTAGAAGAGATTGACTACTGCCGAGAATGGTTAAGACTCATCCAATTATGCTTCGTGGTGATTTTACAATGCATGGGTGGGATCTCATCTAGGCAGTTTGCAATTAGAGCAACTCACCATGCACAAAGATAATGATGTATTGGAAAGGCTGATATTCCAGGGCTGATTTACAAAGATTTAATGGCCCGAAGTGCAGGCAGTGCCATTTCCAAAATGCTTTGGTACTGGATAATAATTTTTACTAACAAGAATAATAAAATTAAGTAAACTTAACAGAAAATGTAGCAAAAGGAATAGTGGAGGAAATAAATATTCTGTTTTCTAGTGTTTTTCTCTGCTGCCAAATAACTACACTGTATTAGTATTAGTAATGTATGATTTGGTCCTCAGCATTGAGCTACTACATCTTCTCTCCTAAAACGCCCTTGATGAAATAGTCCTCTAAGATGCTGCTTAAGAACAACTCCATGAGCCACCTAGGAAGCCTGCTGTCCTCTGCTTTTTGCTGTGGCTTGGGCTTGATTGCTGCAGGTTTGAGTGCCCTGAGGACTCCCTCAGCACTATTATTCTAAATAACTAATATGGGCGCTCTGAAAATACATGGATATTCAGAGATGATAAAACCTTTATTCTTTAAGACAAAACTTATAAAAATTATTTAAAAGGTCAGGATATTTGTGTTGTTTCAGACATACAGAAACTTAAGCAGGAGAAGAAGCAAAGGCCCCCCCAGTGAAGAAATAACAGGATTTTGAAGGACATGCTTATATAGTATCCTCACATCCCAGTCCTTTGGCACTAGATATGTTCAGCAGTGCCAAAGTTCAGCATAAACTGAGAGCACTGGATACTCTGTTTCACTGTATGAATGTATTTCTTCACATTGCTTCTTATGTGAAGATTGTGTTATAATGATAATATAACTTCAAAACCTTATTTGTTTAGGATCTCTCCATAGAAAACTGACAGAGAAAGGCTATTCTGAGACAAGGTTAATTTTCTAATTCACTCTCTGATTTTGTAACCATCAGAGAGCACATAGAGATCAGTCTCTTAATTCAGGTTTTTAGCTGAAGACAGCTTGAGTATCGGAGGATTATGAAACAAACATCCTCTTACTTGGATAGTAGGTAAGTGTGACTCTCTGAAAGCTTTGAAACCTATACTTTTGGCCTAAAACATCAAGTTTTTCACTTAATGGTTCGATGAGTCTCTGAGCAACCTGATTTAGTTAAAGATGACCCTGCTTACTACAGGGGAATTGGACTAGATGACCTTTGAAAGGTCCCGTCTAACTCTAACTATTCTATGGTTCTATGACAACTGGGCACAGTTAGAAGAATTTCTTCATCTGAGGATCATGATTGTGGCAAATGGCTCAGACTTGGTATGTATCTTAAATATGAGGAAAACTTTGCATGATTCCTATCTTCAGCAAGTCAGTGAAGCCTGGATCTGTTACTACCTCACTTTAGCTGTACAAACACGTACACCTGTATGTGTAAGTTTTCTTAAGTCTGCCAAAAGGAGAGATTATCTTTTACCATCTTTTGTGATAGAAGACTACTTGCAAAGCATAATTCAGAATGGCCATACTCTTCTACTACTATGCTACCTGAGCTAACATGTAAATATGATCAGAACTCTCTCATATCATACAGCTGTTTAGTGTAATGTTGGTGATCTAAAAAACCCCTCTACAGGATCTCCCAAAGGACAGGCTATCCAAGCTGACCACAAGTGACAGAAAATATTTACTGATGAGGTGCTTCACCTTCTGTGCAGTGGAGATGTACCTCTTGATTCATCACTTGTGCTTAAAACAGCTAGTTTAGAGATAGTCACCACTAACCCCTCACCTCCTAGTGGAGTCATAAATTTTTGCCTTATCTAATTTATTCAGGGCATATCACTAATGCTACATTCCTCACAAGCCAGAGATGACACATGTATTCCTTGTGATCACTGCAAGTTTAACAGAGTAGTTCTGTCAGAGATACCTAGTGACTCATACACCAATTCCATTATGGAAGCGGAAGAATGAAACAACTGTGATTTGAACTTTCATTGCTCTTTCTGCCCTAAAGTTCTCAAAAACGCATGAAATAACAACAAGCTTATCTTTCCTCTGGGTTAAGATCTAGGAATACTGTACCTAGAGCCATCAGTCCTAACAGGCAAGACCTTATTTTAACAGGCACCTTATTTTCTATGAGATATGTATACCTAAAACACAGGTGCTTGCACCAAACATCTCTAGGATTAATAACAAGTTGAGGGTGAAAAAAAAGAAAAAAAAAAAAAGGAACATACAAGATACTCAGAACTTCCTGCAGACACTAAGAGGCAAACTTCATATTTTGTAGATAAATTACAATTAGGTTCAAAGGAGGTCCTTGTGAACTCTGAGCTAGACACAAATGAGAATAACTGATCATAGTAAGAAAAGAAAATACTGCAGGTAGATTTTAATTAACAGATACCAGTAAACTTAAAAACTGCTTTTAAAAACATAACTTTGTGAATCAGTGACTATTGTCGCTTGAATCTGTTAGCAGAAAGTTCAGCATCTCACTGCAGGGTGACTTGGAGTTATGGCAGACACTGACCAAACTAGTAAAGAAGGAAAGATTTTTTTTTCTTTTTATATGGTGTGGCCAAGTGTGAGTTGGTGTGGAAAAATTTGAAAGGAGAGCCCCAATCCAGAAATGGTTTTGGAGAACAACACATGTGCACAGGCAGCAGGAAAAGTGGAGAGCTCCAGTGGAATAAGACAAACAGTAACACTGTCATGAGTATAGTAGTAGTGCCATCCCCATTTAATAAAGGGACAGGAGGAACCCATTTGTCTTTGACTGAGACCCTCACAAATACCTGACTCTTGGCTTTGCACAGAGCTCCCCTCCTTTCCCTGCCCTGTCTTCATCTACAGAAGCACAAGGTCACTCATGCTAATGAGGCAAGACAGTCTGCACGAGCCACTTCAACAGAGCTGATTCACATGGTCAGCAACTTGGATGAAGGCACTTAAGCTCTAATTTTACTTGCCAATTCTTGTTCAAATCTGGAATTAACTTCCTCCTGTTTCAGTCTGCACAGTCAAAGAATTTGGTTTCTCCAAATAATGGTCAGAATGGGAAGGGTAAGAAAAATCAAGGCATGGTTGATAGAAAAAGTACCACTAAAAATGCTATTATTATCAGAAACTAACATATAACTTTGCATGACAGATTAAAGATTCACCAAGACAACTGCAACCAAATATTGAAAATAAAAGCAAGCACTCCACTCCCTTATTACAAATAAAGAAATAATTGTCAAGGTCAGTTGATAGTAATAATAAATTGGCTTCAGGATAACGCAATACCGATGTTGCTTCTCTCGCTTTCTGACAACAGTTCTATGGTGGTGGTTCTTTGCACTATAACTTACAGACTTGTGAATAAGCACAGAGCCATTGCAGCCCAGACACCTTGTGTTTGGACAGAGTCTGCAGCCAGTTTGCATGGAGTACGTGTCTCTAGATGTGTACCTCAAATGCACTGCTAATAAAAGGCAGGTGCACTGCTAATAAATATCAATTTTCAGATCATGGACCTCTTAACAATTGGCCATATTTATCCCAACCTCCTTCCTATGCAGCAATACTTGTTTTGGGTACAAGTAAACTGGTGTGTTCAAACTGTTTAATTCTGGGCTCAGTCCTCCTCTGTGGTAATAAATCAGCCCCTGTGGTCAGTGGCCAGAAATCTTCATCATTGCTCACTCATATTTCTACACAGAACACTCTCACAGCAATGCAACTTAAACGATCTGAAATTCAAAATGGACTCAAACTAAGCATGCAATATTCATCTTATGAAGATTACACTTTCTGGGTTTCCACCACCCTGAGATAAAAAGTGCCTGGATTGGATCAATCCTGCCAACACTGGGGCACACCTGTACCCACAGAACAACAGGCCAGTGAGGCTCAACCACCTCCTCTGGGAAGTGATGAATCAGCAGAGGTTGTTTCAGATCTGGGCTTGAGTTGAATTTAGGCACTTTGGTTTCCTTCCAAACTTGCCCCCCTGAAATACAGCGAAGATACAGCTACTGAAATAGTTGCTAACATGTTTGTTCTCGGTAGCCAATGGTAGAGCTTGGATGCGCGTTAAGATATTTGAAACAAAAATGAGGCAAAGAGCATGTGATATATGGGGAATCAATGTGGTTCTAAGGCCAGGTTTTGAGTCAGGTACCAAATCCTTTCCTCGATTTCTGCAAACATCAGGTTACAAACAAACTGTTCATCAAGATGTTCTCACAAGCAGAGGCACAAGCGGTAGTCTAGTTTTGGAGGAATTTCAATCACGTTTCCTCATTCCCTCTCTCCTTGGCCAGCACTCCCTGTTCCTGCCTGTGCCCAGCTGGCAGCAGTAGGCAATGTGGTAGTTTAACACCTGCATTCATGCCCTCTCCTGAAATGAATACAGAGCTGGGATACCAGTGACTGCTTTCTCCACAGCAAGGACAGAATTTCCCCTCTGACCAGCCACCACCCCTCACACTCCTGAGATCATCTCTTATAGCTGTGTCAAAGTTGGCTAAAATTGTCTCTGGCTTCTAACATTACTGAGAGGGAGACTGTCTGGCAGCATGACTGGACAGGTCTCCCTAGGGCACCCTGGGCATTTAAAACCAAAAGAGCTAAACGTAAAAACAAAGATGATGAAAAACGCTGTTCCTTCCCCTCAAACCCCACCACCGCCTTTAAGAAAAGAGGCCTGAAATGTAATGCTGTGCTTCTGCAACATGGCAGAATTTCTCACCTTAGTGGCTGTGGTAAGATTCACAGGAATTTTCTTTCCTGGTAAACAGAATCCATTTCTATCTTGTCTGCAGGTAAATACACTTATCTTCCAGCATAAACAAAACATGTTGCTCTTTTAGAAATAATAAGAAAAGTTTCAAATGAAACTAGGTTCAGATGAAGAATATTAACATATATTCAAGCATGAATAATTCAATTTCTCCCAAACTGCTTTGGAAGAGACAATAATATCTCTAGAGGTCTCAAAGCATTTTCCCTTCATTCACAATTAGTATTTAATTCAAATTAGATTACTTTATTGGTAAATAAGAAAGAAATAGAAACACATACTGCACACTAGATTGGCAAATATCTCAAATATGTGTTTTTCTACACTTAGACTTTTAAACAAATTCATGCATTCATTTTTAGATAAAAATATTAATAGTCGATAATTGATTGCATTCATAAATTGCTGTGGTGAGAAAATAGGCTATGAATTGACAAAGGGAATTATGCACTGTGCACTCTTACACTGACTGAAAGGTAGCATACCCTATTTTTGCTGAATGGGACAAAGTCATGTTTATTGTAGGTAAAAGAAAATACTCTAGTTTATTCCATAGCAATTTTTTGTATAGCTATCTGTTTGGTATGTATTAATCTGCAAGCAGTGTCACGGAGATAAATGTGACACCCAAACACTAACTAATTCAAGTATCATCCCTCCTTGAAGCACAGCAATAATAAGACCAGTACTATGATTAAGGGTAGGTGCACTGGCCAGAGCCAGAGTGCTTGGTTTTGTAACTTTGAGCAAGTCCTTTGACCTTCACACTTCATTTTTCCATGTCTGCAAACCTAGGAAGGATAATAATTGCCTAGCCCAGGTGACTATTGTGATTCCTACTTTCTGATTAACATTGGTAGAAAAACCTTGTCAATTTTGCAGAGCAAGAGGGGACACAGAAATCTGAGAATCAGGATTGCAACTCAACTTCCCAGTCCATGCTGCCCTTCATTGTTCAAATCTCACACCATTCCTTTCAATACTTCTGTTGAGTGTTCAATCCATTGCATACTCTAACAGCTGTGGGTTTTTTTCCACAAAAATAATAATTCTTCATAAAATTTAAGATATTTTTATCTTCAGACACTGCATGTATGTTCCTGTCTATACAGCCTGAGAAAATGTTTCCTCCCTAAGGGACTGAAGAGGTTCTACATAAACGTCTCTGTCGTTCTTGTTCAAATAATAGTTCCTCCTATATTTTTTTCTGAGATTCACTATCTTGGTACTATATATTATGCAGTAAAAAGTGAACAACTGCTATGTTATCTGAACTTGAAGGGGACAGAGAATGGTATCAGAAGCAGACCTTATCAGCTTGGAAGAAAGAAAACATTATCTGTAAGGGAAAACTGAACTTTTTTTCCCAACTGATTTTCATATCTTATCATATACCAGGTAAAAAATGAAAAATTAATTTTTAAAAAAGCAACTTCTGCTTACTGATAAACAAAATATGCAGGGGGAGAGGAAGGATCCCACAGTCAACCAGTCAGGGCTCTGAGCTGTCTATCTCAAGGATATGCATGTAGACAAGTGAATGCCTAGTGGACATGACCAGGTGGCCTGCCTAGCAGATGAGGGAAACGCTGTGGATGTAGTCTAGCTGGACTTCAGTAAAGTCTTTGATACTGTCTCCTACAGCATTCTATGGAAAAGCTGTAAGTGCACAGCTTGGACAGGTGTACTCTTTGCTGGGTTAAAAACTGGCTGGATGGGCAGGCCCAGGGCGTGGTGGTGAATGGTCCCACATCCAATTGGCAGCCCATCCTTAGTGGTGTTCCCCAGGGCTCTGTGCGGGGGCCAGTCCTACTTTATATCTTTACTGATAATTTGGATGAAGGAATCAACAGCATCCTCCCTAAGCTCATGGACCATACTAAGTTGGGTGGGAGTGTTGTTCTGCTAGAGGGCAGGAAGGCTCTACAGGAGGATCTGGACAGGCTGGATTGATGAGCCAAGGCCAATGGTATGAGGTCCCATATGAGGTCCCATATGAGGTCCAATAAAGCCAAGTGCTGGGTTCTGCACCCCAAACAGCACTACACTCTGGGGGCAGAGTGGTTGGAAAGTGGCCCAGCAGAAAAGGACCTGGGGGTGCTGCTCGACAGCAGCTGAACATGACCCAGTAGCATGCCCAGATGTCCAAAAAGGTCAATGGAATTGTGGTTTCTGTCAAAAAGAGTGTGGCCAGCAGGACCAGAAAATTGATTGTTCCTTTGCACTCAGCACTGGTGAGGCCACACCTCAAGTCTGGAGCAAGGAAGATTTCCTTCCCATGATGGACGAGGATCATCTTAGGGAATATTTAAACAAACTGGACAGAAACAAGTCTATAGGATCTGATGGGATGCACCCATGAGCGTTAAGGGAGCCAGAGGATGTCACTGTGATCCTGTTCTTGATTATCTTTGAAAGGTCACAGTGATGGGGGAAGGTTCCTGAGGACTGGAGGAAAGCAAGAGTGACTCGTATCTTCAAGGAGGGTTAGTAGGAGCATTGAAGAAATTACAGTCTGATCAGTACCCTCATTTCCTGGGGCATGACAGTGGGTGCGGGCAGAGTACTGGAGCTTATTTATCCCAAATTTACTGAGGCTTTAGGCACTGTCTCCCATAACGTCCTCATGAAGTACAGGCTAGGTAAGTGTTCAGTGAGTTGGACTGAAAACTGGATGAACTGCTTAATCTTCCACAGTTGTACATAAAATCCAGCTGGAAGCCGATCACTAATGCCCCAGAGTCAATGGTCCAAAACTGTCCCACATCTTTCTTACTGATCTGGATGATGGGACAGAGTGTACCCTCACCAATTCTGAGTGCAATACAAAATTGGGAGGAGTAGCTGATACACCAGAGGGTTGTGCTGCCATTCAGAGGGAACTGAATGAACCTGAGAAATGGGTAAACAGGAACTTCATGAGATTTGACAAGGTGGAATGCAAAGTCCTGCACCTGGGGAAGAACAACCCCAGGAACCAGTACAAGCTGGGGGCTGGACAGCTGGAAAACAGCTTTGTAGGAAAGGACCTGAGGGTACTGGAGAACAAGCTGACTGTGAGACAGCAATGAGCTCTCATGGCAAAAAAAGGCCAACAGCCTCCTGGGATGCATTAGGCAGAGCATTTCCAGCAGATTAGGAGACGTGATCCTCCACCTTTGCTCAGCTCTGGTGAGACACAGACACACCAGGGGTGATGTGTCCAGTTCTTTCATGTCTCCCAGTGCAGGAGACATGGACATACTGAAATGAGTCCAGTATATAAATGAACATGGACGTAGACATGCTGGAGTGAGTTCAGTGAAGGGCCAACAAGGTATTTAAAGGATAGAAACACCTGACATACAAGCAGGGGCCAAGAGAGCTGGTGCTGTTCAGCCAGGAGAAGGCTTAGAGGGATCTTATAAGTGTTTATAAATCCCTGATGAGAAGGTGTGGGGATGCCAGACTCCTCTCAGTGGTGTGGTGTCCAGTGACAGGACAAGAACCAGTGGGTACTGATTGAAACACAAAGAATTTCATCTAAATATGAGAAAATATTATTCTGCTGTTTGAATATTGAGCACTGGCACAGGTTGACCAGAGGCTGCAGAGTCTCCTTTCTTGGAGGTATTCAAAATCCAGCTAGACACAATACTCAGCAACCTGCTCTAGCTGACTCTGCTTTGAGGAAGGGGGTTAGACAAGAGGATCTCTGGAGAGAGAGGCCTTTCAACCTCAACCATTATGCAACTATGAAGCACATGAAAGTGAAATAATAGCCCACTAAACAAACTCAACTAAATGCAAAAGCTCTCTTTTAGATTTTCAAACTCCTAATTTTGGCCTAACAAAGTAAGTAACACTGAGGAATATGGCCCCAAACTGGGAAAACAGAAGCAAGGGACATACATATTAGATAACCTCAATGTACTTAGGAGAAGCTGAAGTTTTTGTAGCTAGGCCATGTGAAATGATGAAGGGCATGAAGGAGAGTACTGGAGTAAATTAAAGCAATGCACAAGGGCAATCAAGGAGTTGGGACTGAACTGTGAAGTTTTTGCTCATATTAATATAGATTTATTATACCACATGTGTACCTGAAGCACCCTTCAGGTCACAAGCCATTCCTTAGCATGGTCTGTGCAACAAACTCACATTCTCATTTAACAGTTGTTTGAGTTGTCTTTCACTTCTTTTTTTGGCACAAGGTGTATATACTAACAGTACCTCAGTGCTGCAGTTACCCCTGGTCCAAGTCTAGCTCTAGTAAGTGCATCGCCTCATCACAAACCCTGCTGTGTTGCTGGTTCCCCAACCCTATGTGCAGAAAGGGAAATGCTCCCTGAAAGAGATCTTGAAAGACTAAGGGATGGATGTGCCACTGCAAGAGAGCCTGCCTTGACAAAGAGCTACTTAGGCACAGAACAATGGGACAGATATTGTGGAGCCCTCTCACTAGCCCCCTGAGTTGACATGCAGCTTCACTGCAGAACAGACAGGGTCAAGCCTGAGCTCAAACACAGCTGTGATTTTAACCCAGAAGTCTGACTGTGCAAGCAACTTCAGCTTCTAAACTCAAGTACACATACTCTTGTTAGTCCTTCAGAGATTCAGAGGCACTGGAGAAAACTGTACAAAGAAGTGGACATTAGGACTGCAACACAAACAAATGTGAGTGGTAAGGACGAAACACAGAGCATTTCCCTAATACACATTCTGTTTGGTGGTCTGCAGTGTATTCTTTTGACAGTACTGTTGCACAGAAACACAAGGTTTCTTCTTGTTTCCTTGCATCTTCCTCAGCACTGGTTAACATGTTACAGCTAGTCAGGCTGTACATTGGTGCCAGGGTTTACCCTGAAGTTGCAAAGGTAATTAAAAACAGATATTGAAAAGCAGACCACATGCTATTTCTGGTTGACTTCTGGTGTTAGATGACCACTGCTGTTAAAGGAACATGCATATCTACATAGATAAATAAAAAATGTGTTCGAGGAAAAACAGCAAATGCTTTATGATCAAAGAGAACAAAAGTTAGTGAAGATGATGACTATAGTGAAAGTTTCTGGAAGCAGATACTACCTTAGTGTTTCGTCCATGTTGTGTTTCACTAAACTTTGCTTAGGCTTTAGAAAGAGCCAAGAACCACACAGAAAACATAGTGGTCTTCAAGATGTGAGAGGTTTCAGATATGCACACACAGCCCGGGGTTTACCCAGTAGATCACTGGGACAGCAGCTTTATCATTTTCCCATCCCCTCTCTGTTTCACTCACCTCTCAACAAGATATTTCCTACTATTTGCCCCTTTGCACTCCTGCTCCTCTCAAATTGTATCATCATTCATCTTCTGTGGAGACACTTCTCCCTCATTTAAATTTCTGGCAGTCAGTTTAACTCACTGTTGTTGAACCGACTTAAAGGGGACTACAAGATCTTAAGCCAGGTAAGTACCTTATCCTGTATAAAACATTTTAAATTCAGATTTGAAAATAAACAGAATCCTTCCATGAGAGGTATTCCATTAGGATCAGCCCAGTTCAAATCTTTTTACTGAAGTAATGAAAGGACAAATCAAATATGCACTGCCTCTGCATTTGTGTCCCATATTATAGACTTCAAAAGGAAATTGTTTTCTGTTCTGAAACATTCTTCCATTTCTTGGAAGTTCAAAGGAACTTTATATAGAATGGGACATCACCAGCTTCATTAGAATCCATTTAAATGGGAATGTCTACTATTTGTCCCCAAATCAATCTTTTAGAACTTTATTTAGATACATCCTTAGCATATTAAGACAATGAAGTTCTCCTAAAAAATTAGATGTTCTCAAGTTAGCTGCAGAGAGACAGAGCAGGTGAGCAATTCAAGAAGGGCAAGGCAGTGGCATGCAGGAAAAGCCCAAGACTGGATAAACAAAGCACAGCACCTGATCCACCTCTTGAAACCGGGACAAATGTCTTTTTTATCACAATACACTCGTCCTCAGAAAAGGACAATGGCATCAATAGAGCTGATTTTGTCACAGAGAAAATGTGCAGAATTAGGTCTCCTATCAACAACTCACGGCCCTGCCAATGGAGCCTCAAGTTGTGTTTTAAAAATACAAGTGCCCCCCCTTCTGGCCAGTAAGGACTCACAAAAGTGATTTTGCAAGATATTTCGGGCTAATTTTAAAATGCAGTTTAGTTTATGAAGGTTAATTATACTAGTTCTAAGACATAAAATCTCAGTCAAACACAGAACTTCCATTAAATTTCAAAATATTTCTACGCTTATTTAAAAAAGTGAAGGTTTTCCATTGCTTATGCAATGCCATATTCTGGGCTAAATATATTTATCCATCAATTTCTCAAGATAACAAGAATTTTGTAACAACTCTGAGTGTTGTTACACTGCTGGAAGTGATACAGTGACATCTGTGCCATGCTCAGCCAATGCAGGGGAATTGCTGTTAGACCCAGACCAGGATGCTTTAAGTGGACTAAAGCCCTAACCTGACTAACTGTCAGGTTGATGGTTCATCTAGCTGATCAGTTCACAGATAGCAGTAATGACACCAGTGCCTCAATTTATAGCTTGGAAGGAAGGCTACTGAAGGAAGAGTAATTGCTGGAATACAAATATTTTAATGATGGCTTTTTAAGTGACTTTTCAAAATAAAGCTCATGAACAATCCAGATACTCATTTGTATGCCGTCTGTATAACAGCATTCAGCAAGAGGACAAGAAGCCAAAAAATGACAAGCAAGCTCCCTGCTTCTGCATGAGTCAGGTCCTTTCAATCTGCAAGGACACATAATTGAGGAAAGTAAACTGTGGGTTTTCTCCTCTTTTTCTGGTTGGAATTTTTTTTTAAGTTTAATTCCTGTATCCTTTTCCTAATGTTGAAATGATAAATTACAATATATAAAGTTATTTTTTTTCTCTAAGTAATTACTCCTAACCGATACAGTAATAAAGAGAAGATGGAAAACACTTCTATCAAGCAGTGTCACAGTTTGGTGCAGCCTCAATGAAAATTCATGGCAGAAATAACCTAAGCAACACTAAAATACAATGCTTAGATATGTTGTTCAGGTATTTTGCATCAATAGTTTTCTGCCTTTTGAAAAGGAATACTAGCAAATAGGAGAAATAAATTTTTTGAGTTTTTTTTTTTTTTAATTAAAAAAAAGCACAATTCTTTGCTACAAAATTTGGTACCAATGAACAAGTTATCTCTGGGCTTTGTTCTCAGCATCAACATTTTGAGAAGTAGATGAATTAAATTGCTCAAATGTCAAATCTTAGGTTTAAATCAAAATTATGGCTACTTTTGTTAATTCAACATATCTGCAGAGCCAGCCAGGAGTCTGATGCAAGCTCCTTAGCACACCTGCATAGTTAATATTAGCATAGTCCTGTGGATTTCTGCCTTCTAATTGCTATACCTCTTCTACATGAAAAATTAAGTAACAAAAAGTATGAATGTTTCTAAATACCTGATTAATTATCTGCTGTTGCAGCTTTTTTCCAGACTCTGAAAGAGAAAGAAAAGAAATAGTTTGTACATATTTTAATGAAGTTGGTAGTGGACATGCTACCAATATACATGCTGCAGAACAATAAACAGTAAATTAATAAAAAAAATAAAGCTTATAATTAAGAAACAGAATTTAACATGTAGAAATTACTTGAAACTTCAAAATGGAAATCTACCTAAAATAAAAGAAACACAAGCCCCTCTTAATCAAGATGTGATAAAAAGACAATTGATAAAGGGTAGCCAATCTTGCAAAGCTGGAACCCCCAAGGAATCACAGAATTTAAAGGAGAGGCAACAAGTTTCAAATATGTGCTATGAAGCATCTTAATATTGTGAGATGTACAATGTGCTGGAGAAACTGGTAACATCCAGCTCAAGATTTGACCATTGGAGGAGGAAAGCAACTTCTGCCGTTACCTTAAAATAAAATTGTGTGTCTGTGCCAAGACTGATATTTGGCACCAGCTGGCTCAAGTGAGAAATTCTATCCTGATAATATCCACAAAGCGGCAAGTTGAGTTATGGTCTTGTTTCCTTGTTCTGGCCTTCTTCTGCAGCATCCTTCAGTGTGTTCCTGGAGATATAATCAGAGCCCAGACAACACACTGCTTTCTACAGCTGTCTGGGACCCTAGCAGCAAGGATACCTCAAAACTATTCTTTCCCTTTTGACCAATTTTGCTTCATTTACTGTTCCCGTGCACCAGTTGTCAAAAGGGCAGCTGGTATCAATTACCCTCCCTTTGCTACTGGAGACCATCCACACGTATTGGGGAAAGTCAGGAATTTCACACTTGCCTATCCAGCTAGGCTACGTGCACCCGGAGGGTTTTTAAAAATAATAGTGATAGGAGACACGACTTACAGCCTGTCAGTATCACTACTAACTGTCAGGGGAGACTGCCTAGCACGGGTGGCTCCCACCTCCAGCACTGGAAATGATACTCCCTTTCAACAGAACTTTTCTGCACTAATATGTGTGGCACAAACAGAATTTTTAAAAGAGGTGTAAATATTTAAAGTGTTAAAATACAGTATAAAGACTCTGTTTAAGGGAAAATGGTCTTCCCTACTCGTGCCCGAGACTATTCCTCTTTTCAATGAAAGCATTATAGATAGTTCAGATAAAGATAATTACTTTAGGCTACATTATAAGATTGTCTCTTATGATAATTACTTCCTGCATGCTTGTGTTGTGTTTTTATTTGCTAAATATAAAAATCGTCCTTTTTTTAGCTAAAAACCCTCTACACAACTATCATTTAGGGGAGACTTCTTAAAATGTATTCCCTTGTTCACTGAGTTAATCTTTGGGAGAAATAAGATTTATTCTTGTAACTAATATTTTAACCAAATAGATTGTTGGTAATAGAAGATTAAAGGAGTATGTGTTTTTAGCATTCTCTAATGATATACAAGTTGCTAGGAAAGCAGTGTTTGAAATCTCTGGTTAGATCAACACTATTTTGCTCAAAGGTTTGTGGACTTTGAATACTGATGCTTTCCTGTTTCCCAGTACATTTGTTTTTAGGCTATTTTGATTCACTTTAAAGGAATTTTAATAACTTTCTGTTGACAGCATGGACAGCTGGTCTTGAGAATTAGTGAAAATTCACTTGCTGACTGAGGAAGGAAGTGACATCAATGAGTTTCTAAAGTCAGCCCTGAGGGAAAAGTGTGCTCTGCCAGAGTAGCCTTTCATGCCATTGTGTTTCCAGTGATGCCTTGAGATGCAAATTGCATTATCAATCAAACCTGTGGTTTCTACCTCAGACAAATATAAAAAAAAGAACAGAAAGACTGTGAAAGACCTTTGCAGCCATTCCTGACACTGCTAAGAAAAAGGTGAAGAGGAATTCATGGTAGTTCTTTCCTTGTTCTCTGTTTGGTGATTTAAATGTAAATATCAAGGAAAGGGCAGTTGCAGAAGTGTCTGTGTGATACAACAGCAATGGTGACATGGGTTAAACAGGACAGAGATTGACTAGGCTGTTAAAGGTAGCAGAGAGATCAAATTCAAGGTCACCGGCAAATTGAATGCTGTGTTCTCCATTTATTTGCTAGATGATCCTTGTCCTCATCACAGAACAACTATGTGAATTTGGCATAGTCAGCACTTGTGCTCAGAAGGGACCAAGGTCTGTAATAACAAACATGCTGCAAATTAGGGTGGAAATACATTGGCACCATTATATGGGGAAGCCTGCAAAATCCCGGCCTGTACTGTACTATTGTTTTGGAGAAACATCACGAAAAGCAGTGAAAAAACATGAACAATATCTACAGAGCTGAAGGAGAATCAATTTCCAGCAGCCAGTGACTAACAGTAGGGCAGGAGAAAGTCATGGAAACTAGGCAGAATTTTACTTGTCCTGTTTTGTTTTGGTCTTTGTTTGCTTGTTTTTGTTTTGTTTGGAGGTTGTTTGTTTGTTTTTAAATCCTCAGAATTCTCTCACAATGACTCTGGCCCTCT
>JAYRBT010000082.1:106532547-106551702 GCA_036023395.1 Myiotriccus ornatus
TTTGGCTTTCCAAAAGGTATTTAATAATATCTCTCTCACAAGACTTCTTAAGAAAATTTAACAGGTGCAGAACTAGAGTGAACATCTTTGCACAGATTTAGAAAACCAAATGTTTAAAAGATAGGAAACAGGGTATAGGAATATGAGGGAGGGAACAGTCAATTGTCACTGTGGAAGAAAGTCACCAGTGGAGTCCTGCTGCCTCATATCAAGGAAACCCATACTCTTCAACATGTTCTTGAAATCACCCAAGAAAGGGACCAAACAGGGAGGAGACACTGTTTGCTGATGATATTAAGCTATTTGGGGTAGAAATATTGGGGGCTAAAGAACTTCTTATTAGAGTAGGTTGATAATAAAATGACATACGAAGCGCAATTTATACAAAATTATGCTAGAAAACTTCTAGTGGGAAACTTTTAATTTGGACTCAAAAGTAGGGGACTCTGAACCGAGTTCTGAGCACACTGCTACCCAGGAATGAGACCTTGGGGTGGTAAATCTTCTGTGTAAACATTATCTCCATGCTCACAAGTTAGAGAAAGCAAATTAAAGACCAGAGGAAAACCAAAAAACAACTACTGTTTTTCTGTATATTCACACACTTGTGTCTTAAATATTATATGCAACTCTGATACTTCCACTCATTTACAGAACTAAAGAAGAGGAAAAGAGGGTGGACTGAAAGTGTAGACTGGCTTACAAGGAGCAACAGCTACAAAACCTGGCAAAGCAATGATCCAGAGGAGACAGAGATCTGTAAAATCATGAGTGACATGGAAGGGGTGAATCAGAACTGAGTGTTTACTGCCTCTTGTAGCACAAGGCTGGGGGCATCAGACAAAGCAGGCAGATGGCAGGTTGAAAACAAACATGAGGGAGCAGCTCTCCACGAAACTGAGAAAGGAAACTCAGGAACTCTTTGCCAGGGGATGTTACGGCTGCTAAAACTTTACATGGATTAAGGGGACAACCGAACAAGCTGAGAGACGGGAAATCCTTTAGGGGTTGATAAGCAACAAAAAAACCACCTCTGGCACAGGAAGTTTCTCAAACACAAACCGCTGGAGTTGGGGAAAGTAGCGTGAGAAGGTTTCACTTTGCTGCTAGGATATCGAGCAAGACAGAGCTCTGGTCTCAGCCATACTGCTGCTGTGTGCACATGCAACAGCACAAGACAGCTAAAAAAGGAAGGTACCAGATTAAAATACTTCAGAGTCTGGACACCCTCAGTAATTACATGCACGACTTGCACATGCTGTTGATCATTCCTGTTAAGCTGACACACACGCCTCCAACCACAGGAGACTGACCAGTTCTTACATAAATTTCCAAGGAAAAGGAAGAACAGACTTACTGAAAATTAAAAGTACTAGACTCTGTGTGCATTGAAAAATAAACACAATGATCTCAGTGACTGTCAAAGTTACCTGGAAAGAGTATGGCAAGCAAGAGATTGACCTGCGGTGTCCTAAGCTAGATGCTAACACCAGACCATTCTTTCTATGCCACAGACTGGAAACACCAAGTGTTCAGAAGGTATTACATCAATTTTTTTACCACCTGTCAGTTTTCTGGTTTCCTGGTTCTTCTTCCTTGGAACTACACAAAAATCACTGGAGAAAAACAAATGAGCCTTTCTGAGAAGTGAGCTGTGTTGGATCTTTGCTCATAAGGCAGATATTAATTTAAAGAGTACAAATAGCCCAACAGCCATTAAAATGAACTCTTAAGCACTATTTCTAATTATACTGCATTGATTAAATACAATTCTATTCTAATTACGCTTTGTTCATACCCTCATCCTCCTATATATTTTTGTCCTTTTAGAAAAGAGAATTAATATCTTCTTCCAGAGATTCATTTTCATGGCAAATAATGCTTATCCCTTCACTTATTTTAAAAGTGAAAAATAAAATCTGGCCAAGACACAAAATGTGTCACTTGTGTTAGGCAAAATCAGCTGTTCACCTGTGTGGAGAACCCACAAAACAATTGCCTGCACTCCTTTCATTGCTGATTTCTGAGTCCTAACAAGAGGCTCACTTTTAACAGTCTAAGACGTTACAGCTCCAGCTGCTGAGTTTGTTAGCAGATTGTGTGTACATTCCCAATCTATTTCCTTCTGACATCAAGTTACTTACAATCCCAGCTGAAGTGCAGCCCAGCAGTTTGCCCAACACAGGTATGATGGAGAAGAGAACCTGAAAGTTAGCACCTACTGCCCTCTACCTGCTCCACTTAAAACGCCTAAGCAGCAAAACTAGAGAGTACTTCACTTTCCAGTTTTTTAAATACTCATTCTTACTGCTCTGATTAGAACTGATTTCTAATCTATTTATTTTTGATTACAAGAGTAAGAATTTTTTTCATCTCCATGTTGCAAGTTACATGAGGGATTTCCATTACAAAATGTGCAGATAAATATTTCTTGCATAATTTTATCCTGTTTTCATGAAACAGAATTTTAAATTCCCCTTAACAACATTCAGTGGGAGTATGAATTCAGATGTCCACTTTATTTATCTTTCCAGGAAATGTGGTGGGAGGTGTACTACAGTGAAGTTCATCATGACAGAGAAAAATAGAATTCCAGCTTGCAAATCCTTGCCCTGCAATACGATATATGTAGTGAAACACTTACACAGGCCATCTGAGTTCCTGGCACATACTACAGAGGGGCAGACCTTGATGTCTATACAAATAAGACTTCACCATCACGGTCAAAGTTCTTATAAGCCATAGCCAGCACCATGAATGGGGACCCAGAAGACATCAATCTAAATAGTCTTGACCTTGCATTCAGGTTAAGCAATAATCCAAAGTTATCAACTCTGACTTACATTTTAAATTCTCAGTTTTGCCCAAGAGGATTGCTTGAAATTCCTTAGTTGTAGAGAATCGAAGGAAATCTATTCTCTTGGGTTTTGTTAGAGGGTACACTACCCTTTGGGCTTTAAAGCTGTTTTTCTCTGACCTACAGAGTAGAAAATACTTCCATGTCCATGTGTGAAGGAACAGAAGACATGTAGAGGGCACTCAGAGAGCTAGACCTGACCTCAAGTCTATGAATGCAAAGGCAATGCTGTAGTTATGGGTGTACATGTCCATTAATCATGAGCAATGGTTCTAAACAGAAAAGACACATAAAACCCTGGCAAGCTGTTACAATTCTATTATCCCACTTGCATGTCTTCCAAAATGCACCACTGTAGCATTCCATCCACATGAGGCAGGAGATACTGGGAAATATAAAAGCCTACTTAGATATGCAGCTACTTGAACCTGTGTTGTCAAAACTGTTTAAATTTCCAAGCTTCAATATGCTTCCAAGAAAGACTTAACTGGAGGAAATTTGGTTTAGAAATGAAACAAACCATGTGCTTCTAGCACATTTGGTCTTTGTCACTGCTTCTGCTTCACCTCATCTCTGTCACCATGGCAGTTACCATCCCTTCCCATTCTCAAACTCATTCAGGTTCACACCTGGGATATTCACCCAAGTTTTACTCCCACACAACAGCCAATTAATTTGATAACTAACCTGTCAGACCGCCCAGACAGCTAACCCCCAAGTAACACTGGACCAAGACCTTCTATGGCAAGCTTTGATCAGAAGCTGAGGACAGTGCTGACAGACATACCATGACCGCATGCCATGCTTACTGAAAGCATGTGTAAACTAATCCTTGGCATTCTGGATACCTCAACATTAAGCTGGCCTGGCAGATGCAGTCCCTGAGTGCCTTCTTTCTCTCTGTGATTGGCAGTAACAGCCAGAAAAAAAAAATACAGCAAACCTCACTCGCTTGGGACACCCCTTGGGCCACCAGCTCTTCAGCCCACTGTCATTGCTTATCCATCAGAGGGTTATGGAGAAAAGAGGTCTCATGGCAAATTGTCACATCATGCAGCCAGTAGGTAAAATACACTGTTTTCCCAGCACAAAGACAGCTTTACAGGTGTACTGGGAGCTGGCAATATGCCAGTGTGTGGCCAGGCTGCCAGGGACCCTAAGCATCCCGTCTGAAATCACTGGAGCTCAGTGTCCAGCAAAACAAACCACTAGAACACAATGAAGCTAGATGGTATACAAAGAAGTGTCAAGTGTTTTAAACCCATTCATAAAAGAGCACTCCACTTAGGTGGAGCACTCCTGTCTTAGGTGCTGGTATGTGTAAAGGAGGGCTCTGGCTTTGTTTGTTTTCAATAACAGGAGTTTTTACATTTGTAAATTTACAGCAGAGATTTTGGTACTCAAGAACTGTATCTGTGATTATACACCCCTGCTGCTAAACATGATAATTTGTTCCACTTCAAGTTTTATTAATTAAATTAATACTAATTGAGTGACCTTTTGGTATAATTTTAGCCTGAGTGTTTTAAGCACTAAATCCTGTACATTGTAGCTTTTCCTTAGCCTTTCCACTTCATACCCTGTCCCAGAGGAAACGTTTCACTGCAGATCAATGCCCTGGCACTCTTCTGTTTGCAGATTTATATGGCTATGCTTGCGTACTCTTAAATCAATAATAAAATCCAATAAAATCAACAAATATTTTAGAAGATATTTTGAAGAAAGAAAAGCTATCACAAAAAAAACCACAAACCAACCAAACATTGCTAATTTTATGTGACTAAGTGCCCTCTAGTGACAAAGTCCAACTCCAAATAACTTTCACAGCCACGTTCAAACATTACACAGTTTTGGTTCTCAGTGTCTCAAACATTGTGGGTGCTTTTGCTCAGCTGGGGTTTTTTGTTATTTTGGGGTTTTTTGTTTAATGAAAACAAAGCAAAATAGCCAACCAACCTCTATCTGTAAGAATAACAACAATAAACACCAATCACTGTGTTAGCCTAAAATCTGTCTTTCTTACTGGAACATGACAAGGCTTTTAATGCATAGGTGGCACCAAAGTCAATGTTCGTATTCCCGTGACTCAAGAGAGATCCATAGTCAGCTTTGTGGTGGGTTGTTTAAATTACACAACATCCATTGTACTGATACGCTGCTGTTGCCTCTAGGAGCTGTCTGCCACTGAGTGGTGATGTTGCAAAGTAGAATAGAGAATTAACTCTGGGCCAGCCCTTGTCTCTTGTTACAAATCCCTCAGTGCACACTGAAGCCCACCTCAAATCAGTCATTCTTTCCCCAAAATAGCCCACCCACATGCTGGAGCAAACAGGCACGCATGTAGCTTTCCCTGCTCAGTTATCTTCTTCAAAGATGTAAGTGAAAAACACGTACTTAGGGGAGCTTGGCTTATAAATGAGCTCTTAGAAATAAAAAACAGCTTAAAAAAAAATTAAAATGTTTATCCCTCAAGCATGTTAAATTAGTGAAATCAGAGAAACCATAGAAAAGATACCAATGTCTTTAGTATGTGCTGCTACTTACTAAGGTGAAAGCTGAAGATTTGCAAACAATTCTTAATACAAAAGAAAACTTTATATTATTATAATAACATATAATACACAATATATATTTCTATACTATATTATAACATATAATATAATACATTAATTATTATAAATTTTATAATTTATATATATACACAGAACAGACCCATGATCAGATTTTTGGATGCCACTTCAAAATTACTCATTGCTCTTCTGTAAATAGGAGTTCTATTTTTTCAGGTATTGTCTTTGGCTTTTTAATGCAGAGAATCTTGCACTGACAATTACCCATCAGTTTGCAAAACAGCTCTCGGTCATTTTTTAAAAGACCAACAATGACTAATTTAAGCAGTGCTGTTGTCTGCTATGCA
Organism: Myiotriccus ornatus; assembly: GCA_036023395.1. Lineage (NCBI taxonomy): Eukaryota > Metazoa > Chordata > Aves > Passeriformes > Tyrannidae > Myiotriccus > Myiotriccus ornatus. The sequence continues at coordinate 106,538,322 of JAYRBT010000082.1, forward strand.
TTATTTTAAAAATGAAAACACTTCAATGAAAATGAGGGGTTTTTTGTCTTCACACTTAATGAGCATAAATTATATTTTCTGGTTTTTCTAATGAAGTAATAACCTTACCACATTAATTTTCTTTGCTGTACTCACTGTCTCTGACTAAGATAATCAATGATGCTAGCTAAAAGCTAGCAGTTTGCCAGTGTGCTCCCAACTTACTGTAAAACAGGGGTTTTAGTCAGAAGCACTCTTATATTCCTCTGGAACACCAAATTGAAGGTTTAAAATATAGCTTTTCAGTAAGCAGTTTGTTAGAGAAGATAAAAAACAGCTCATAAACCAAAAAGGGACATGGCAAAAGAGACAAACCATTCTAATGCAGTCAGCATAAAATGCACTGAAGTAAATGCAGATCTAAGAAAATTTTGCTTCCTTAAAACAAACAAACACCGATACTTAGGTGCTCTGAATTGCTATTTGACATTTCAAATTAGTGTCAAAAATAGGGTACAGTTTTATTGTTAGTGCCGGTTCTCAAGTTTAGCACAGTAACTACATTTCTGTCTCTTTGTTCATATTCAACATTGGCTAATATTGGCTAGAATTGACACATATATATATATATATATATCTATCTCAAGGACTGCAAACACAGACTATCTAACAGACTATCTACCCGGCAGAAGGAATAAACCACCCTTAAGTATTTTCTCATATTCTCTGACAGAAAAATCCAGTGCCTTCTTAAGGCTAATGAATGTAGACAAGAAACATGCTACTCTTACACTTTCATGAGACATAAAGCTCTGCAGTTCACTGTCGGTGGAAATTTCTTCTGAACATATTAAAATGATCTTAGGGCTCTGCAGGAACCCTGCTCATAAAACAAAAAAGCTAGGGTAGTTAAAATTAATACATCATAAATAAAACATGTATTTCAGTATATATTAAGTGACAGGTCCCTGAAACTTCACCGCCACACACACATTCACAAAGCAGCAAGAACACACGCAATTCATTAAACCCACTCAAGTGTGCTGGTTCTTCCTGGCATTATTCATAATTGAAACATTTCAATTCTAGTTAACAAAAATAAAAAAAACCCAAAAAACCACCTTCTAATTTAAAAGTAAAACAAGAAAATTTGTTCTGTGTTTCTAGATTACAATCCCACAGTGCCTTCAACTAGCCACATTAAGCCTCAGGGGAGCTTTAAAAAATAATAAAAAAAAAAATTAAAAATTTTGTGGGGTTTTTTGTGCTTTTTTAAAAAGGAGGCAATTTAGCCCACACAAACAGAAACCTCTGCAGACACAGGATTCTTTTTTCCAGTATGCCATACAAAGCCAGACGGAAAAACAATAAAAAGTGTTAACCTATATTTTAATTATATACCTTGAAAATGTTATTCCTTAAATACAAATGCTCTTAAATAAGCATAAGGAACAGATGGACCTCAAAAAGCAGAGTAAGAGCAGTGTATCCTGCAGAATATAATACTGAGGTGAGAGATGACAGGATGGAGGTGACAGTCTCCCCCTACTTTTCCCTTGCTTTAACCACAAAGGCTCCGTGTGAAGCACCTAAGTGGTTAGGAGACCTCATGTGGGCTGCCTACGCGAAAGGAGGCTAACACCCTGAATGAAATGGATTGGTTTGCTACAGTGAAAATTAATAACTGAGAATTAGATTCTGCATCTCAGACTCAATATTCACAAGCCAGAGGTGTGCACATCACCAGCTCTGACCCCAGTCCATCGTTACTCAACATTTGATTTGATTTTGTACAGACACAAGCACAGACAAGGTGTATTTTCCTATTCTTGGTCTGTTTTAGTGGCTCACTGGGCTCCACACTGCTGTCCTCAGACACAGACTCACCCTCTGAATGAAAAAAAATCACACCAAGATACAGAATACCTTATTTGAAACACAGACACACCCTGCAAGACTAGACTATATAATGCCCGTAAGTCTCGTCTCACTGTATGTATTATATGACTGCCCAGGGCTCCAGCACTCTCGACAGCAGAGCTGCCTGCACCTTTCTTAAAGCTTTGTTACATTTCAGGGCCATTCCCACAAATAATACCAAATTTTCTCCACTTTGTGTCCTCCAAAGAACAAGGATAACTTTTTTTTTTTAAAGTTACTCTGAAATCTCATTAGAACATAGATGGAACTGGGAGAGCCCTTTGGGAAGGGACCACAAATTATTGCTTTATTCCTGCATTCTTCACTTGCAATCTACTTTTGGTTACCTGCTGGAGACCAGATAACTGTACTCAGCAGAATTTCAGTCTGGTCTCATGTGGCCCATTAGCGCTGGGCAAACAAGAAACTGAATTACATCCTACTTATATAAAATCATCTGAAAGCTATTCCAGCACAACACCAGATGCAGGAGGAGACCATTATTTTGGTCTCCAGCTGATGAATTCCTGAAATGCAGCTCTGTGCTGCTTCAGTTACTTTTTGTCAAGGTGTAAAAAAAGGAAGCAAAACCCCAGCAAGTTGCTTGTGAAGATCCTAATTTTCCTAAAAACCACATCTAGCTTTATTTATAATCTCTTCTCTGCAAATTAAAATTTTAATGATTTGTACAGTGAGGCAAAAGAGCTGTACAGACTTTTCTATTTGCATGATGAAGAATTGATTTTACCTGAAAGTGGGGTTGCAGTAACATTTGATCTCATCAGTCACATGGGGCCAGAAAAAAAGCATACTGTTACTATGTTAAACAAATTCAGCTTTCAACTTTTGGAAAAGTAATTATTATTATTACCCCATAATACAGCACTATGAGTAAACCTTTACCTAAATGCCTACAAGCCTTTTTTATTTTTCACTCAGGAGAATAAATCGTTTTGAAAAACAAAACAGCTAAAATAGCGATCATGTCATTGTTTAAATAGCTCCCACCACAAATAAAACTCTGCTGATGAGTCCACACACGTCCAAGGTCCACACCTGTTTAAATCAAAGAGACAGGTGAAAGTCATTCTATTCATTTAACAGTCACACGATATAAGAAAGGAGACAAAAACCTGTACTCTTAAATTCGTCTCTGTCTCTTCATAAAATCGTCCTCATGAATTCAAATAGGAAGAAGCAGTTTGTCACTGGAAAGTCAAGTATCTGAGTGCCATGGCTACAACACACCAGCAAGGGGAGTAGTAACACTTTGAGAACTTCTGTCTTCGGCAGTAGTCAATAATACATAAATACAATAATGTGTAGAATATTTATGCCAGGTTGTATAGACAGTGGAAGGGACATTAATACTACTGAAAGATCGAGAAAATAAATAAATAAATAAAAAATCAAACCCCACACAGAGTCTTGCAATGAGATCTGGTTTTGAAAAGAAATTGGAAGATATACACACAAAGGGTCTCAGATCAGCCCAATATGCCACCCAAAAAACAACCCAGGGCAGCAAGATAAAACCCACTCAAATCTGAGACTGTTATTTCCATTTTCTGGTTTTTTTTTTAATATATATATAAATATCTTTTTTTCCTGTATTTTCTCCTTTTAAAGAGCAATGACTACATATTTCTATGGGAAGGAGAGATACTTTCTAGCTTCCTAAGAAAGTAAAGGGATGGCATTACTGGGGCTGGTAGGTAGGAGGGCTGAAGCATTCTCAAACCTGAATTGCAGTCACTGATAAGGAAAGTAGAAGGTGGAATTCCTTAAAGCAGGTTTTCACTTCTGTATTTCTTGGGAACAGATAACTGGCACTTTCACAGAGGAGTGCATTTTATAACTGCTGGCAGACTGACCTTTTAAATGCTTGTGCCTTCAGCACCGACACAAACCTGCCCCTGGTGGTACGAAAGGCAGAGATGGACATCTCTGAGCTCCCACCACAGTGGGAGGAGGGGAGGGAGCACCAACACTGGTGCCCCAACACTTTGCTGCATCATGCCCACTCTTCCCTCTCAATCCTGTACTACCAAAAGCTATAGGTACCTTTGAGGAGTAGCACTGCACAACACAACTACAGTCCAGCCACTGTGGAGCTGAGGACTTGAGGTTTCAAGCAGGGAATGCTGTAAAATAGAAGCAAAGCTGAGCAGAAAAACTGTTGCCTGCACTTGGTTCTTCACTGAAGCCAAGGTTCCCGTATTCACACCTTTTCTACAGCACTGTGAATTTTTTAGAAAGAATTAAGAACCCCTCTCCCTCCAAAATGCTGCAAGTTTGTAACAGCTGCTATCCGAGTAGGTAACCAAGGCATTTAATCAACTTGTAAATGCCCAAGTGTGAAGGCATCCCAAGTACTAATCATGAAATTACTATGCATGACAAAATTCAGAATAGTGTTTTGCTGTAATTGTGCATAATTTAACTCAAAAAAAGCAAGAGGAGTTATATTTGGATGCAGAAGAAAGAGGTCAATTTGATGAGGGGGAAAAAATGCTGTCATTTTTACCAGTCTGAGAGAGAAATTCATCACCAAGTGTAAGAGTTTTAGGATGTTCTTTCTCCAGTGCAATGCAAGGGGGACAAGCCATCATCAAAGGGGCATCTAATAGAATAACTTGTGTTCCAGGGCTACATTTTCAACAAAAGAATTCCACCTCTGTTACTTTAAAGCACACTTGTAAACTGCAGTTTCAGCCATTAGAGGCAGAAAGAGCCTTGGATGTTATAATCCCAGAGTATGGTTGTTACAACAAAAGCAGTATAAAGTTTTTCCTCCTTTTGATAAGAAAGAATGGAAGTATTAAATAAAAAACCCCAAACCATGGGTGGTCTCAGCAATTACCTAATGATTTCAAACCATTTCTGGAAAATGTTCTCAGCAGATTTCCTAATTTTGAGTTTGTAAGTGGATTGTGATGGGGTCAAATGGTGGTCAAATGATGGCTTGGACAGTTTCTTGTTTTCCTCTGAGGGAAAAGATGGGAGACACAGGGCATTATCTGTTCTCGATCCACTGCTACTGAGACAGGAGAAGCTACGTGACCTACCCAGAGCCTCCCAGCACGGGTTTCCAGTTACCCAGACACAGATGAAGGGATGTGTGTGTAGTGGAGTCTAAAGGTCTGCATACCTCTGGTCGGGTCAGTCTGTGTTTTCCTGAATTCTGTTAACAGGGCACCAGCCACAAAAAGTCACAGGCCTCCTCCCACAGCATTGAAATGCAGACTTTGTCCTCCTTTTGTACCCTTCCCTTCATTAGCACCACCCCGAAACGATTACATCTAATTCCTTTACCTGGCGGAAAGCCAGCAGCGAAACATGAGCTGGAGTCCAACCTTAGGACTTGTGTGACAGAGAGGGAAACCACAGCATGAAGCTCCCTCCACCCGGCATGGCCCACTGCACAGGTACTAAGCTGCCTAATCTATGTCCTCTGATACCATCCTGAGGATATCAGTCGTTGGGCATAATTTTCTGACAAAAAGTAGAAAGAATATGATAAAATTGATGTCCTAATATCAGGAATAAGTGTTTTTCTCTAGTAACTAAGCTCAAAAAGCGTGCAGAGGGCACAGAAGCTATGGTAAGAAACTATCTTGATGCTAATGCAAACGGTCCTGGTTTCTTCCAAACAGACTCTAGTACTTGACCTTTAATGCACACCTTTCCAAGAAAATACTCTTATCAAATCACAATCAAAATTCCTTTTGATTTATTTTAAATAAGACAAGCAAATTGCATTAGCATAAACACATCTAAACTCTCTATCTTGAGAGGCAAGTTCCTTTATAGGTAGCTTTCAATGCACATGGATTGCAAAAATAGCAGGGTGGCTTTAAAGACCAGCTTCCAAACTTTCCTACAATGCACCTGGGTTAGTAATTCTTCTAAAGGCAACAAAAGGGGTGTATTTTACAACTGAAGGTGTATGCCTTTGCAGCTTTTGGTGACTAAAAATGCAATTTATTGATTTTGAAGACCTCTGGAAAAATAAGTCATTTTTGTCTATTTGGAAAAGGTAGTAACAGGATACATTTTCAAGGAATAAGTATCTGTAAATGCAAAGTTCTCTATGCAGGCGTGCTATACGCCACAACCCTGCCTAAGATCTCACGTTCAGTCTATAAAGACTTCATTCATAATCTAAAATAGATCTCATAACATTCATGTGACCACAAAAGGTTTGTTTTTACCCTGAAAGGATGTCAGCTTTAGAAATTTTGTTAAGTGATTTTATCTGCACATCAACAGCGCCATCATAGAAAATCCGCTTCCTTTTGCAAATATCAGCTGAGATCTCTCTGGCCATGGGTCGTGCTGGGTCAGCCCACCACAGACAAGACCAGACTACTCTTTAGTGGGAAACACCAGGCATGACTCTAAATCAACTCAGCTAATCTTTCTTTTGCCCATTTTTATCTTCCCAGTTTTCAGTCTCAGTACCATAAACAGGCTCAGGATAACCCAGTTTTCCCTGTGTTAGTTGTCTTCTTCCTTATGTAATTAAGCCTGAAAGCAGAATTTAACTTGTAAAAAGAGAGCAAATACTCAAGCCCATAAAGCAAGAGAGAATGCTGGACAGAAATTCTCTGTGATGAAGCTATACTACAAAAATGAGCACAGTCATGACTGTCTGTCCATCATCATCCTAAGAAAGATTCACCTTTTCCTGAGTCTCCCGAATTTGCATATGCATGAATTATCTTCCTCGTCCGTCTTTAGGATAGTAAAAATTTCATCTTTAATCCCCTTGACATCTGCTAGACAAAAATACAGATTCAACATCTGCATTTATTTTTTAAAAAATGCATTATTATCAAGAATGTTGCTAATTATAAGTTACTTTGAGAGTTGTGAAACACTTTTCATATACTGGGAAAATATTTGGGGTTTTTCAAAAACTTTTCTGCTCCAAATCAGGAAGTAGAGTCTAAGATTACAGTATATAACAACAACAAAACCAGTACTTTTGACTCTTCTGATTAACTGAAACTTCTAAATAATTTCAAAACATTTGCCCTTTTTCTTAGGCTGCAGTCTCTGAAAAAATGAGAATAACTAAGAAAAGTATTCTTTATTCAGAAGAGGTCAAAACAATAATATCAACAGAGTTCTCCAAAGAAATGAGTTTAAATAGAAAATTAATTTGAAATTTTCTTTCCACAGTTGCACTGGATCAGCATTTCCTTCTGAAAGAGAATGTTCTGTCAGAAAGATCCCTGCCTAGCTCTAGGGCTCTGTATTTTAGCAACAGGAGAATCAAGGCCTGAAAAGATGTTTTTTTTACAGTAAGTACTGTACCCTTCCTCCTTGGGGTCCAGCTGCCTGTGATCCCAAACCAAGGGTCTGTATGGCACAGCTGTGCAACCTCAGCTCAGACTTCTGAGAAGAGCATTAAGTTCTGAGTCGGGGGTGTAAGAAAGCAGGCTAGAGCCACGCAAGGTAAGAATGGCAAAACTGAGACAGAGGTGCAGTTACTGAGCTGAGGACGGAAGCTGCTACAGGATTCAAAAGAAAAAACACCAACATAAAAAAGTATAAAGTACTTATGGGACTGGAATTAAAACACAACAACTTACCTGCTTCTTTCTGTTCTCTAATTTCTGGAACTAACAAGTATTCAAAAAGAAAAAGCACAAAATAGACAACTTAAACTAACTGCAGTGAAAGTTCAATTCTAATCTCAAGTATTAATGAATCTGTATAATTTTAACTCAGTTCCCATTGCCAAAGTAGTTATTCACTCTACATGAATGAATAAAACAGTATTTAGTATTACCATGAAATAATCTTCCTGTATCATACTTGTTTTTTTAGGTTCATGCTTCTATGTATCAATGGTCTAATCTTACATGATTATTTCTATTTTACTGCTCTGTTTATCCTTTAGTCTAGTTTTGTAGCTTGGAATGATTTATGGTAAATCTGTACATCCAGTGACTTCCTGATAAAACACATTTTCCAATACTATTTTTAAGCGTTTGCCATACAGTGTGGCTAGGGGCACTATGTGACAGATGCTATGGAATCACTGAACATTTGAAGATTACTACATTAATTTTATAAGAAGTGTTATACATATCCACATAGGCTCGTTAGTGATTGTATTACTGCCTAAGTGGTTAGGAGATGAGTTACCACAGGAACAAATCATCAGTGGAGGCTGGGGATATTGATACCAGAAAAGGCAAGTTCTATACCATACCCAGAGTAGCGTACAACAGTGAAATGCATTATTTAAAATGCATTAATTAATTCTCCCACTGCAGAAGGCAGGTGACCTGCGCTTGAATAAGCATACATGTAGCTTGTTTATATATAGTATATTTTATTTATTCTGAATAAACTCTTTTTTGCTTTAGCAAAGCCTACTGGTCACCACATAAACTTGATTCAATATAAGGGAAGGTGGGGCAGGAAAGGCAAGCAGGTCGATTACCACCACACGATCCAGGTCACAAGACATCTAGATTTGGCTGGGAGAGCACAGCTTGTGAGGCTCAATGAGAGCTGCTGTTTCTGGCCAGGGCTCTGCAATGTGTTATGCAAGGAAGGAGATACTTCAAGGATGTCCAGGGAACAAGGCACCTTCCAGATTAGGTGAAAGGTGCACACCAGAACTGTGACACTCATCAGAGCTGTGGCCCAACACTGGACTCAGCTGTGCACTAACATAAAAACATAATCTATTTGCTCTCATAGTTTTGCTTCAGGAAATATGATTGTTCTTCTGTTGGGGCCAAGACCAAAATGAACACAGCCAATTCCTTATACTTAGCATTGAACTGGGAAGACTTTTTCCAAAGCTCACTCAAGCAAACAGGCTGACACTGACCACTAACTGTTGTACAACTCCACAACTCCAGCTGATCTCAAATAGCATCTCATTCACAGGCCTCTCTAGCCTACAAGAGACAAAGAACTAGTCTGTGCACTAATGTACACTTCAGCTTCTTCAGAAACTATAAATACAGGACTAGCTTTGCTGAACAGCATCGTCAGAACCAAATTTGTAAGAGATGGTATCAATTTTCTCCTTAATTTCAAAGGATGCAAGGGTTAGGCCTACAACAGGACCACATTAGTTACTGTCTCCCATTGGTATGACAGTGGATGATAATTGGTTTAATATCCATGCAAAATAAATCAAAAGATTCACCCTCATTTATTGGATTAGACATTAAGTTGTTTGCGTTACAAAGTCATGGAACAACTGCTTCTGGTGATGCCAGCGTAAATTATCACAAAACAAATCATTTTTTTCACAACCAAAATTATAGAAGTCTATGGTACTACCAGATATACTTTGAATACAAAACAGCTGTCACTGTCTGACAGTCTATCAAACTAATTATTTAGTTTTCTTGTGGCATTAGAGTGATGCACAATCTATATGCAATTCACATCTTTTACTATTCAAATTGTATTTTTTCCTTTTTCTAAATTCAAGCTATACACACAGCTAAAGATATATTTTCACATCTGATTAATTTCATTATCATTTATGTTAAGTCTGCTCCAGCTGAACCTAAAAGATGTGGAGGAAAACAGTTTTGTTTTTCTTTTAGCTGAGATTTAAGAAGACAAGTAGCAGCAGCATGAGACACATGTAATAGGACTTAATTACATCTCATATAGGCTTAATTACAAGAAGTGGCAGAAAGAACCTGCAACATTTCATCATTAGAGAAAAGTTATCAACCATATTTCCCAAACTTTTAGTACAGAAGTGCTATTAATTGCTTACTGCCTGCATGCAGGATTTGTATTTGTTATTCAGGCTGATATACATATCACAGCTGTCACAAGAAATGGATAACAGAATTAGTTTGATGAATTTTGTAATAATAAACCTAGAATTTCCATGAGATGTTTAGGGAATTGAAAGTCTGCATTTATGAGTTTTAATTTCTGCAGCAACTGGTTTGCCTTTTTTTCTTCTTATAAATTCAGGATAAAGTATTGCTACTGTTATGTCCTTTGATATCCTTATTTAATTCCCAATGCATAGAGAAGATATTCTATATGCCTACATAGGTAAAACAGTAATTTCAGTTGAAATACACAACTGCATCCACAGAGGAAACTTGGGAATCTTTAAACAAGTTGGTTTCAGAGCACGGAAACTGAGAGGAAATAATAAGAAAAAAAGTATATATTTCCACAGTATTCCATATGACAATTTTAAGAAAATTTTTATTTCTGATTAAAATTTTCATTATTTCATTGACATATCAATTATAGTTTTACACATTTATTTTGGTGCTAGTGGTGACCCTTCACTGCAACCAAGGAGGGACAGATCTAGGTTAAAAAAGTCAGTGCTCTGTTGTATATTGTATCATTGACAGATTCACATAGATTTTTATCTGGACCACTTGCAAACACACCTTTATGTGTTCACCTTATGTTATGAATTATGTGATCTGTAAGGGAAAAATTAGCTATTGCTAATAATATTTTGAGATACAAACAAGTTCCAGAAAAGCTGAAATAATTATTTTAACACTTGGTATTAAATACTTGTCAATCTGTCAAAAAAAAAAAAAAAAAAAAAAAAAAGTTTTTCCAGCACTGTGGATTTTCACAAGAAATGCACATTTCACTAAAAATAACCTGACAAAAGAATTTGGAGCAGGCCTAATCCATTCCTTCCTGCTTTGATGGTATTCACTATAGGATGACTTTGTAGACATTCTGCTATATTATCGTTGTTCTTAACATCTTAGAGCAGCAATACTCCAAAAGTGGTTATTCAGCCCACTCTATTTTGTGGTCATTCTTTGTAACACAGCTGAGCACTCTTGCTGTGCTGCAGAGTGTGAATGAAATACTAATTACATGCTGACATTTTCTGTTTCATTCCATGTCTTCAAGGAAGAAGGTGTAAACACCAGGGGACAACCACCAAATACGTGGCTCTGCTATAGGGCATCACACGCAGTGGCATCAGAGTCCATAGGGAGGATAGGACCATTAGGGAGTGGGAGCTGTGGTGGGGGTAGCACTTGCTACATACATGGCACTGTTGGCCAGCTATCTGGTGTTTAGACCTGTAGACAAAGACTATAGAGACAGAAGTTATTCACACCATCTACACCATCTTTCTTCACTCAGCACATTTTTTTTTCTCTTTTTTTCCACTGCAGAATGTGATATCTCAGGCAGCTGAACTTTGAGGAACTTTCTTTAGGAAATCCTTCCATAGCTTGCAACTCATCCCTTACAGAAAACTAAACTACCTGACAGAAAACTAAACTCCCTTTAATTTAAGGATTCCTGGAATCCAGCTGAACACTGCTGCTACTCATCAGTCACCCAGTTTCACTTCACCTTTCTATGACGATCAGCATAAGTGGCAAATTCAGTCTTTCCTCTTGAACTGAAATAATAATAGTTAAAAAAGGTGTTCTTTAGCTTCCTTACTTCTAAGGTCTAAGCATTTCTAATAAATTCTCTTTTTTTGTCTTCTATCTGCGACTAATCCCAGTAGATGTCAATATTTTACTCGTCTGCCTGTCAATTTTGGCAAGGGTGTAAATCAACAGCAAGCTGAAAAGATGTTGTAATAAAGATGTAAAGAATAAAAACTTGAGCTTAAATCCCGCAGACTCTCATTAGGACAATTCACCCTGTCTCAATTCATCACCATTCATCACTGCATTTATAGTCCTTCAAGTCATCTACAATCTCTATGACTGTGTTTCTATCCAAGCCAACATGCATTAATTTGTGTATGCTTTGGCGAGATGGTATCAAAAGGTTTACTAAAATGCATGTATTATACCACTTTCCTTTCATCTGCTTATTTTGTAATCTTATCAGAAAGGTAAAAAAAGCAATCCGGCTAGATTTATCCTTTCTAAGCCTATTTGTCTTATTGCTTATGGTTCCACTATTAAAGCTGAGGAAAATAATCTTCTTTTCTTGACCTCACAATGCATTTATCATCTGCCTGCTTTTTATGGTTCTGATTTCACTTGCTCTTCCAGTTACAGTTACAAAACACTCTCAAAAATGGACCATGACATGAAAAAAAGAAACATGTGCACAATGGGGATAAGGTCTGTGGAAATAAGCCCAAAAACAGAACGCAAGGTATAGCAAATTTTGTTCCTAAATCTGCCTCTTCTCACCACAATAAACTGTGTGTGCTAAAATTCAGTTCTGCAGCAAGCACTACAAATCAACCAGCCAGAGCACTTCAGCACTTCCTTAGCTTTAACCACATGAAAAGTCCCTCTTGACTTCAGGGTCTACTCAAGTGTCACAAGCTAAGTACAAGCTTCACAGAAGGAAAAAATCAACTACAGTAAATCACAAGCCTCATTTATTAGCTCTGAGGGCCTACCTCCTGCAGACGGAGGAAGCAATCGTACAAAGTATGGACGTTGATGACACCAAGGAGCTCCAAGTTCCACACCTGGCTCTGCACAAGCCATCACTTGTGCTTTTTTCTGTTATGCCTCTTGATAAGTGTTCATTCATACTCATCATTTTCTTTATTATTTGCTGTTGGGTTCCTGAGCTTTGTTTTTCCCATTCCCTGGGAGGGCCTTTGATAAGACCTCCCTGTTATACTCTCCCCTTGATGCTACGTTGACGTACACACAATTCCTCTCTGCACCTGTAAATGGCAAAAATGGTTTGAGATGTTACCCAGTGCACTGCAGATCAAGTAGAGGTTCTTCAGTCAGAAAAAAAAAAAAAAAAAAAAAAAAAAAAACAAAAAAAAAAGATCAAAAGTAAGGAAACTGGTGGGCTGTGTTTTAAATAGGCATGTCAATTTTGTTCACAGAACTTTTGGGTCTGATAGTTAAGAACTGCCTTTTTATATATCACTTTGCAAGTCCCATTAGATGTTGAAATTTACTGAGTGTCCCTATAACATTTTTCCTTGAGTATAACTCCCTCAAGCCAGCAAAACCCAAGCCACCTCAAAAAATCCATCACGAAACCAACCTTGCTACAACCTCCAAACCTAGCCCAAAAGTCCAAAGACAAAACTGACCCACCACTATAATGCTATGAAGCTGCTTCAAAAAGGGCCCAGGAAAAATAAATAAAATAAATCAATTTTTATAAACTGAAAGGGTAACAACATCTGCCAAGTCAGTTTCATACGAAAAAGTAGCGTCTCCTCTTGGTAGTGGAATGATGATGTTGCTGTAGTCAGTTAGAATCCCTGACCAAGAGCTGGATATTCAGCAACAACAGCAGATGTCTGGAAGTGTTCAGCAAAAGCAAAGCGTGAACACAGCATGGGAGGTAAAAGGAGAAAGAAGGCTGAAGAGGAGAACTCAAAAGAGGTGTGATTCTTAATAAGTAATGGCCAGTCTTCGCGAACGAAGAACCGGGGAAGGTCTTTACACCTTCCAGCCTGTGCATTGGATTTTTCAGGTGAGTTACAGTGTGCGCAGAACTGAGCCCACCCTTTAATCCTAAGGTTCATCTGCCGGGG
>JAYRBT010000082.1:106556091-106600038 GCA_036023395.1 Myiotriccus ornatus
TATACTACCTTTCATTTATACCACATTTCATTTTAGGTGTGATGGCCCAGTAATTACAACTGATTGCTTCTGATCTCCCACATATGAAAAAGCATGGCTGGTGAATTAGTGATGATAACCAATAATGAAAAGCAAGGGCATTTATACTTTCACTTTGTACACCATTCAATTGTTATTAAAAAAATCCATTATGCTCTGTATTTTCTTCCGTAAGGGAGATACAACCCATTAAATATATCTTTTACTTTCTCTCCTTTTTTCAAAGATCACAAGATATTGTCATATTACCTTTTTTCTCTCACTGCACTGCCAGGTTCTGGCCAACCAATTCTGAATTTGCTTTCACTTTCAGACATTCATCTGCATACAGTTAGGTGAAAGGTATTATTAATCATATCCTGTTGCTAGGCTACCTGGAGATGTTCATTTAAGCTTAATGTTTCTCTTTGTTATAAAGTGCCATGAGGAACACACAGATCTGAGACAAGAAAACTAACTTGCAGAAGCTGCTTAAAAAATAAAATAAAATCAAGGCTATCATAAAAGAATACACATTAACAAGAAAAATAATTTTAAAAAAAACCAGTATAGCCTACAGTTTGCATAGTACAGTTTCATCTGAACATGGATGTTTTAGATGACTGAGATGCACAGTAAGAATTAAAATCAAGGCTCAGTGTTCAGCTCAGCTGCTGGTAGAGCTTTAAAGACACTACAATGTCTTTATTAGGAATAATTCTGTAATGAGAGCATTATCTAATATTCAGTGAAATGAACAGAAACATTTATCAGGTACAATTGGAAGAAAAATACCATATATACCTATGTAAATTAGCATACTGTTTATAAGGTTATTGGTAGAAGCCAACATATGAAGATTTACACCTCTGCATATAGGTTCATATTCATTCTAAGCCTTTACTACATTTAAACACAAGACACTTCACAAATGCATTTTGTCAGGTAAAACAACCTGATGAAATCCCACCAGCCATACCCACCAGCTCACATTCTCCCACAGAGGGTTACCGTGCAAATACAGCCACTCATTCCTGCAGGCCCTCTAGTCTGGAATCTGCCACATCTAGGAAGATGACTTGAGATAGGTTAAAGTTATGTGTTACAAAGTTTTGTGTAACAAAATTGATTACAGAGCACAAGACTGGGATGTGATTTAAATGGCTCTTTTAACCCAGTGAGTAGCAGTTGTTCAGCTGAATTGGAAAACATGAAGCAAAATTCTAGCACAAACAAGGCTGCATATGATTTTACTCCAAGACAACAGGATGAAGTTCTCTGACTCTCTCAAGGTCTTTATACAACCTGCTACCTCATTTAAAAGTCTGCAGAAGGCCTTATGTTACAGCTTTAATCACGTTAGTGAAGCAAGACAGTCCACACTGTTTCCCTTTCACTCTGCTCCAGCAGAATTAAATGCAGAATTAAAGGCAGGTTAACTTACACCATGAAGTTGGGGTACATAACTGAAATACACCACTCTTACTTGGACGAATGGCCAAAAAAAAAGACATACTTGAATGACCTTCCAAGTATTATGGAATACTGATACCCATTTTTATTCAAGTGAATGGGAATAAATTTCCTCTCTGTAGGATCCCTTTGCATTACTGAAGATACAAAGCATCCACTTTGAAAGTTTCAATACCTGGTGCATAAACTGTTTTGTAAATTTGGGTTGTAGCCCTTAAAAACATAGCACCCATTCAACAGAGTGTGCACTCACAACTTCCTAATTCATCCATTCTGCTGAAATGCAAAAATTCTGAATACTGGCAAATCTTCATTTTCTGGGGAAAGTAAGCCTTTTTTGGAAGTTTTGCCCTACAAGTGAACACAGTGCTTTGACAAAATAGTAGAAAGCAGGGTCACAGAATTTTCAATACAGATTTCTGGCTTGGATACTGGTTATCGTAGGAAACACACAGAGGTGCAATAATGAAAGTGGGCTTCACCCTTTACAGAGTTAAGAAACCAAAAAATTACCTTCAGGGACCAGCAGTGATACTGGACTCCTTTTTTAATTCCTGCTACCTAATATCTTGGTGCCTTCCAACTAACAACTGCAAACAGTGCTTTTCCTGATTCTTCATGTGAAAAATAGATATAAAACACTTCTGGGAGACATTACTGCAGTGCATTCATGTGTCAGCACAAGAGATTACAAAAAATGGCTGTAGTATGGAAGAGTAAGTGATCTTTCAGAGTTTCCCTTCTTAAAGAAATTATTTCCAATTCACTTTAATTTCTGCACTAACATTATAGGCATTGAGAAGTTTGTATGAATCATTTTCAGAAGTACTAAGTACCAGATTCTTAAGTCCCTAAGTAGAGATTTTTTTAGAAGTTGGATTTATGACATTTGGGTTTTGAACCTGTCTACTGGTTAGATTAAAAGAGATTTTGTTTCAATCAATATTTTATTTATTTATTCTTCATGGAAAAAGACAGTAAAATGTTGTTGTCCGAAACAAAGCTAAAAGCCAGCAGGTATACTTCCGGCATGAGAAAAGATGCGACCTTTGCACAAAGCTAAGGTTGGCTGCCTGGCACAAATAGTGAGGAACTGCTTCTCTTCCACACTGCAGAAGTGGCCAGGAAAGAAGCCATGTCAGTTTAGGGAAGGAGACCAAATTATGCTCTGGGGTTCTTTTTGGTTTTTTTTCTTTTTTTTTTTTTTTTTTTTTGGGAAAAGATGAAGAGGGTTCAATACATGCTTGATAACTTACAACACACTGGTTATCTTGATCGGGGAAAAAGTTCTGGCAGCTCAAAAATTGTTCTGCTTGCTACACATGGAGATGAAGCAGCAAATACTAAAAGATTTCACTGAAGTTAAATCATGACTACTACATAGTTAGGGAAATAGGGAAAGTCATGAGCCCTGATTTACTTCATGCTGCAGCAAGACTGCTACTTTCACGCAAATTACCTGGTTTGAAGCTAGCCCAAGGTGTTTCCAATACAGGAAAGTTGCTATATGTGGATGTAATTTAGAGCACAGGATAGTTACCAAGTATCTAATTCCAAGCAACCTAGTTTTTGCTTTGCATCCTTCATATATACTTAAGTAAGTTTTGCAGCCCAAAGTAACACACATGCATACAAATCATGTAAGTGACTTGCCCTATATAAAAATATTTTGCATGAAATTATATAAAGGTATCACCAGTTAGATTTAAAAAAGTTAGTTAGATTTGGTTTTGAAAGTGGAACATACCAACCTCACAATGCTTTGGGGATTGAACACTTTTATTTACATCATTACTGACATTGTACTAAAAGTTATATTGATGAAGACCTATACCTCCGTCATTCTTTTTTATGGTAAGTGTACCAGAGAGCTGTCTCATCTATGGAGATCTATTCTGTTTAAAATCTTACAAATAAATTGTTTGACACTACAACAGTTTTAAAAAAGTCATTCAAGGAAGACAAGGTTCAGTTTTATTTAGATCAAGCATTTCTTCAGAGAGAGAAAACCACCTAGGACAAATGTGGTACTGCTTTAAGGTTCCAGGACTATGGTTTCTGGTTTCCCCAAGAAACATCAGTTCATCAAGAAGCAGCACTGTCAGTGGGGTAGCATCCTGTTGTGAGAAACTCTAACTAAGCAGGGCAGATTCAGTAAAGGACACATTTGCTGCAGCCCCAGCACCCCCAGATACAATGAATAGAAATTAGTGGATGTTTTCTTCCCCAGCTGGAAGATAACAACTTCTCAGCTTGCAGTGCCTGAGACGGGGACCGCACCAGTGAAGAGCTGCTGTAGGCAGTGTCATATGGAGTCTTTTGTAGCACATGAACATTGCAGTAACTTCGACAGCCCTCCAGAATGGCTCAATTTATGGCAAGGGGCTTCTCAAAAAAGCATCCCTCAATCAGGTGTTAGTGAGAATGATTTAAAGCTAACTTAAATTACTTTCCTAATGAGCAGGTATTCTTTAAGAACCTAAACACACCACACCTACTATTTCACCTAATGAGATGAATCACTAATGGAATTAATGAGTAATTCTCCTATTGCTGATATTTTTAGTGATCAGACTTGAACTCCTACACTCAGTATTGTATGAACCTCCTTACACCTCTATGCTGAGCATGCAGATTTAGTGCTCACTTCTACAATTTAACATTCTACTTGCAAGTAGACAATTTTGTGGTAACACCCACTGCATTGAGTTTCTCCACATAAGTAATGATGCTTTATTTTCATGACACACTTCTCATCTTACAACTTTGATTCACTTTCTGCTCTTCAGCTAAAAATGATCCCTTGCCCTTTTCTAAGGGCTAAGAACAGCTTTTGCTTCACAGGCATTGTCAAGACATCTTTCTGCCTTTGTTGCTTTTTATACTCTTCATTTAATCAATCAGACAAAGTCTGATTCTTATAACAATGTATTCAGTCTGTACACACAAGCCCTGTTCTTGTGTGTAGGCTTTGTCTAATAAATTCTCTTTTCTCCTACAATACACTTCAAGTCTATTCCCCTCACTCTTTCCTTGGATGTACAGGAGTCTCAACACCTCCTGCCTTGCTAGTTCTGTGCAAGCAGCTCAATATCTTAAGAAGTCACAGTTTCTTGAATCAGAAGTAAGATTTCAGCTAATACCATGAGTGTATTTTCCAGAACTACAGTCTATACACATCTTACAGCAACAACCAGATGTCTTGGCATGCTCCAAGTTTGAGAAGTGGTTCTTTTCTTCCACCTTTAATTGAAAATGAGTTATCTCAAATACAGTTTGTCCTTCTCAACCTTTGTTATCTTTATCCCTCACGAAACATGTCTCCTCATCTGGAAAACTCATTCCACTTAAATTCCACACTGGTTCCACCTGACAGCATCCCTCTGTACTTTCTGTCCAAACAACCTCTGTTCCACTGGCTCCAGAGATCTGGCCTTGAGATATGGCATTTGAGCTCTGATGGCTATGTACTATCGTTCATACCAGAATAATTGCAGTCTGATCTAATGGTTATATTTCAAGCCATAAATTTTGAAATTAACAGGCAGAGGACTGTAACAGAACTCTTCCATATAGTAAAATAAATGCAAAAAAGATTTTTTTTCTCTGCAATACTCTAAAATATACAAGTTTTAGAACATTCTTTAAGATGCACTTTAGTTTCAATTATTGTTAACTGCCAAACATAGCATGGACTACACATCTTCAAATTGTTTTTTTAAGTAGCACTGATCACTAGTTTAATTAATTGTATCTGCAGTGCTGTTTTGCTCCTGATCCTTTCCTTCTCTCTGTATATTTTCAGATTCACAGCATATTTTTTTTTCGGTATTCCTCTGTAGCAATTCTAGAATTTGTTAAGAGTAACAACAATGCAGAAAAAGAAAGGGTTTCAGTTTTTCTAAGAAGTACTGGGCTATAATAGCACCCAACCATCACTGCACTGAATAAGTGAAAAAAAATCAAAATAGGACTGACTGATTAAAAGTATTTTTTAACACAAATTTCAAGAATCAACAGCTGTGCTGCTAACACCTGCATTAAGGTAATGTTTGAAACTCTGCTGAAAATCAAATATGCAAGTTGGAAGTAGGTGTTATCATCAAACTTCTATACCATCCTGCAGATTTTACCAAGCCAAGAAATTCTACTGCTGCTATAGAAATAGCTAGAGATTTAAGAGAAAAAAAAAAAAGTAAAAATGAAGTACTGTAAAAATAAAACTCTAAAACATGGTATATAAAAATTAGAAGAAAACTTTCCAACAGATAGGCAGTCCTCTGTAGCCTATCAAAGACATTCTAATAGGTAAGGGCGGGGGGGGTGTGGGGTAGGCAGGAAGAACAGCAAAACCAGAAAAACAACTACCAGAACATCAAGAAATCCACTTTTTATACTATGGCTTCACTGTTCCCAAAAAAGGGAAAGGGGTGTGCCACCATCTTCTGAAGTAAAGAAAGGGGAAGACTTAAAATCCCATTTATATTCTGAGGTTTCAACATCCAGTGAAGAATTTAAAAACCTAATAACTTAATGTCCATGTTTAGGATAAAATGAATTTTGTTGTCTTTTGCCTCTCCAGTTTCTTTTAAACATAGGGATGGTTTTTAAGATGATTTATATCTCAAATCTTGGAAAGTTTGACTCACTACTAAGATGTTTTACCCAAATAATGTATTTTTAAGATGCCAAAATATTGAATGAAGAAAATATTTATGTTTGGAGACACAGAAAGAGCAAGTATAGAGAGTAATTGCTTTGCTTCTATATACCCTCACATTTACACTTCTATGAAGCTGCAGAGAAGCTTAGTAACACACAAAGAATGCAGTAAAATATAACAAAGCACCTGAGGGTAAGTCCGTCCCCGTTTGTCGGTCTTTGGTTTTATAAGGAGCCACAAAAATACTTTACACTTCATTATTTCTATAACACCTATGAGCAAAGTGTACTCTGTTTTTTCAAGTCAGCCAACCAACCATTAAACTACCAGAAGTTAAATCTTTTAATATTCAAAGTGTCTTACATTCAGTTCCTCATGCTCCATACATAAAGCAAGGGTGTGGGAGAACAAACCCTGCAATTACTAGCCAAAAAGAACAAAGCCTATTTCTGTCTGCCAGCCCCTCTTAACATCACTTGCAATACTTCACAAATTTTACTTTTTTATAAAAAGTTAAAAATATGGCTGACGCTATCTAACTCTTGATAAGGAATAAACACCTTTCCTCAGAAAGCATGACAAGATAATGAACTATACCCACTTTTATATAAAAGTAAAACAAATCATTGAACAGTTTTAAATTACGGATGCATGCGAGCAGAGAAAATAAGCCACAAACATTTTGTGATAAACCCATCCTAATCTAGAAAAAAAAGTCAGAAGCAGATGGAAAAGGAAAAAAATTATCCATATCTCACCTACTTAAAAAAAAGTACTTTCTTTGTAGTACATCAACATCCTACTGCATATCCAGGTCAAAGAGACAAGGAAAAGTGTATAGAATAACAGTGTATATATATTTAAAAATCCTGGTAACAAATTTAAAGGAAAAAAAAATAAAGGACCCAGAGATTTTTACTGTTTTTATGTTTAAAACAGTTAATGGAATTTTCCTTTTATTCAGAATTAATACTCTTTCTCTTTGCCAATTTTCTGATTTAGGACAGTCAGTTTTCCTTCTATTTCCCACTGTAGACTCAACATGTCCAGTATTTTTGGCACACTGTTCCATTTAGTGACTCAGTCTGTCTCTCACCACATTGTTTTCCAAAATCAGAAGTGCGGGCATTACCTGCAGAAAATGCTGAGCTATTAAGGTCTCCATAAACCAACAAAAAAGCTGGTTTTGTTAGAATGACATCTCCATTTTTTCCACGTGAGATGGAGCCATTTTTTTTGTTTCCAAGTGCCCTTCTGTGAGGACAATAGAGAACTTCAAAATTATAAAATAGCTCACATTTCTTAAGCCAAGCACCAAATGGCTGGCATTAGAAAAAGACAGAACAATACTCAAAGCAAAACCGCACTCGACTTCTAATTAAGGTTGGGGTATGTAAATCTTCAATATGATTTCATGCTCTGTATCTTAACTAGTAAATTTATTCTGCTAATGGTTTCTAGGTACAGATTTCTCTGAACTTCGGTGTGAATGGAGAGTGGGCATTAAAATCCATAGTTTCAGGTTCCATGAAATCAAAAGCACTGAATACCTTCCTTTCGTCTTACATCACCAAGCTAAACAGATATGGAAATAGCACCCAAAGAAATAAATAATAGGAAATTGGCTTCAGGGATCAAACACCATTTATTTTTAAATTGACATTACTTTGGACAGCAAAGAAGATATGTACATAGAGCCATGCTTTGCATCTTTGACCACTCGTAAGAATGTAGGGTTCTTTCCCAACTCTGATTTTATTGGTATAACTGGACTCCTTTTTCATTTTAGCTTATATTGTAAACAATTGCTTTTTACGTCTTTTTGGTACAAAAGAACATCCTAGCCATAAATCATTACAATATTTACATAAAATGAGGAGGTAGTTTGAGTCTCTTGGGTGCTGATAAGCAAAGGAAGTTAATACACTTAAGCCAACCTGCTTTCTTTATTTATTGTTGCCTATTGGTTATGAATATTTTTCCTCTCCTACTTTAATATACCTTATTATATGTAGTTGTTGGAATTAAAATTATATGAAAAGAACATTCTGCTGGAGGGATTGCAAGAAAAATTGGGGGAACAAAAAGAAACAGTGAATCTGTCAAGCTCAGATAAAAAGAATGCTCAAAGAGTTACGGATGGTAGTGTGTATATTACACAGAAAATTTAACAATTTTGTCTTGGGAAGGTATTTTCTTGATAATAGGAAGTATCTGTCACCATGTCAAGTTGGTGTGTTAAACAACTCAAACTACCAGCTCTTGCACTGCATTTTCCACTGTCTTTGCTCCACTCTTTAGAACAGTCTCTCACATGATTGAGCAGTTTATAGCTCAAGTATGTAGAAAACACAAAAAAAATCCATACACGTCTATATTAGGCTCAAAAATCCCCATCAAAAATACATCTACTTTGTTTTTGATAATGAGAGGCAGCAAAACAGGAAATAGAACATGGTAAAAAGTTATTATATGCAGAAATATTTAGACTCTGTTAGGACTTAATCTACCCAAAGCAAAAGGTTTAAATATTAATGTTAACTCCACAAAGTAAACATGCAGATCTTTGATATGTAAAGAAGAATATATCAGGTCAATGAAACAGCTCTCAGTTAGATCACTATGGTCAGCATTAATACTTTTAATAGAAACAGCACATCTTCTCCCACAACTCCTTTGGAGGGCATTGATGCTGAAATATAAGACTGTAAACTTTGTATACATTTCTAACTTAAATAATTTGTGAACTAAAAATTGTATTTCCCCCCTTTTTTGACTCTTAAATATGTGAATACTAGAGTTATATTCAACTGCCTTACGGATATCAACATATTTACTAGAAGTGTAATTGTGAATTAATTAAATTTTCAAATTAAATATTTTATATTATATTTAAACTCAAGCAATACACAATATATTTTTTGAGGGTGTTGTTTTCATTTGTTTGTTTGTTTGTTTTTTTAAATTTTGCCTTATTGGGCCAAATACAAAAGGACATACAGACCCAGAAAATTTGAGATGGTGAACAGAGTTGGATTCTAAATACAGTAAACTAAATATTCATACTGACATACTGTGATTAGTAATAATTCTAGAGTAAATAGGGAAGTGTTTTTATAGTTCAGATTTTATGCATCACCTATCTGCTTTTCAACCACAGCTTCTGAGACTGTATACAGTGACCACTATAATTTACAAGAAATCATTTTAGCTGACCAGACAATACATTTTGATAATAGGAATAAATTGATCGAAAGAACTTTGTAAACAATAAAAGCAGAGCATAAATCTTGAGGAGCGGAAAAATTGTGTCTTAGGATTGAAATCATAATGACCCAGGTCTTCAGAGTTACTAAGATGTAATGGAATAAAGAGAACTAATTACTGTGAGGAATGTTCTTGTTGGCTTTGTAAGGAAAGGACTCAAAGCACACCAAACATGACACAAGCCTCCATTGAACCTAAGATGCTATGTCCCTGTTAGTATGGGATTCAAATAGCAGAAGAAGCCTTCAAAGTAGGACCTGGCATCAACTCTGCTTTGTAGGTAGGGAACTAAGGCATAAGTTTTCTGTATTGTTGAATATTTCTCTAGAAGTCTATGGCAAGCTCAGACAGAACATATTATCATCCACTGCATCTAGGACCTTGATTAAAAGACCCCCCTTCCTCCCACAGGAAAGGGAGGCAAGAGCCTGAAGCCATAAATCACTGAATTTCCTGTTTACTTGGTAAGCATATTACATGTCAAGCAAAAGCCATCTACCTACATGAAACAGAAAGAAATATCCTCAATATATAATGGCTGAAGGAGGGTGCAACACACTATATAACCCTTCTCCTTGCAGCATTTAACATGGCAGGTCTATTTTGCATTATTTTTCCCCTCCTATACTCACATAGCAGCATTTGCTCTTTGTTATCAGCACCTGAACTGGTCTTTCAAAAGGATCTTAAAATGAACTTGAACTTGTCTTGATTTTGGCTGGGATTGAGTTAATTTTCTTCCTAGTAGTTGGTACAGTGCTGTGTTTTGCTTTTAGTATGAGAATGATGTTGTTATTACACTGATGTTTTCAGTTGCTAAGTAGCGTTTATACTAAGTCGAAGATTTTTCAGCTTTTCATGCCCTGCCAGCAAGAAGGCTGGAGGAGCAGAAGTTGAGAAGAGATACAGCCAGGACAGCTGACCCCAGCTGGCCAAAGGGAAATTCCATACCATATGACGTCATGCTCAGTACATATACTAAGGGTAAAGCTGGCAGGGGGCCACCACATGGGAACTATTTGGGCATCGGTCAGCAGGGGGTGGTGAGAAACTGCATTGTGCATCACTTGTTTTGTATATTCTATTTCTTTTAACATTATTACTATTTTCTTCCTTTTCTGTCCCCAAAAAACTGTCTTTTTCTCAACCCTCGAGTTTTCCCACTCCTACTCTTCCAGTCCTCTACCCCATCCTGCTGCAGGATGGAGTGAGCGAGAGGCTGCGTAGTGTTTGATTGCTGGCTGGGGTTAAACCAGGACAGAACTACACAACATACAGAGGATTAACTACGCTGAGGAACCATGGAAGAACCTGGCAAACCTTTGCAGTTTTATATAGCCTAGCAATATGAAACCCCTTTCTATTCTTGGCTAGATTTCCTTCACACACCCTCTTTGAAAAGTTTACATGGAGAGAACACAAATTGTAGTACCTCTAAGGGGTATTCACAAGGCTAATTTTAGGCAGAGGAAACCAGCCTCTTTCTAGACTCTTTCTTAAGCCCCTGGAAAGACAGCAACTCCACAGGAGAGAGTCAGAAAAAGCTAATTAAACTGGATTTGTAATTGCAGCCATAAAAAAACCAACAAAAAAGGAAGAACAAAAGCCCAGTCGAAACTTCAAACCAATCACACACCTGCACCTGTACCTGCCTGATCGTAAC
This sequence comes from Myiotriccus ornatus, assembly GCA_036023395.1. NCBI lineage: Eukaryota > Metazoa > Chordata > Aves > Passeriformes > Tyrannidae > Myiotriccus > Myiotriccus ornatus. The sequence goes on from JAYRBT010000082.1 coordinate 106,567,176, forward strand.
TGATTTTTAGCTTCACCCAGACATATGTTCCTGTTTCTCCCAGTCTGCCCATGCTCCAAACAACAAATATTATTAGCTCTCTGGCCCAATCTTAGTTCAAACCAGTGTGTGTGTCACCAACCCCCCTGGCACTGTACCACAGGAGAGACTGAGACCTGAAGTTATCTTGGAAGGCAAAAGGAAGAGTCCCCCTCTCCAGCAACCACACTGGTCAGGAAGATCAATCTCCTGACACTAACACTTCTTTTTCAACTCCCTCCAACATGTGTTGTCTCCTTTTTCTCCTATATTTCCTGATTCACATCCCAGGTCTGAATGCAGATTGTGATTTGAAATCTCTTTGCATCTTCCTGGATGAATCTCCATACACAATTTACAAAGACTTACATAAGCCCCCTTAAACCAACACAAAACTTCTCCCTTATTCCTCTATCACCACCATGGTTTAACAGGCATGGAAGAACTTGACCTTCTGCAGTTAAATTCAGGGTCAAATGACTTTACAACCATAATCTACTAATGTCCCAGGCTAAAATACCACAGCAAAGGTCCTTTTTTTTTTTTTTTTTTTCTTTTTGGGGGGGTGGTGGTTTTTTTGGGTTTTTTTTGAGCACCATCCACCTCCACCACATAACTATTTACAGTCATGAGCGTCCAAAGAGACTCATTTTAGAATTCTATAATCCAGAGCTGAAAGCATTCAGTTGCCTTGGTCGCAACAGCTATGTCATGTTCAGTATCATGTGGGAAACATACTACAATGCGTTATCGCTCAAACCTAAATACCTCCAACTTTTCAGACTAAAAGTGAGCTATGGAAGTGGTCTTATTTGCTTAAAGCATGAAAAGCATAACACTAAAGTAAGTTGACGTTACCCTCATTTCCATAAACCACTGCAGCTACTGACTGACACTTTGCAAGTTAAGCAAGAGAGGAGTCAAATTCATACTGGCACTTCTACTGTCTGGCAAAAAAGTATGAAGCATGCATAAACCTGTGGTCCAATCTACTGCTTGTCACTGTATCAACGAAAATCAAGTGTATATGTCACTTTCTCCTATCCATTTGCATTACACATACAGAAGGCACGATGCTCTGTATCATCTCAAATGCTGTTTTATATTCAACAGTGAGCCTTTACTGTTTCAGAATAGTACCCACTAGGACAGGCTGTTTGATAGAAACTATCAAGCTAGAACTCATCCTCAAAACAGTTGCTGTGTGTTTAGGTGGCAGCTATACTTGTGTTTTTAAATGAACAAAATGTTTGAACTTCTGCAGAGATTCAGCAACCTGAAATACGTGTTATTGCATCTCCTAATTGGATGGTTACTAAAAAGAGACAGCTTGGCAGCTTCTTCCTCCTATAAAATTTACTCTTGAAGAAGGAGATATTTTTGTACAAACATGATATTCCTCCAAACAACAAATGCATAAAAGAAAGAAATAACTGAGTGAGATGGCTTATATTACTTTGAGAAAGCTCTAAAATGTTTGATTAGATCTTCCTTGGAGATTATTTAATCTGTGACTGCATATTGTCTTTTTCTTACTTTGAGGAATTGAATTAAAAAGGAATGTGAACTCTACCTAACAGTTCCAACAAAAGATAGTACAGTTTCTATCAGAAAATATAACTTAGTAGAATTAAAACCCTCACAAGTTTGATAAAGGATGGAGAAAAGTGATTTTTATATCAGACTCTCCACCTCATGCTTCAGTAAACTACACAGGCAGATTTTGCTCACAAAATTCTGAGGACACTTCATCTCAAATCAGGACTTAATCAATTGATGTTGCAAGGTGTCTTTATGGGAAATCTTTATGAGAAATCCTTCTTTAGAGGACAGACTGCAAAATATTTTCTAACAGTCTATGAAGTACTGTACCTAATTAAAGAAAGTATATTTGCCAAATAAATTGATACATTATCATTTGCCTTCTCACTCTTAAATTCAGATTCAGTAATTCATAATGCTTCTCCAATATATCAGCATGATTTTAACAGGCCTTTGTTACAGATGGTAAAAACCTCAATTACTCTTCTGGAGAAAATTTTGACATCAGTTTTTTTTTCCATTCTTAATAGGACACTGTATTTAAACTAAACGTTGTATGTTTCTTTTAACCAAAGAGTTCCTGAAAAAGGAAGCTCAGATATTAAATAATGCAGTTTTTACACTTCCTAAATTTTTCTTTGAAATAAACAATAAAGAGCTTCCCTCTTTTTTTTTTTTGTATTTAAAAATCCAGTAAAAATCATTCTGAAGATTTTTAAATCACCTCAACATTAATTTATTAATTATTATTTTTCTGGGATGTGGAAAAACCCCATATGCTTACAAAATTATTTTTAAAAGTCTTTATAATTTTATTTTCAATTTTTTTCAAGTGTAAACTTTTGTCAGGAAAATAAGTGAAAGTTTTTATGTAAGTTAATGTAGGCAATTGCCACTATTTAGTGTTTACAAAAGTTTTTTTCCATTCATGCATCCCTCTCAGCTGAAAAAAAATCATTCAACAGAGAGCATTTGACACTACTGCCATCTTCTCCATTAATTATTGACTAAGACAAGAACATTGAATTTTTGTGTGCCAAAATTTAGGCAGCAGTTTCATAGTGAGAACAGCCTCAGCTGCTGTCAGATGCTCAGTTTCTCTAAGCTGAGGAAGTGAATTGGCATACCTATACCCACTAATGACAGACAGCTCTTCAGAGATGAAGTGGCAGCAGGTTAGTTCCTCTAAGCAGTCGAAAGGGCGATGGCAATAGCTTCACAAACACTGTCTAATCATTATTCTGCTCCCAAAGGTGTTGCAGCTGATTGATACACTAAAATTTCATTCTAGATGGTGATAAAAAACCCAAGCTATCACACAATTCTATTTGCTGTCCTTACCCAGCAAATGTTTTGCCCAACTCAGACTGTCAGCTCCACTTCTAATCACTGTACAAGCAACGTTAAGCAAACGTGGCATTTGGAACACTTGATGCTTTCTATAAAAAAACCCAGAAATCCTCACTTATTTCCCTTCCTCTCAATCTTAGGCACTAAGAGATGTATGTTTTGTCAAATGCCTGGTAAAAATATCTAATAAAAACCTAGTAATTTCATTCACGTTATTGACCTAATTGGTTGAGAAGTGCAGTTCTACTTCTTACTCATTAAGAAAAAAATATACTAAACTTTGTCTTATAGAGAAAGTCCATTATACCCAAACCCCTTTCCCCTCAAACATCTATCCAATCTCTGATCTGCTCTTAACAAAATTTCCTTTCTTGAAAGGCAATTTATTTACACATGTGGGAAGTCAATCCCGGAACAGTTGTGAGTACAGTTAAATAGGTATCTCCTCCTCTCTTTAAAAGAAAAATAATTGAAAAACAACATTTTGCAAGTTTACTATCATTTCTTTCATAAATACAAAGCTGAAGTCATACAATCATTTTTGACTAGTTTTTGCTAGAGAAAAGCACAGAAAAGTAGCAAGGATGTTCTGCTGAGCCAATCGTCCATTAGTAACTATTTTATTTTATGATCAGTAAATGATCTTAGTGGGACAGAAATATGGTTTAATTATTCAATGATAACACACTCTGGGGAATACTTCCATATAATTAAAGAGCATCATGGGAAAAGTGCTACTGGGAGTATCCAGTATTCAAGCTGGACACTCCTCAACAGAGGAATCCCAGAGGAGAAGCTCCAGTTAAGGTGATATTGTACAAACTGATGAAAGAAGAATAAATCAGGGCTACTGAAGACATCTCGAATCCAGGAAGCCACTAAATTATAAAAGGGCAAAGAAAATTCTCTGAATTAATATTAAAACCTCTCTTGTTTACATAGTCTACTCTAGACACTGTTGCAGACACCTTTGGACCTGACCTGATCCAGTTTTTCTTCTGCTCTGCTGAAGAAAATTGGCTTCATAAGCCTCTGCTAGAGATACCTGAAGCTGGAAGTGACCTGATATGTCTTATGTGATCACCTTGCTACCATACTTGCTTAGCTCAAGTAACATATCTTTTCAAAACTTACAATTTGCAGGTTTTAACAGTCTGAATGCCTTCCCTCACTGGTATTCATGGCAGTCTAAGACTAAGTTATCATATCCTACAAACATTCCTCACTCAAAAAGCGTATTTATGATCCTCTTGATTATACTGTCCTCCTGTTCAGAAAAGAAAATAGGGGTATGATTTGTGCTTTTTTCTTGGACCTACTTAGTTTGCAAGTGACAGGCATTTTTTCCTTGAGGGCTGGTTGTCATACCACCAAACCTATTTTAGTTGCCCTTCAGCCTCTGCCTTCCCTCCCTTCCACCAGTCCTTGTTCCCTCGTTTCCCAGCTCCCATCATTACACCGTTACAAGGCCTCCACGTTAAAAAATGCTTACTGTTACTTTACATTAGATGTTTAGACACAAGATTAGGGCCTCGTTACCCTACTGCAAATATTTTGTTTTATTAGTAGCTGGAAAACACTCCTAGATAGGTACAGCTTCAAGCGAACATTTCTGATTATACAGTATTTGGCACTGCATTAAATGCAAACATATTTATTTGCTCCAGTTCTATGGTTATTTATTGAAGAAAAAATATGACTGTCTGAGGCAATATAACTACCTGAAACATTACCTCTATACCACAAACACTTGTTGCACAAGTGCACTGTCACATCAGGGGAAAACAAGAAAAGCCAAAGAAAAAGAATACTTAGAAAGACAGAAGCAACAGACACTTAGGTACTTTCAGCTGGTCAAACCTCAGTGTTGCTCACACACACACAAAAAGATCTTTGCCAAAAAGGTTAGTACTTCATCGAATGATGATGCTTCTACTGATCACACAAGTGATCAGTAGAATTAACAAAGGGTTACCATAACACTAGGAAGATATTTTTACTTCTCACCATAAAAACAGATGCTATTCCTACAAATTCAAGTCTTTGAAACCTCTACAAACTGCAGCTGCATTAGCTCCTTCCAGAAACGTGGAGGGCAAGAAAAGAAACATCAGTGGGAACTGGAGTTCTGGAAAAACCTGAAATGCCAGAAGCTTTTTGAAGGCAAAACCACAGTTTTGGCCAGGGCATTCATAATACACCTGCAACATTAATTCTACATCTCCTGCCCTTTAGAATGGCTGCCCGTGTGATGACAGCTGTCTTTTGATGGTGTTACTGGAATACGGCTTAATGGTAGAGAATTTAACTAATGACTGATATGAAAAAACAACACAGTTAAAGGACAAAAATATTTTAGTGATAGGGACTGCCAAGATATAGTTGGACAAAACTAGAACACAATCATGAAAGACATTAACATGTACAATAGATACGTAATAGTATAAAGAAAGGTTGGCACATTTCTTGTAACAGAAGTCGTAACTGAAATTAGAATTAAACATCTATGGTATCGGGCTTACCTTCTTTTCCTAGCATCAAGGATCCAGAAAACGTTTGCTTTTCTCTGCCATTTTTTTAATGGCTCTTTTTTTCCCCTATGGCTTACCTTGGGGGGAAAACTGTAACAAAGTACATTTGTTAGTAAATGTGTCAGCTTCAAGAAACACATTACCGAACAGACTGAACAAGCCTTTTTGGTCATTTCTTGGGTCTTTGGGCCTTATGGGCAGATGAAACTAAAAAGGTGCTACGCCACTAGCTCTAGAGTTAGATATTCTGGCACCCCTCTGACTCAGGTGAAATACCTGGTCTTCAGGTCCAAATGAACACCAGAAGGATGGCAAAATTTTGCAAAATAAATATCTGACCTCCACCAAGTAATTAATATGATTGCCTTGAGTGGCTACTAGTCCACATGGATTAACTAATTCAAAATACCAAGATTAAAATCTAACTTTCCAGAAAGCCAGTTATTTATTTGTAGTGTGCATTGGTCATCACACACCAGTCTTTGCTTAAACTGATTCCCCAACTGTCATTCAGTAATATTTTATTTACAACATATTAATGCCAGCTGCCCAGTATGCACATTTGGAGAGGCAAGGCTGAATCTACTTGCCAAGAATACCTTGAACCCACCTGTCATTCACAGCATCTGGTTGCTCCATCTGATTATATTTATACGTACATCAGTCCTAAATCCAATGCCAGTAGAGTTTTGTTATATGATGTGATCAATCATAACTTAAGAGGTAGAATACCTTAGCTATTTGCAGATTAATTCTACCAGAAAGGAGTTTCTGCTCAAAGGTTAAATAAATCATGAAGTATTTATACCTCACTGCAACTACCTCACCCTACATAAGCCCCAGTCTCATCTGCCTGTTCACCTTCAAAATAGACACACTGAAGTGGAAAGATTGTAACAGAAAAGCAGTAGGGTGAAATTAATTTTGCCATCTGTAAGAGGACAAAGCAAATTAAAAAAAAAAAAAAATCCAAAACCCGACAACAATCATGTCTGCATTATTTGTTATATTTCACGTATAATTTGTATTACTCCCATCATCCCATGAAACTGATTCGAAATTCAGAAGCAAAGCCAGGGTTTTTTTTGAGAAGTTTTTCATTGCCTTCTATCTGCCACTGGTCTCAAGATTGCAATAGCAAATCTTTAACACAAAATCACACTAAGGAATAAGAAAAATCATCAAATAATTATTGTAAAAATTTATTTACACTTTGTTGCTTCATTGTGTATAATTTAATCAGGGGCCAGTATGCCCACTATCACTCTAATGGTTCTGCTACTACAAGCAATTTCTTTAGTGGTTAGGAGTCTATTCATATCAAGTTGACTTTATTATTATATTAATAATTCAGCAACTCCCACAGCAAAAGAGTAAAAAGAATGAAAGCACATCCAAGTAAATTCCCACGCCTCTACCAACCTCCCTGACCTGTTTCTCTCCCTCCCATCACAGAACATGGCAGATTTGTTTCTTCCCCAGTGTCAGAATGTTACATATTCAGTGACCTCTTTGAGGGTTGCTAGTAGGTAAAAAAGGTTAAACAACGTGAGAATCTTATATTCCTATGGAAATTTCAGTTTCTAAGGAAAACAAGTATCTGCCACCTTTATTAATAACTGTTCTGTAGAGCTACTCAGCTTGAATGTTTCTAAATAGCTTATAAATCAAGCTGAAGTTCATGAAAAGTCTTGATTCTTTGGCCCTACATCAAGAACAGAACTATGTTCTGGAAAGTGTACCATAATTCTTGACTGCAATTACAGAGTCATCTTAAAGCAATGACATTTAATGAATTATATGCATAACGTTTAAAGTAACAGGCTGCATTTTACACAAAATTCAAATGTCATGACCTGTGTCAACAGACTGTAGCCCATTAGTTCTCAGCAGCAGACAAGGCATACTTGATGCCTTGCATTAATGAATCTTTAAGGAGAGCAACAAAGAGCCAGAAACAAAGAAAAATAAAATCAAAAATAAATTTAATGCATTTATGTACTGTCTTTATTTGCATTGCTAGGATTCCCTTGAAAAGTGTACTGTAATGCTTTAATATGCTGTAGTATGTGGTTCTTAAATGCAGTAACATTATTGCAACAGATTCCACTGCATTATTTGGCCACTGAATGTTCTTCCAGAAATAAAAAAAAAAAAAAATTTTGCACAGATGAGCAGAGCAAAAGGTGAAATTTAATTTGCCAAGGTTTATTAAGCTTTTGCTAACTAAAGCTTCTCCTTCAGCTTTTTGCACTATTGTGAGGCCGAAGTCAAGAGGAATAAATTTGAAAAGAAACAGGGCTCAAGGATATTTGCTGGAAGAAACCAAAAGCTTCCATGACTAGCAGCCATCCATTAACTAAAGAGATACAATTTTTCATAATCCACTGCTGTCACCAAAGACCTCTGCAAAAAACAAAGCTGGTGACCTTTCCCTTGCCAGTCCCTAACAATAACAGCTTTTTGGCACTCTGCTATTTGTATCCTCACTGATGTTGTGCTCTGTTCAGTGGAGCAGCTGACCCTCCCACGAGGGGCAGAGCACACATACCACTGTATTTTCATTCACACCGAAAAGCTGCTGAGAGCAGACATAGCAGACAGCTTTTCCAGCAAACAAGAATGGTGGGAATCACACTGCAACTCCCAGCCAGGCAGAAAAGAAACACTGTTTGCATGTCACAGCAAATGGGTGTCTTCACTGGAGATCCACGGCCCCCATCCTAACCCAAGAAAGCAAGACCCTTGTTCACATTTAGGCTTGCACAGGTGCATGCTTGGGAACCACCAACCACTGCACAAGAGCAGGTAGGTGCTTTTCTTTTTAAGCAAAGTGTGTATCTCCCACCTCTACCATTTTCTGAAAACACGGTATGGTTATGCAAAGTCAAACTAACCTCTCACGGCATACACCTCTGAACAGCAGAAAAACTATGAGGTTTTGGCAACAATTCAGGAATAACTGTGTTTCCCCCTCTTCCCAGGTCTGTACGCTCTTTCAAAAAGTTTAAGCAAGAATATAATCAAAACTGCCTCTGTACACAATGTTTACTATACTTATTATTTCCTGTTAGACATATTTTCTTTCCTTAACAGAGCTATTTTGTGGATGAATGGTGAAGGATCAGGCACTGATATTTTCCTGTTCAATGCAACTGAATGCTTCCAGCTGCAGCTAACAGAACTCATGCACCACATCTCCCTAGCTGATCATAATCAAAACCAAACACCTCCAAACCCTCATTTCTCTTGCAATAGAATTTACTGAGGGGCAGTATGCACGTATCTAGGGTCCAGCTGCATAACTCCATACAACCCCAAGTTCACATAAGCTGTTCCCATGTGGCACGCTTGTATTAAGCCTAGATTATAAAATATCTGTGGCAGAAAGTATTACAAGCTTTTAACAGCTTATTCCTCCACCAATGCCCTTACACACATACACAGAGCTGGGCAAGTTTTTCTATTGTAAGATTATAATTGGTACTGAAATGACCCGCTCCATTCCAATCACATTAAATATAAAATCAGTCAACACCTCTTCTTTCACCTGGCATTTGCCCACAGTGAAATTTTAATATTGGTTCTGATTATTCCTAACCTTAGGCTGCTGATCTTCAGTTACTTTTTTGGATGCTACCCAGTGTCCATGACATGTAGAAGACATCCCCTGAGGTGCACGTCAAAATTTGTGGCTATTAGGCCATCATATGTTATGTTCTGCAGCAATTAAATTATTTGCTAGGAGACAAGTTTTGCCTTGCTATCTCTGTTACTCAAGAAACTCAGTTTTCAAAAGCCCATGGCTTACTTTCTGAAGAGTTTTTCCCCCTCCATGTTGTCTGCTTGGCTCATAGAGGGTTTTGTGCATAGGAAGTGAACTCCTTACAACCACTGCCTCAACATTGTATCCCACTCCTGCCATTCCAGGAGCTTCTGTTCTGTAGGATCCCTGAACAAAAAAAACCAACAAACCCCAACAAAAACCAAAATCAAAACCACCCCCTCTTCCCCCAAAAGCCCCCCAAAAAAGAAAACAACAAAAAAGCAACAACAACAAAAAAATTACTCTTTTGGAAAGGGCAAACTTTGACCTAGTCCTGCTTTTTTTTTCCCTTAGAATATTACAGAACTGTAAACAAAAGAATTATCATTAACATCCTCAAGAAAGAAAAAAAAACAAAACTAAAAGAAGATTTCTATCATTCCTCAGATTTTTGATAATTCAGGTCACTGTCTCTCGTAGATTGTGTCCAGTATAGCTCCTAAGAAGCCAGGGGATAAGAGAAAAAACTGTGCCTACTCAGCCTGATTTTGCTAGAGCTATTCACTGTGTATTTCTGCCAGAATCATGTGATAGAAAGCTGAACGGTCAATATAAATAAAATCATTTGAAACAACAAAGCTGTGAGGGACAAATTGTATTTGCTAGCAGGTATCACACAGGTTTAATAGAGGTCAATCATAGTCTTGGATGTCGAAGCTCTCAAAGTGGTACAGAAACAACCATTTTTGGTGGATGTGAGAGGGACTGGAAGGAGTGAGAGTTCCTAAAGAACTGTAGAGAATAACATTTTCTAGGCTGCACGCGCGGCCAAGTACAGCTTTCCAGGCAGTGCAGAATACTGCTGCACATCTTCACTAAATAGAGATCAAACCAATTGAAATCCAAAGCAAATGGATGTGTTTGACTCCCCATCACTTTACATCAAGTGAGGCTCATACATGCCTCGGAAGAGTTTCATCTGTATACAGGGCAGTGCTTAAAATACAGCATATTTTGCAGTTTTCTTGAGTAATGAATATTTACTGTTTTACAAAGAGTCTTTAAGCTGATTTGATCATTGCCCCCGATTTTGGTTAGAAATGAGAAAATTTTGGAGGTTTTTGGGGGGAGTTTTTTGTTTATTTGTTTTGGATTTTGTTGTTGTTTAAATATATCATTTGATAGAACCCAAATAGCTCCCCTTTACCACTGAAGACACTAACATTCACTCCCACAGATACAGCCACAAGGCTCAAGGGTGGAGGAACTGGGAAGAAAAACACTATACGCTGATATGTCATGAATCTTCCCAGTTTCAAACTGACAGTTATGAAATGCTGTCTACAGAAGTATTGTAAAATGGAGAAACATTCTTTCTCTTCGAAAATGCCTTTAATATACTAAAAAAATAATGCAAAAAATGAGGCAGTTGTCTGAAGAAGCAAGGACACAAACTTGAAAGCCAAGCCAGTACCCTTGCTGCTGTGAAATAGTGAATACCTTTAAAAATAAAAAATAAAAGAACTGCAAATAAAACAGGGTTTTCCACATTTAAAAAAAAAAAAAATTCAAGGCACTTCTCTTCTTCCTTGAACTTTTTGCTCCATGACATACATCACGTTTCTTCCAGCTAAATCATACACTTCATCTGTCAGACATTAATCCCTTGTATACTGAAGGGCTCCCATTACTTGAAACCTGTCAGCCTCCTGATCTTTAAATGTTTGTTTCACAAGTGTTGCAAGATGATCAGAATTATCCTGAATTTATAGCAATAGCTTATTTACACTAACATCAAATGAGTCAAATGGAAGAAAAAGACAGAAGCAGTGGTTTTTGAGTCGGAATACCAAAACAATTCTTCTATATAAACTCATACCCTAGTATCCACATAGCTGACTGCGGTAAGAGGATAGGTTTCCATCTCAAACATTTCTCCTACCAGCAGTCCCTACTCCCACAAAAGAAAGGAAATAAGGGGTTACTTCAATATATATGCATACGAATATGTATATACACACATTTAAAATAAATAGCAGATTTTTAAATTTAATTCCAGTAAGAAACCAAGGGTTTCCCTTGGAATTTTGCAGAGACCACACCACATGCTCTAACAGGACTGTTTGTAATCAAGCTACATATCAAAGCAGACACAGAGGTAAGCAGCCTTAAATGTACTCCAGCAGCAAGGATTTGTTCTTTTGAAAGCGTGCAGTGCAATTAGGAAAAATAGAACAAGTCAGAAACAGAGAAATTTTCATCTTTCCATCATACTTTCTAGAGAGTAAGTCATGACAAGCAGCTGAGGGAGCTAGGGTTGTTTAGCCTGGAGAAAAGGAGGCTCGGGGGAAACCTTACCACTCTCTGCAACTACCTGAAAGGTTGTAGCCATGGAGGGGGCGACCTCTTCTCCCAGGCAACAAGTAACAGGATGAGAAGACAGCCTCCTGTTGCACTAGGGGAGGTTCAGGCTAGACATCATGAGGAATTTCTTCACAGAAAGGGTCGTTAAGCACTGGAAATGACTGCCCAGAGAGGTGGTGGAGTCACCATCCCTGGAGGTGTGCAAGAAATGACCGGATGTAGCACTCAGTTTTATGGTTTAGTTGGCAAGGTGGTAATCGGTCAACGGTTGAATGTGATGGTCTTAGAGGTCTTTTCCAACCTAAATGACTCTGTGATTGCAATTTTTTTCTACTGTTACTTCTAGATGATGACTTGCCAGGTGAAAAATACCTCTCCAGCTTTCTTGTTTTGTAAGGCTATATGTATGTCTTAAATACAAGAAAGAGTATATTCACATGTCCTCACTATAATTAAGCTATGTGCTACACCCTTCTAGAAGTAGACCTCTGTGGTCTAGGTACACACAAAGTTGTGTCGGTTGTCAAAAGCTTATACACAATAATACACAAAATGTCATCAGCTTCCACTCAAACATGCTATTGAATATATAGTTGACAGGAGCCCCCAACCTCGTCCCGTTTAGTTTCTTTTAAATCACCAGAACATGGAAGTTAAATACCACAGGACTAAAACATACCACCAACTCTGAAACACTCTTCCACAACACCAACAAGGAAAGAGCACGGCAGGAATTTCTTGCAAGACAGAAGGATTTCCAAAATTAGATGCAACTTAGCTATAGGAATGATAAAAGTAAAATGAATGAAATGCAAGATTGAGGGCTACTAAACAGCCACATCTGGGAAGAACATCTTCAAAACCAGATAAATACAGCCTTAAGTGTTATATACTGCAATATGAAATTTTTACTTCTTAAAGGTTCTAGGGTTTGCAACTGCTGAAGACAGGGTGAGACTCTACAGTCTCTAGCTCAGAAAACCATTTCTCCCTATATTTAGCTTTTATTTGTATTTTTACACCATTATGGTTTGAGAAAGTGTAAATTTTCACCTGTTTCTTATTAGTTTTTTTCCTGCAAAGACAATTGTTCTCTCCCTGCAGCTCGCAATCACTGAAAGCTGAGGGGGAAAGGAAACCCTGTGTAACCGGTGTTATATGGTGAAGTTGACCTAATAAAGTTTTGTAGCATTTCTGGGACTTCAGCAACCCTATAACTGTTCACAAAGCAGCATTTACTGATCCTATTGAATCCTCTTTCTTTTTGCTGCAATTCAATAATGGGGCAGATTAAAAAAAAAAAAACCAACACAAAACCAAACAAACAAACAACAAAGAAACAAAAACTCTTTATACAGAGAACACAGCATATTCTGACCAAAAGGGTAAAACCTAAAAACACCCAGCCTCATTAGAACAGCCTCATTAGTAGCCGGGGGTTTTAAACCAGGAAGATTTGTTTGCCACATAGGTGATGTTCTCCAGAAGAGTTAACAAGACTCCCAGAAACTACCCAAGACTTTGAAAACGGAAATATTTCAACGTTACTAGAAGAATTAAATTATTCATGATTAATAAGTGTTATTGAGCAGTGTCCTTTTCTCTTTTATTTACAAATGTGTTTTCTACAAATATATTAGTTTAATGTATTTTCTGAAGATGACCTAGGAAAACCATGACTTCCCTGGAACAGTTGCCTTTGTAATCCAGTATATATGAATTGTCCTTTAAGCCACATTGATGTGGCTCTTCACTTAGACAAGGTTTAAATAAAAAACAAACTGTAGAAACAGCAAAGAATAAATATTATCATGTGTATGCACCCATTCATTTGCTCGTTAGAGTGTCAAGATAAGGAAGAAAGTCTCTCCATGGACTTGAAATATCTCACCAGATTACTAAAGGACCCAAAAGATCCCCTTGGAGTTCCAAATCTGGCAAAGTGGGGAAAAAAGCCCACCTTTTTATGCTGAATAGTATGTAGCATGTGTACAGAACCACAGAATATGCTGAGCTGGAAGTGACCCACAAGGATCATCAAGTCCAACCCTTAGCTCTGCACAGAACCATGCCCAAGAGTCACTGAGTGCCTGACAGCACTGTCCAAACGCTTCTTGAACTCTGTCAGGCTTGGTGCTGTGACCACTTCCCCGGGGAGCCTGTTCCAGTGCCCAACCACCCTCTGGGTGAAGAATCTTTTTGTAATATCTAACCTCAATCTCCTCTGACACAAATTCAGCTGGGATGGCTACAGCAATAGCAGACTAAGTTGTGAAAGCTCATGCTAATTCATGGAATTTCAAACTTTTCTTAAAATGTGATTTTTTAAAATTTTGATTCTTCACAAAAACAAGACCTGTGGCCTGAGAAATGGGTTTAAGGTCTGTGTGATGAAGCTCCTCAGGAGGTAGATGCACAAAATTGCAAGAAAGCACATGGACTGCAGAAGGATGTCTGGGCACCCACTGGTACTACAGAATTACCATCTTGCGAAGTGAGAAGAAAGCACACAGAAAAATCTCAGTATCCTTCACGTGAGATACAAAGATGCTGGGAAAGAGAAGTGTCAGAGTTTTTCACCCTTGGGAACCAGAAATCTATGGGAGAGCAGTGTAGACTTCTTCACAGTAATGAGTAGTCATACTGCACCCCATGATACACTAAAGTAGTCCTTCATAATCATGAATTTAATAGGCACACTTCACAAAAAGGAATTACACAAACTTTAAGGGGAGAAAAAAACCCAATACACAGCAACCCTCCCCCCCCCCAATGCTCAGCATACAGATCACAAAGATATTCTCAGATTATTTTTTAGTAATCGGTCATACTAAATCCATCAGTAGTCTTCCCAAAAAGGAAGAGTTTTAAAGCACAAAAGTAGAATCCCTACCTTAAAACTCCACATTTCTAACGTTTCAGGACTTTGCAACCCACAACCCCCCAGTTCAAGTGATTCATGTTACAGAACTCAACGTGAACCCTGGAAGACCCAGAAGTTTGCTTCCCCTGCATACAATTAACAGCGCTGGAAATTACTAAACATGTAATAAATAGTAATTGCTTTTTAATCGGTGCTACAGTATTTGATGCTTGCACTGAATAATGCAAGACCATATGGAGAACTGCCAAGTAAATCTGTAGCATCTAGTTGAATTCATATCAAGCTTCATTTATGCTTGCGAATTTATGTATAAGTGAATATATTTATATATGGAGAACATGAAATGCTCCATATATATTACATTATCAATGTTTTCAATTACATTTTCATCCAGATGAAGTCTGTATGTGTTGATGCTCATGTTGGACTATTGATTAGTCTGTTTGCAATTACTCCACTGAGGTGATCTGAAGACAGCTAACAGAAGGGCTCTACTAAATGTAAGTAAAGATATATCATCCTGTCTTTATACACTCCGTGCACAGACCCAAACCAAGAAACTTGCCTGTTCTCTCAGTCTGCTAATGTCTCTGAGAAACCATCAGAGAGGACCACCACGTAGCTAGCAGCTGTTTCTTAGACATCTCTAAATGAAAGATTTTCCCTTTTTTAAGATATAGGGACGATGAACATGACTAGAAATAATCTGAAGTGTCCAAGCACAGTGGGACAGAGCAGAAGACATGGCTGTGCTGAGAGGTGCATCCAGCTGCTGAGCCTGTGGGTGCCTCTGAAGCAGATGGACAGGATGAAAAATTAGAGAAGGTGTTCCTGGGCTGGATACATTTGAGTAATGAGGGAAGTTTGTAAAAGTCAATCAGAAAAAAAATACTAAGATAAGATCAGACTAGAACAAAATAAGACAAACAGGAGAATCAAATCACAGTTGAGATCTCAAAGATGGGAAGAGCAAGTAGAAAGAAAAGATACAAAAAGAGAGAAAGCAAACTGTGAATAAAAAGTGGCTTTAGGTCAGTGTGAAAAATTTTGAATAATGAGAAAAAACTGCCAATAAGAACGGTGAGTGTGAAAGCAAATAATCTAACTTTAATATAGTAAGACAAACATTAATAAGGAAATTGAAAATTATTATACAATTTTCCAGTTCCCCAGAAAATCTACATCTGATTGGGAATAATTCACACCACAGCTAGAAGAGATTGAGAAATAATTATGAACATTACAAACAACTGAGTAAAATTCACTATCTTTTCCAGAGATTGTGGTATATAAAGGCTCCAAGTCAGATATTCAGAGGAATAGGGTGGTAAGCAGCAGCAGTTCACAGGCGCAAAACAGTTACTTTCCTAAACTCAAGAGCATTCAACTTTCCATCCCTTCAGCAACCAAATGCAAACACAAATGCTGTAGGTCTTGAGCAGGGCGCCGTGGAAGATAAAAATAGTTCTGCCTGCAACAAACACTTGTCTCTACAGGCTCACAACCCGGCAGTTGAGAAGCACGAGGTGCACTTTTCCATCTCCTAATAGAACATCAAATCACATGCTCAGCCACTTGCAGATTAAAACTAGTTGTCTTACAGCTGCGCAACTAGTGATAGGATTAAAGGAGCACATAAAATCCTTGCAAAGATGTTTGTCAATTTGTGATTCTCCAGATACAGCTCATCCTCAAAAAAGCCACAGTGCATAACACATGGCAATATCAAAAACACTGCAGAAGAGGAGAAAAGTTCCAAAATACCCATAACTAAACTAATGTATACTGTGAAAATGCAAAGAAGTTTTATTTCATATCAACTCTTTAGCAGCATATGGGGGGGGGGAGCATTAGAGAATTGAATTGCAGAAGGTTTAGAGGAGATACAGGTGTTTAAAATAAAAAAGAATGGCTCTCTACATGTTAAATTGGAAGAAGAAGAAGCAAGAGCAGACACCAAAGAACGAGGTTTTGCCATGCTCTTGCCAACGTATATGATCTAACTACTATTCTCTACAAAGTAGAGAATGCCAAAAATTTTTTTTTTTTGGATCTTGCTGAAGTGCTGTCACAACAGCAGTCCAGTGAGATAAAAGGGCACTCAAAACAGCAGGCACGCTTTAAGCTCACTAAGCATTCTGTTATTCTCTGATAGCTTCCATTTTATTACAGAAACATTTCCACATGGAAACGACTTACATGTGCAAGGAGAAGCTTCTTTCCCGAAGAAGATTATAGCAATACATCAAAGAAAACCCCAAAGAAAGCACCTGGTTGCCCAAAAGAACATAGTATGTTCTAATTCCCCCTTTATTATATTTTCCCTGTTTCTTCTTAATGGTAGAGAGATACAGACAAAAGAAAGGAGTGGAAAAAAACACAGTGAGAAACAGCAACATGGAGTACTGCAAGGAAAGAAAGGTTAATTACAGCACAGGAAAAGATGCACGGAATGAGAAGAATGTCAGCAAGCAAATAAATCAATAATCTACAGTCATCATCTACATTCCTGAACTACCCTGAAAGCAAGGATATCTGCCCTTAGCATTCCTGACAACAGTAGAGACATTCAAGGAAGACCCCCCCCCCTGCTGCACACTCAGTTTCTGCCAGCACCTTTGTGTCAACAGCTGATTACAAGGGAACCTTTCCAAAGGGAGCCTGTACTATTTCTTATAACAGCTTTTTTAATACAAGCTTGTAAATACCTTGGGACAGCCCAGAAACGTTAACAAGACGAAATTAATGTTGTGATCATTGCTCTTAGTTGGAAAAAAACTCAAGGTCATTATCAAACAATTGCAGGAATGATGCAATAGGTTCTCCCCTCAACACTGCTCTCTAAAACATACCACAGCCTAACAGCTCATATGGAATAACAGCACAGATCAATAAAGCCAGAAGAATAATGTGGTTTTACCAATATATTTCTTCACAATGGTATCAACATACTATAAAGTAAGGCTTTTACAAAGGAAATGGAAGGTGAGCAATAGAGACAAGAGGATCTAAAAGTCAAGACAACAAGCTGGAAACAGTCTGCATGGAGAAAAAAATCCCACAAACCCCAAAACTAAACCAAAACACAACGCGAAACAAAACCCCAACCCTCAAAACAAGTATATAACTGACATCAAGGAGATGTCATCATGTAACACGACACAGAGCCAAACTGTAGGTGCTAAGGGCCTTACTGACATCCACCCCCTACACATTTCAGGGGGGGACTTACTTCAGATGAACTCCAGATTAGTCGTGTGAACTGAGCTTCCAGTAGTGGTTGAGCTAAATAGCCTGATTTACTTTTGTTCATAAAAGAATCTAGATCAACCTCTGGTGCAAACCAAAATATTGGAAATGGGGAACAGAAATTCAATTCAGCAGTGCAATCCTCAGCCAATGCTAACGCAGATTTACCTAAAGTTGCAATATGATTCCGATGCTATACATAAAAACTCTGGTAAGTCCAGTATCTAACTGTCTCAAACAAACAGCAACAAAAAAGAAAAGGATAGAATTATTCCATGAGCACTGCTGCTTAGAAGGCCGCTTTTGTCTACAAGACATAGTGGTAATTCTCTAAAAATTGCTTTGCCACACAGAACACAATGTAAAAAACCCACTGCAAATCTTCATACAGAATTCTTTCTAAACTGGATTTGCTTGTCTTCATGCATACACAGAATGCTTTTGCAACACTTGCTTTTGCAAATGAAGCTGATACAATACAATTAGGTAGCTGGGGGCATCTTTTTTATGTGACTGAAGAAATTTCTTAATGAAGTGTAGCAATCAAAACAAGCCTATTTTCAGTGCCATTCCACAGCAAAGCTAGGGGCTCCACCCCAACTGTCCACATGTATTCAACAGATTTTACAGTCATCTTTTACATAATGTATGCAATTACATTTAAAAAAAAAAAAAAAGAAAAAAAGAGAGAGGGAGAAAACTTACTGTACCTGTATGTTGTTCTTCAATCCAAGCTTGTAGATACATGAAGAGGAGTAGACCAGCTACTCCAAACAGCAGTACAGACACAAAGACTTGTCTTAGATTCATGACCCTATCAGGGGTCTTCTTTTCACCTTTCAAAAGGACTCATGGCTCACTTTTCTGAAGTTTTCAGCATGCCTGCATCTTCTTCAGTATCTTCCCCAGAGACACCAACCTGGAATAACAAGAGGTGCAGGTTGTTCTCCATTTTTATTCTTCACCAGAGACTGTGTAAACAGCATACCATATACAAGCTGGAACTCTGACAAGATATTACTTTCAATGGTTATATTTCTGTTCACAGTCTCAATACTTTTTCTACCCCTGTATGAGTTCCAAGCAGAGGTGTTTCTTGAAGTGGCTGAAAAGACAATTTCACCTCCACAACACCAATCACCTGCTCCTGTAACAGAAGGAGGTGATGACCCAAAAGAGATCATGACGTGTCACACCAGTACACCACCAGTACACCACTCTGCCTGCCAACCATCACAGCTGAGAAGCTACAGCAAGCAGCTGGAGCCTCTCAGGTGGTTGCATCATGCTCCGAGGCTGCCAGTCCTCTGTCATGGACAACCCAGCACCTCTGCTTCTGGACCAGACAATCATGTGCCCCTGAGAAAGGGAGCCTGCAGTCACCCCCACAACACAACAACTCTGCTTGCAGTGCCCCAGCATCAGTCCAGCCTATGCATTGAGGAGTCGTACTCTGATGTTTACCCTCAAATATGAATCTAAGGTGAGCCTTTCAGAGTTACAGAATGTCAGTATAAGAGTATATCAGTAACAGAGCAGAAAAGGAATTAATGGATCATCTTCAGCTATTTTGCAACATGGAGAAGGACCTGTCAGGAGCTCAGTTCTTGCCACTAAGTTTAAGGAAAATCAGCTCAAATGTAAAAACTTATAAATAATATTACTTTCTTGCACACCAGTGGGCCCAGAAAAAGTAAAGTTATTTAACTGATACCCTGCACCTGCCACAGAGGGTTCATAAAATTCAGTTTATAGCATCAGAACATAGAAGGCATTGTGGATCACTAAAAAAGACAACTCCTTAACCTGAATGAGAGTGCCTTCACTTTGAAAGCACATTATTAGATGGTGAAGAGCAACTGTTGAAACTGGCCTGCACAGCAAAAGTGTTAAAATTCAATATAATGGACACCCTTGTAAGTGCATACCTGACAGAAGAGTTTGGTGAACTACCACAAAGAATGCAAGTCAAAACTCGAGCTTTTAAAGGAATACAGCCTACTGGAAGATATTACAAGAGAAATCTTTTTAAAAAATAGAGCTAAAGTACATGTGCATCCAAATACACAGAAAAAAAAAATTCAGGTATTTAACAGTTATTCTGAAACATGCAAATACTGCATGTTCCACAAGTTTATATTTTTAAATAACTCAACACCACTACATCTATAATTGCTGAGTTTCTAAAAATACACTACAAATAAAGCTTAGCAGGAACTCCCATTAAAAACAGCTGTTGAATGAACAAAGTTACTACATTAGAAAGACACAAAGGATTTCAAGAACAACAAAACTGTGTTCAGAACTTTCCAAATTTTTTTCTAATTCTGTGCCATTAACCTATACACTTCTCTTAACCACAAACATGCCTGCAGAAAATGTAATCCACCATTTAAATATTAATCATTTTATATGTAATTGTTATGTAGAAGACAGATAGCTAGACATTAACAGAATGTAAATGTTCTATCTGAAGTCATTTTTGTGAAGCAACTGGTTCGAACCTGTCACATGAAAGAAAGATGAGTGTGTGCTTTATTCCACCTAGCTCTTTCTGCTTTGATTCTCCAGAGAGGGAATTTCCTGCATGTTATATACGTGTACCTGTTTGCAGCTATTGAGATGATGCACAGCATTGGAAGAAAGCAGTGAAAATTGGGCAAAATCAAAGAAAATGCTTGGTGAATTCTGTGAAATGCTTTTTATAAAGGTGTGGGTAGTGGAGTCTCCTTTCAGCTGGCTCTTCATTAGGTGTTATCACTTGCACCTTCTATTCCTACAGTGCCCTCAGCATTCTCAGACTTGAAGTCTTCTTTATCTATGCTACAAGGTTTACTTAGGTCTTTGCACCCAACTTCAGTGCTACAGCAAATGCACTGTTTGCATGTCTTGAGAAATCACTCTACTGATCAGACAGAAGCTTCCCAGCATATGCGATGCTTAAAAAACCATTAGTCAAAGAATCAACAAGTACAAACCTCTTCTGTTTTGCCCTAGACAAAAGCTGTGTTGTTCATGTAACAGAACATTGACACTACCTGGATTAGGAAAAAAAAAATTAAAACCAGCAAATAAATAAGATATGAGGGTCTGAATAAGTATCTTTGAAATAAAGTATTTAAATTAGAGGCACTAAAAAGCAAGAATTGGTTTCTTTTGAAAAAAGTTGTTTGGAATTCACAAGTTCCTCTCACAATAGAAAAGTAAGCAATCTGGACACACACAATGACAGTGGCATGTTCCAAATAAGCCTGCTTTTGTGGTTTTGTCACTTTCTTCCATCTCCGACTACACAAAACTCCCATATTTTCTGCTCTTCTTTCTGAAAAGTGTCCTGGGAGCGGGGGCAAGAAAAGTTTCTCAGGCCACATGGATGATGCTGGAAGTAAAGAATCTCGGACTACATCTCCACAAACATTTCTGACACACGTAGGTTGGCACTGTTGCACTCTCTGGTCACTTACTCTCATGATCCGTGACTGCCCAGCTCTTGCCGCTCTTGCCATGAGGGCTTACACACCTGCTCAGTAACATTCTTGTGAATGTTCATCCAGCTAAATAGATGGATGAATAGCTCATCCAGCTAAAAACTGCTCCAGGAAAAGAAACAGGGACCTTACTGACCATGGAAGTCAGGAACCACTGGTTGAATCTAATTACAGCCCCCAAAGGATTTACCCAAGGAATAGTGCTGATGTTTTTGTCCTTTAACAGTAGCAGCTATCACATACATCCATGACACATGATAGCACAGGATATACAGCTGACCTTGCCCAGACACCATGGTTGCACTCAGCACCATCTACGAGACCTGAAAGGTGATGATGCAGGTGCACAGTAAAATCAGGAGCACTTTCTAGTAATATAACCTGGCAATAAGAAAATAGATGTTCTTCTACTAGGTAGTTTTGGTTTTGAGTGGATAGAAGTTCCTAAAAGGAAACAGTAGTTCCAGGTGCCTTTTTTTTTTTTTTAAAACTACTGAACACACTCTAAAGCCAATTCACCATCACTACAATTATCTATGTATCAAAAGCTTACAGGATGCTTGCAATTAGTTTAATATATTTTAATTTAATTTATATGAAACTGTGTTCTTTGTTTATTTGTTGGTGAAGTTTTAAGGTTAGTTTTAAACAAGAGTAACAGTACTTTTAATTAAGACTACCTATTTTAGCACAGGTCAGACTCTAAATACATCAAAGCCATTCAACTCTGAAGCTATTCTGCTACCTTATAAGATTTTAAAGGCTTTTCAGCTTGAATAAGTAGTTTAATTTATTTAACACAGTGATTTGTAACCTACATATGAAAAAATTATAGCGACATTTAAAAAAGTCTGGGTCTATGAGTCTTCTATCAGAACTTGAAAAATGGCTGCACAACATTGACAAATTTGCTCCTTTGGTATTAAAAAGCAACACTTATGGATAACACTCTCAGGCATCCTGGAAAAGAGGAAATACCTGCAAATATTCTTTAATCAAGATAAATGCTTTCTTGTGGCTGTGAAGAGCCAACAAGCAATTACTTTCAACTTAAGTATTTTCAAAAGGGATCAGCAGTATCCAGAGGTTCAGCATCCCTACTTATGCTGTGAATCCTTCTTTGCTGCCAATCCTGGCCAGCATGACTCCACTGCTCTGCTGGATGGGATTCTTGCTACAGGGAAACTAACATAGCCCTCCCTTGCTACAGGGAAACTAATGCTGTGGTCCTCTAATCTATGCTGAACTAGATTCTTGCTTTTGCCCAACCTCACCCCCGTCTCTTTTGGGTGTATGCAGCCCAGTGCCCCATCTGCTTCAACTCAAGCTTTCAAAGAAAATGTCATAGTGACCCATGCAACCTTTTGAGTATTGGAGAGAGATAACTTCATACTATTCTTACCCACCATGGACAAACTGTTAATCTGGCAGACAATAGCACTACGTGCCCTAGAAGACAAACACAGACTTCTTTGCAGCAAAAATGAAGAAATTTAACAAGTCTGTCGTCATTCACTTCTGAAGCCAAATTGTTTAACATTTGTCAAATATTAAGAGTTTCAAGAATGCGCATTCCACTGATATAAAATCCTTGCATTTTTCCCATTGTGTTTGGATTTAAAGAGGCACGTTCCTGTTCTGGGCCAACACAAGCAATTGAAATAGCACAGCCACCCAAAAAGGGGGAAGAGCCCGCCTCCTGCTTTTGGCATGATTCCTCATTTCAGTATATCATCCACCTTTTTTTTCCTGGCAAGCAAATATACCTGCAGCTGAGGAGAGGCACCCCAGCTCTCAGGTACCATTGCTGCCGTCTAGACCACGCAAAATCAGTGGTGTCTGGTCACAGCATGTTTGTCTAATTTTAGATTTCCTTGCCACTGTGACCCTCACCATCACCTAGTTCCAAAATCAAGGATGTATAAAAGTAAAACATTAAATTGCCTCAAACTATTTAGAAATCTTCCTTTTAAATTCCCCTTCACCTTGTTTTCCTTCACCTGAAAAAAAATAAATCAAGAAGCATGGTTAACCAGCAGAATACAGATGACAAAACTCCCAGAAACTCTTTATAATGGTCAAAGCATTCATATTACTGTGGGATACCACAAATTCCCACCCACTCAGTATCTCCTTAGACACAACCGAATTAATGAAAGAAAAATGAGAAAAAGGACACAGAAAGCTACTGTAACTTCAAGCACGTTTTGGTGGGTTTTTCCCTTTTCTTTTTTTTCTTTTTTTTTATTCCCACCTTCCTTCCTTACCTCAAGAAGCACTACATTTTCTGATACTTCCACTGGAGTAAACATAGCAGAAAATTTTGCACCGAAGAATGTTCTGCTGGACACTGGCCCAGGCTACTTTCAGCCCAGTCAGTGGAAGGAGGCAAGGATATCTTTTCACTTCAGCACTCCCCCTCCTCCCTCACTTCTCATCTGTTATCTTGTGTCCTACTTCACATACAGGTGATCCTTCAGGATCATCTTTCCACTGTCCACATCTCGACTTTCTGGCTTCGCAACAACTAGCACAAGGCACAGCTCCAGCCCTTAACAATGCTTGCACAGTTCCTCATATCAGGCAGTGTTGCTTTTTGTTCTGGTTTATTCCAAAGGTTGCTAGGTATATATATATAATATTTGCCACTTTCTGTCTCCAGAAAGTTGCACTGAGTATTATGGTTGGGTGAAGTCAAAGGCTCTACAGAAATTTGGTATAAGTAAGCAGGCAGATGGAGATAATCAAACTCAGTGTTGCTGAGAAAGTTTGTAAAAACTAAAAAAAAAAAAACGCACCCAACCAACCAACCAAAAAAAACCTCACCACCACCCCCCCCCCCCAAAAAAAAAACCCGCAACACAACAAAACCAAAAATCACCTCAAACCAAACTAAAATGCACATAATGTAGCTCTTCCTGTCTATAAGATTCTACTGGGGAGATACAGACAGGGCAGTGGGGAGATACCCAGCATCCAGGCCCACTGGTACATCAGTCCTGCTGACACCTCAACAACTTCTCCACCTGAAGAGATGCTTATAAAAACACTGAGTCAAAGTGTAACAGAAGACACCATCTGGCCTGCACAGCTTTTATCACTGGCAATAAAAGAAGATTACTACCTACAAACATTGCAAATCAAGTTAAGAGAATTTTATTGAGAGTTCCATAAGACACAAATAATGAAATATTTTTTTATGAAATATGTAGGGATTACTTTTCAAAGGAGAGAGCTATTTTTATCACTTACCCAGTGATAATCCTGAATCAATAAAGCCCCTTTACAAAAATAGAGCTTCAAAATTTAAAATTTCAACAGCAGTCAGGAAATTCCATATATCGATATCACCAAAGTAACTTCCCACCTACTCAACTTGTACATATTTAACATTTTTCAACTTCCCTCTCCCTTGTTACATATCAGACTACAATGTTGTTATAGCAATTAAGTTTTGTTATTAATGCACTTCACAGCATACAATGTATTGTACAAAATTAATAATGTGGCAAAGAAAATATGGTTTGCATTTGATTTTACCATTTTAAGCTATTAACATCACTAGTTCCTCATTATCCTTCCAATATAATTTCAAAGAAAAAAACTCCTTTTAAAGAAGCAATGGATGTAAACAAGACTCCTTTCAGTAAAGAGGCATATATTTGTTTCTGATGCCATTAAATCTTTCCATAGGAATTGTACTAGGTGACTGAAAGCAATCCATAGCACCTGCATTGGTTCTGAGAACATTCACACCACTTACCTGGTTCTACACCTCAACCATAAATCCTATTAAACTTCAGACCATATTGGTATAACGCACACAGCAACTTGCCTCAGACACTTGTATGTTAATTTAAAGCTGCAATTCTAAACAAACAAAAGTTATGCTTGTGTTAATAAGAGATAAATGCCAAGTTGTCCTGTGCATGGGTATGCAGGTTAACACACCAGCATCATAGAAAGTTTTGTTTACTTACAGAAAACAGAGAAGGCACCAAAAGCGTTGTGATCTGGAACTTCACCACTTCACCAGAATATTCAATTCTAAGGGTCTCACCCTACAGCTGCTGGACATCTTGCTTAAAAAAAGGAAAAATCATTATTATTCTTAGTAACACTTCCCAATCAGAACTGAGGAACCTCAGCAGACAAGGATAAGTTTGACATGCTTAGCTCTTACCTGTCTGAAGCACTGCTGGAACTCAGTGAGCAGTCCCATATGGAAGACACCTGGATTTTGGGAAGTTGAAACAGAAACAAGGATCACGAGACAGCAACTTGATGGCTCTCAGTCTTCTAGCAGGATTGGAGGTGGGCTTTTTTCCCCTCTCTTAGAGTAGGGGAGATTGGGAGAAGGACTGTGTCAAAGCAAGAGCTTCCCTTTTTTTGAACTGGTGAAATGATTCGGTCTTGTTTATGGACTGCAGTGAACCCAGGTGCTGTCAGCATGCCAACAAGACTCGCAGCCTGCCCCAGTCATCCACTCTACTGCTAGAAAATGCACAGGCAAAAACCAGCCCTTTTTTTTTTTTTTTATTTTGGAGACGTGCCACGAATTCCCGGCGTGTGACGGAGCGGGGAGGCGCGGGGGTGCGAGGAGTCAGCAGAAAAGTTGGTGGGAGCGCGGAGCGCAGCCCCGCTCGGAGCCGCAGCGGGGGCTCCGCGACCTCCGCAACTTCGGGGGACGAGCCGCAGCCCCCACCCGGGGCCGGTCCCGGCGCTGCAGCCCCTCGCCACGGCCTCGCCAGAGGGTCGGGGCTGACGCGGCCGGGGCTCTCCTGCGGCCACCGCGGCCCCCCGGGACCGCTCCGCGCTGAACGCACCGGGGCGGCCGCGCTGCAGCCTCCCGCTCCCGCCGCCTCCCGCTCCCGCTCCCGCCGCCTCCCGCTCCCGCTCCCGCCGGCGAAACTCCCGGCGCCCGGGGGCTGGGCGGTGCCGGCGGGGGAGCGGCTGCTGGCGGGGCCGTGCAGGAGATCCCGCAGCAAGCCCACCCGCCGTCCCGCTCGTCCCCCCGTGGGTGCCCCGCGGCTGCACCTCACCTGCGCGCTGCTCCCGCCGCTCCAGGGAGGCGCCTCCGCAGCGGCGCCTACACACTAACTTTCCTTGCCAAACTTTTGGGGCCGGGCGGGCTGGGGAGGTGCCCCCGGCGGCACGGGACCCCCCAGCCCCGCACAGCCCGTGCCATGGCGAGGGCTGCCGCGCTCCCGCCCTTGTCACCCGGAGCCGAAGAGCTTTGCGAGCAGGTTTTGTGTGCTGTTGCATATCCAGGGGTAACTCTCCCTGTGTTAGCATATAAATATGTCTAAGCTGCCAGGTAGAGGCAAGTCATAGCTTTAATTAGCTACTAAAACAGGTAGTGTAGAAACTTTATTGTCGTCTATGGGAAACGGGATGACAGAGAAGAATATTTAATTAGTGCTTATTAGAGCGTCGTATGTGCCTTGCAAAAATTATTGGCTTATTGTGACAATAGACCAGCCAGACAGATAAATTACATTATGTCTCTTTAACGGGAACATCACTTTTCTTACATTTCCTCGAGGAAGCCCTTTAAGAAATAGCTCTGGCTGTTGTTAAGGTGGGGTGAGCACAGAGGAGTTCTGACTTTCCAGAGCAGTGCTCAAACCACTTCTATCCATCTCTCTCTGTTTTGACATTTCACTGCAGTGCTGTGTCCCTAGAATTAGCCCAGCATGCACTTCTGAAACGTACCCTGATTCATTACCCCATCGCTCACTTATGGCATAAGGCCTTTTTTGGAGTAACTGTAATGTAACCTTCATGTTTTTACAACATCTTTTACCCTAACAGGTCTCAAATCATCTCCATCTCACACACTGTTAGATCCAGCACACGGGGATCACTTCTCCAACCAGTGAAGCACAACCACCTTCAGCGTGACGTTGAACGTCGTCCACCAGCTGAAGACAAATGTTTCAGAGCGGAGAGAGGTGGGTGCTGCTCAGATTTCCAGGGGGGTTTAAGCAGAGTGTAATTACCCCTTCCAGAGCTTAGATGTTCACTGAAAGTGCTCCACAATCTGTAACAGCCATAGGCAGCCATGGTCTGTGCTCAGGAGTGTTTGCTTGGATTTCCAATCCAAGTGCTAAGCCATCCTGCTCCTGCTTAGTTTGGATTGTGTGAATACATATAACCTCACCCTGGTGCTATTAATTTTCTCTTTTATGTCACTTAAGTATCTCCCTAGTCACAATCCATTGTAGAGGTTAGCAGCTCAGAATAGACCCAGGGAACAAACATTTTTCCTTTAAAGCCAACCATGGATCCACTTTAAAGTTCTAATGAGCAAAGACTATCCCTCAAATCTGTAGCTTGACTGACTCCCTACAAGAAATAAAAGAGGAGGAAAGAGGGAGGGAAGCAAAATATGGCAGCTGTTCTTTGTAGAGTCGAGGAGCGTGTTTCCCCTTTTAGACAACCTGGCAGGCATGTGATACTATGTTAACCATATGCCGTAACAAAAAAATGCAACCTCATATTTAAATTACAGGTCTATTAGTCCCTGATGGCCAGTGAGATTCTAGAGAAAAACAGCATGCTTGCTGAATTTTAGTTTCTTGAGGTAATACACTCAGAAGATTGTAATGAAGGTCACTGAAGCTTCTAATGATATACAGATTAACCTTCTGAGTGCTGTAGATTTAATTTCACTCAATAAGTATATTCTGCAAACATATTTCTTCAGATTGATCTATTCAGATTGTACCCATCAACCGATTAAAGTTATGTATAACACTGAAAAGATCAGATGTCTTGATTTTTATTTTTCTTCATTTAAAGGAATAAACTAATTGCTTTGGGATAAAGCCAAGTCTTGTTCTACAATTAAAAAAAAAAAAAAAAAATCCAAAAAACCAGATCAGTGTGTTTAGCTTATATAATACTTGTTCCACCACAGACTCTTCCAGTGCAGAGGGCATATTGCAGCTCTGGATATAAGAATCTTTACTAGATTAAAGATTAAAAATTCAATATACAGGTGAAACTAGACACTGGATTAGGAAGCTCATCAACTATGTAAATGTAACCAGAACCTTCTGAAGTTTGACATGTAGCAAAAAAGAAACAAATTACAAAAGGGTGACGGCAGTCTGTCTGTGTCAGCAGGGCTGGTGCGAAGCCAGCGCCTACATCAGAAATCCTATTCTTGGCAGGTTTCTGCATGTTTTCTGTGAATTTTGGTAGACAAGCAGCTCAGTAGTTAAAGTAGCAGCACCATCATCTGAAAGCAATGAGACAGCAGCCAGGCGGTGGTGCCTTCTTGCAGGAGCAGGAGCGGTCAGTGCAGTTAGAGAAGAAAGATAATAAGTCATGAATTGAAACTGAAACCTGCCAAAAATCGAGGTCAATTCTCTGAAATAAAGTCACCTTTACTCTACAGTAAGATTAATTTTGGCTCTTTATATGTTTCCTGTGTAGGTTTTCAGGGACAGCCATGGAGGAAAGTTTGGTGTGGAGGGTAGGTCACAGTAACCCACACTCACTGCCGCTTCTCTGTGTACTGCTAGTGCACGCTGTATAAGGCCCCTAAATCCCCTGTGGGTGCTCAGACCATGGGACAAAACCCACACATATCATTGCTCTGAGCTCTTAAGAGACCCCTCTCCCTTGCTGAACTTTGCACTCAGCCTCGGTTTCCATTTGACATTTTTCAAAGTTTACTGCAAAGCTAGCTCAGCCACGTACATAGATAGACACATTTCAAGGAGTCAGAAGTTGGTATTCTCATATTGAAAGAAAAATTTAATATAAAACCTGTGTTTCAAGTAGCAGCTGTGGCAAAACTGTG
Organism: Myiotriccus ornatus; assembly: GCA_036023395.1. Classification (NCBI taxonomy): domain Eukaryota; kingdom Metazoa; phylum Chordata; class Aves; order Passeriformes; family Tyrannidae; genus Myiotriccus; species Myiotriccus ornatus. The sequence goes on from JAYRBT010000082.1 coordinate 106,596,181, forward strand.
CCTGTTTGGCCTGATCTTCTTCCAAGGAGGAAGGATTAGACCTTCAGGGAATTTTTTAGATTAGCCAAATTAATTCCAAGTCCATTATTGTTTACTGCACTGAATTTTGGGACGGGCCATACTGGCACAGTTTCAGTGCTGTGTGCTGTATATCAATACAGAGCCAATTAGACAAACCTTTGGTGATTAAAAACATTTTATCATTATGAAGGTGTCTTTTACTCCAGGGTATAAACCATTCAGCAAGTAGTTTCATTTTATTTCCTTGAGCTTTTTTAATTTTCAGCTAATTAGCTAGAAATGCACCACCTACAACATGCTCCTTTCCTCAGTTAGGAGGCTAACATTTGCCTCTATCAAGCATTGCTATGGGGCATCTGCTTTGTTCTTTAAAAAAACTGCTAGCAACTAGGTATAAAATTCATTTGCTCAGTAACTGGAATGCTGGGGTAATTATCAAAGCCTTTCTAAACAAGTTGTGTGCTCATTCAAAAATATTAGGCAATTCAAACTGTCCATTGTTTTTCGGCTATTACAAAGTTTTGTTTTTAAGAAGTCTCTAAAAACTTGTCTTAAGCACTTCGATGAGTTAACTGTGAAGGTATTTTATCCTAACGGGCTTCCATTCCCAGAAGATGGCCAAAAATAAACAGTAGCTGTCAATTCTTTTTTTTTTATTCTGGAGTTTGGTGCATTATCTTACTCCAATTCTTAAATATTCTTCATATGACAGCTACTACTCAGTTAAGATTAACTCCTCTTCCCTTACTCCCTCTGCCCTGTCTCTGAGTGAGCTGGATTTGTGTGAGTACTCATGCTATTATATGACGAATTTATATCTTAGAGTGAGGTACACCCAGTTTTACAGGCTCTATGCATCGAGGTTTTCAAGACAAGACTGGATAGAGCCCTGAGCAACCTGTCTTGACACCATGGCTGATCTAGTCATGGGCTGCAGGTTGGACTACAGCTTTCCCAGGATCACATTCTATGTGAGTTGTCCCATGCTATCTTCCTAGATAGCCCACGTGGAAATCAGGAGGTCACACTTTCACCAACATGGTTTCATCTCACTACAAGAATGAGATTTGAAGACTGCTACCCTCCACAGAATCACAGACCACAAATGAATGAAAGAGGTCCTTAACCAGCATCAGATGGCTTTCTGTTGAAATGTGGTTTGTAAAGGAAGGGAGAAGTTCCTCTGAAAAAAAAGTCTTTAGTAGTTAAATAGTAAAAAACTATTTAACATTGCAAACTCTAGTTTGTCTGGTCCTAGAGAAGAGGAAACATTCACCTTTGTTCTGCCAAATAATGCTTGATTATGGTACCTCCTGGGAAAAGAATTGGCTATTGTAACAGAGTGCCAAGCTGGGAGACAGTTTCTTTGGTGTTTCAGTTATTTGCATTAAAGTGCCCACACAAAATTAATTGTAAATTTTTAAACTGTCTGATCTAAATGCTATAAAAGCATCCATAAAGATCTTGGAGGGTACGCTCTTCGTGCTTGTCTTTCAATTTTGACTGAAGGGATGCTAGCAGATCATGTCTATCCTTTCTGTGGAGTCGGGAGTTCTCAGCTATGACTGACTGCTCTTAGACATTACACAGAAAAATCCAAACCAAAACCCCTCATAGAGCAATTTGACTATCTTTCACATGACTACTGAATGTCAGAGAAGTAAAATCTACATATTGCACTTTGGTCTCAACACATCCCCGAATGTGAGGCAAAATTCTCTTACTCCCAACAGCACTAATGATAGTACAAAGTTTGCACTAATTCAGCATCTGCTGACAAGCTGTCTATATAAATTGACAGAGTAACAAACTGATACATCAACTGAGGATGCCTATGAAGTGATTCACAATCTGTTGAAACAGGACACCATACCATTAAATATGTAATTCTAGTGTTCTTGTTACTCTTCCATTCCAAAATACCTGGAATAAAAAACAGGAATATGGTGACGTGACAGTCTGGCAGCTGTTCTGAAGTACAGATAAAGGAGGATTGAATGAAATAAAACAGTATAGGTTTCTCTTAGCCAGTCAGCATTGTACTATTTGTTGAATGTTTGCATGGCTTATTAGGACCAATGGAGGTATTTTGAACCCATTCTGACAGCTTGTATTCAAACACTGAGCAATTTATGACATTATGGTATTCATATGTGCCAGGAAAAGTGAAGCTACTGAGAAATTCTGGGGCAAATGAAGGTGAAAAGTAGAATAAGTATTAGACAGACTGACAACCACAGTATACAGGAGATAGAAAAAGAACTACAGATTTAAAAAAACCCAACAAAACATTAAAAATCTAGTGTTGGCAGTAGTTCCAAGTGTTTGGTCATCAAGTAATGGTTCACACATGGCCAAGTGTCAGTGTGTGTGTCCTATGCCTTTGCATCTCCACAAAGTACTTTTAGAGTGATAGTCTAAGGAAAATGAGGTCAAATATTCTATACTGGATGTAGGATGCATGCTGACTAGCCTAAGATTTGGAAGCAATTTCACTCCTCATCACACTCTTCCCTTTAGCTAGAAGCTGAGATACATAAAAAACAAAAGATAGTTTTTGAGGAGTTAACCCAAGAGGGTTAACGTATTATGGTCTGTTTTATGCCAAAATATATTCTCACAGTTGGGTGTTTTAGATGAAGATATTTCACTGAGACAGTGGTGATTGCTCTGGTGGGACATCTTTTAGCTATAAACTCTTAGTCTAATTACTATGCTAATGTAGCTAGATCTGCTGGCAGTATTTGATGGAGTTGACCATCATGTGGTATTCTTTAACATGAGATCAAGCTGTGTGGATAAACCTGCGCATCTCATTCTCTTAACCCTTCTGGCTAGATTGTTGTTTGGAATTGTGTGTGCTCCTGGTTCTGGGAACATCCTCATATATTTGAAACTCTTTGTTAAGACCAGGATGGATTTGGGAGTCAGCAGCATGTATGGGTAATAAAACTCTGTATCTTCATACCATGATCAAGCTTTCCAAACACTAAAGCGCTTAACTTTACACACTAAATGGAAGAGAACTCTGGGAAAACTAAACATGCCTCTAATGTTGAGCTGTTCAAAGAGAAAGAGATATGGAAGAGCTGTCCCAGCTCAGACTGGGAACTAGGCTTGGAGGAATTCTGGAAACAGAGGTGATGGCAGAAAATTCTCTAGCCGAGGGCATTTACCTCGTGTCGTATACCCACAGCCATTTTTTCTGCCTTCAGGCTCTGCTGCTGCAAAATGCAGTAGAAAAAAAGTGTAAGTGAACACCATGATGGAGCCCCAGGATCATAAAATCCTAACACATCTCACAGGATTCCTGCTAATTTCCCTTGGCTCAGCTCAGTTCAAATGTACATAAACCATGCTCTCCAGGATTTGGCTTACTTTCTAGTAATTAGGTTTCACAGGAAGGTTTTTCTTTATTTTTAGGAAACTTTTTCTCATAACCAATATAGTTTTCCCCTGTTGATTTCATACCCTTTTCTTCTTGCTCTTTTCCCAAAGAACACAGGATTGCTCATTACCTTTGTGGTACCCTCTTACATGGTAAATCACTGCTTCCTACTAAGGAAACCATAACTCAGAGCAGATTGTTCCCATAATAGGAAGCAATCATCCTTTACCCTATGTTTGAATTCTGCAATGAATTTATCTCACTCATTAATTCTGTGTAAACCACCTTCTTTCTGTCTCTGTCTCATTGTAACCTGCTGAACAAAGGTGACTTTCTCAAGGATGTTTTAAATGACCCATTCTCCTGACCAGGTGTCGTGGTTTTGCTCTGGGTCAATTTGCTTTCACACCCCCCACACAATTACTATTAGTTGAGAGAAGGTTTATGCA
>JAYRBT010000082.1:106600138-106623596 GCA_036023395.1 Myiotriccus ornatus
CGCAATCCACCTTCTCTTCCGTTTTTTCTTAAATATGTAATTAGCAAAGGCGTCACTACGAGTTGTGATTGGGTTTTTTCCGGAAATCTACTTGGTCAAAACCATTCACAGCCCCAGGGACGGGCTGGTGGGCAAAACCACGACACCAGGGCTTTTTTTAGGCTTGTGACTACTACATCTTTTCCAGATGGTATCATAATTTTCCACCCTTCCACCTTTAGAATGAAATGTAAGAATACTTGATAAGTAACTTGGGACAGATCATGAAGCGCCACAAATAGACTCAGGCAGTGCTTTCATTGCTAAGGCTGTTACTTCACATCTGGTGAGGGGAATATGATCTATCACCCTGTATTGGGCTTGTGTTGCAATATTGGTGGGGTGGGGAGAGGATTGGCTTCTGTGAGAAGTTGCTAGAAGCTTCCCCCACGTCTGAGAGAGCCAATGCCAGTTGGCTCCAACACAGACTGCTGCTGGCCATGGCTGACCCATAAGCAATGGTGGCAGAGCCTCTGGGATAACAGCGTTAAGAAAGGGAAGAAACTTGCTGTACAGAAGCAGACTGTAGCCAGAAATAAGTAAATATGTGTGAGAGAAACAACTCTGCAGACATCAAGGGCAGGGAAGGAGGAGGGGAAGGCAGTGCTCCAGCTGCTGGAGCAGCTCGTGGTGCAGCCCATGGTGGTTCATGGTGGAGCAGAGAACCACCTGCAGCCCATGGAGGACCCCACAACACAGAATAGGCTCTGGAGCCGGCTCCTGACAGGACCTGCGGAACCACGGAGAGGAGTCCACACTGGAGCAGGTTTGCTGGCAGAACCTGTAACCCCGAGGGGCATATTCTCAAGTGCCTTTCCTAGTACACACCTCATCTGGGCTGCACAAATGGAGTGATTGTTTATACTTACTTCAGGTGCTTTTTAAAAATGTGTGCTTGGGAATTTAATCTAATTTTGGAAATGGAAAAGCATTAATGTTTTTGTTTTGTAATTTTTGGGATTATCTTAATTACTATGGGAAAACAGCTAAAGAATAAACAAAGCAGCCTGCTATTCTCTTGTTTGCTTTACAAATAAATGTTCTGCTTCATAATTACCCCTTTAAAGCTAAATGCTTGGGTACAAAATAGGTTGTTTAGGAAAACTCTACACTCATCATGGCAAATATTTGACAGTACTTGTGGAACTAAAGCAGAGACAGAAGTATTTATTGTATTGTTTATAAACTGTGAAGTTCTTGGCCGGTAGAGCTGAACATCATTTTATTTGCCTGAAATCTTTTTATTTGAACATTAGACAGGAGCAGAAACTGCAAGAAATGTGGGCCCTGTACACACGTAGGTACATCCTTAACCTAAGATTTGTGGGTTGTAATCAAACTGTTTTTTGATCATATACATCGAAGTCAAAAGGTTTTTAAGTCTATATGCATCCATGGTGTATTTGTATCAAACTCTTTTGATCTGTAAATACATACATCTGTATGTTCCTTTGTTTCAGATTTGCAAGTCATCTGAAAAGAGATGAGCTTACAAGACCAATTGAAACTTCCAGTGGTGAATAAAAGTAGCAGGAATTTTGTTTGTTTTCCTTAATCTCAAAGTGGTGTGAGGTACACAGTTGCTGCTTATGTCAGTGTAATAACACTGACTGCCAAGTTACATTTTCAAAAGCAAGTAAATTGAAATAGCCAGGATTTTCAGGATCATCTACTGTAGGAAAAAAACCCATATGTCAGGTAAGTACAGGACAACCATTATTAGTAAATCCCACTGACACTCTGCTTTCAGAGGTCCATACACAACACAGAAGCACATACATTCTCTCACTACAGTTTGGATTTATTAACCTAGAAGTTCAGAGCTCCACAACATACTTGACTCCTATTGTGTCTGCAGCCAGAGTTTTCACTTGCAATTGCTCTTCTTGCACCCCAGGACCTACAGAAAATTACTGCCACATCCTTTCTTTCAGGGGGAGTAGCTAGCCAGCTGCTGGTTGCCAGCTGTGAAACAACAGATTTTAAAAAGGACTGTCCAAAAACCCTCATCAGGAAAACCCTCAAGATGGAAAAATTCAGGCTCCCACTGAGTCACCAGTCATGCTATCACCCACTACCAGTCTACACTGGGAAGGGAAGAGATGTTTTAGTGAATGAATTGATTAATTAATGAATAAATGAATTAGTGATGAATTAAGCGATATTCAGTAAATGAGATACAGGTAGTTCATCTTTTCTTTCCAAGTGTCTGGAAACATGTTTTTAGAATATATTTTTTAATATAAGGGTAATTTATCCTCTATAGGAGGTGAGAGTAAATGAGTTAACAGTTTGCTCAGGCCTCCTTGTCCCCAGCAAGTGTATGCATAGTGCTGTAATACTATTCTGGGTCTGCAGTCTATAATTACAATTTCCATTCTGCCACCCTACCAGCAAAATGAGGCTTCTCATTTATCTGCATCAGATCATGGTTTGCAATTGACGGATCAACTTCAAATAAAATGTATGAATTCACCTTATACCATAAATATATCTTGCATTCAGCACCTGCCTTTATCATGGCTGCATTCTGTAACAGCTGCCTGCAAAGATTACACTGTATAGAAAAAGAGACTTCTAAACCACAAAGGAGAACAGAATGCAATTCTTTAAGAAGACGATGATAGCATGAAACCTGGTCATTTTCAATAAATGAATTACAACATCTTTCAGGTATTAGACTTGGCCCTGAACATCCTTTTTCATTTCTGCATTGTTATGTTCACACTTTATGCTTCACTAAGGTCTTTTCTTGCCCTATCTTAGTGTCAGAAAGCCAGAACCACCATCATTACCTCTATCATCACCACCACCAAAAGATGGGATAATTTGACAGCAAAAGCTGCTATGTCAACTACACGCAGTTTAATATCCTGAAGTGAACAGATAAAATGAATCCTGCATCTTCTTCATGTATAGCAGCTTCAGGTATATGGGTAGGTTGAATATTCAGACAAAATGGCTTTCTTCTAGTCAGCAGGACCACAAAGACTGATACTTCATAACACAAAATTTCCCTCTAAATGAGAGAAATGCACGCTTTTTCGTTTGAGGTTATATTAATCACTGATCAGAGCAGGTTAACAAACTTCACATTTCTGGTTTCCACTGCCTACAGTGATCTTGTAAATTTTCATGTATTTACACACAGCTATTGCAAAACCTGCGGGGAACACACATCATGGCAGAAGCAGCAGCTTATGGTGCTGGGAGAACGAGACCCTGTTGCCAGCCAGCAGCTTCTAATGGGCACAGGTAATGCATTTTGTTCTGGCATGTCCGTGCTCTCTGGCATAAGCATGAGTAACAGTCACATTAATGCTGCCAAAAACGTTGTGTTGAGAATCCTGAAGTAATGATGGCTGTGGCTCACTGTCATTACCCAACCCAATGCCCTCCTCCATATTCATAGAAACCGAGTAGATTTTCCCACGCACAGTCTGACAGCCACTGCAGTTCCTTTAAGAGCATCTAGATCTTTATCCGTCTCTTCCAGGACTGTTTCTCAGAGGGAGTGTGAGTCGGGTTGATGCTACGATTATTTAGAATTTCCCTTTAGCTGCTGTCAGCCCTTGCTCAAGTAGCGAAACAGGAGATCCTCGCTGTCTTCCATGAGACAGTCGCCAGCCAGGAGGCCAGTGTAAAAAGTCTAGAGCTTCCCACTACACATAGCAATAAAATGTTATGTGCTGGATGGAACCGCAACAGAAAAGGTATCTTGTCTCCCCACATTTAGCCACACCTTTGTAAATCTGCAGGGACTCTTCCAAGGCTGGTGGTACAGCTCTATGGTTACCTCATTTAGCAGAGCTGTGGTCATGAGGACAGCATCTCTATCCAGAGGTTAAGGCACATAAAAACACTTCAGGAGCCTGAGGAAGAAAATTAGTGTGTGAACAAGAAAACCTGAGGAAGGAATGATGAAATTAATTACCAGACCAATGGAAAAACAAAGAAGCATGAAGAAAAACAATTAGTAGTTGAAAATGCTCTTGAGTCCAGTAACCCTGGAGAATGCATTGAGCTACTAATGGTGGTTGTTGCCACTTAAGGCAATTATTGGATATCATGTAAACCTTTTTTCAAACAAAGACAGAATTGTTTATGTTTTAGGAAGCAGCCATCAGTAGTGAAATTAAATATCTGAATGAATGCAGGAACATGTTCTAATAAAACATGAAGGAAGTAATCAGGGAAGATTATCAGTCTTTTTGGCCTGATATTCAGCAGCGATAAAAAAAGAAAGCTTGGTGCCAGTGTACTTTCCTTATTGCAAGCTGAGCCTATCTAGTGTGATATTAAATGGCAGAGACTCATAAAGAGTTTAAGAGCTTCTCTGCAGGACAGAGCTGAAGGCATGCACAAAACTGAGATTTACACTAGATTATTAAAATGGTTACTCTTAATGCCAAACCAGGACATCCTGGGATCAGCAATAATTTCCCATGATTGCACAGACCAGCGTCTCGTCACACAGTTGACCTGAATTGAAGTTTGATGAGTTGCAAAGCAGTGAGGCTTTCTACTTTGACCTAAAGGTGAGCAAGACTTGACTGACCCAGGACAGAAATTCAGCACTCACTTCCAACCCAGTGATTTTTTTTTTTTTTTTTTGCTGTCCCCAAGGTCAAAAAATGAATTATGGTGGTGCCAAGCTACAAAATGTTGCCTTTGTCAGGAGGTCCCAGGTGCAGATTCCCATGCAGAGAGCAGAAAAGGAGGTCACCACTTGCAATTAAAACCTTACAATGTACACTAGATACAAGTAACAGAGTACAGTCTCTGCCTGCTACTGTAGCTCAACAGATGGAGTAGCTGATAAGCTTAGCTTGCAGGATTGAGAAATGGATTTTTTGTTTTATAAGCGAGACAGTGTGCAGATGAACTGAGGATCACCTCCAGATCACACAAATGAAATCTATTACTTAGCAATTTTTTAGGTCAGCATACTACATCAGTCTCTTGCCTCTTCTCTCATCCTTTTCCGGTTATATTATTCCTGAAACTTGCTAGCTTGCTTTTCCTTCTTGCTCCGGAGCTGAATTTCAGCAACTGAAGTTGGTGGACCCTGGTCAGAGTGCCTCCCAAATTTATTAATGCTCTTCATTGAGGAGATGGCTTAAGAGAGCTAGTACAATATAATTGCATGTGATTTCACTTTTTCTTCTACATTTTTGTTATAATTCTTAGTGTTCATCTTTTATAAGGTAGACGAAGCCAGGTAGTAAAATATATTTGCATATAATTTCACATTGGTTTTCTGTGCTTTTACTGTAGGTAGGATTTGTATCAAAGCCCAAAAATGAACCATAGAAGCTTGTGTCAAAGTTTCACTGTGAAGCTTTGATGAAAACATCTGCTTCTCGGTATATTCTCCCTGAAATCTCAGAAGGCTATTTTAACACCCTCAGATACTGCACACTTTATACCTAAATTCTGATCACTTTCTACACCCAAGTTGCTACTGTGAGGTGGTAACCACTTTAGTTACCATCTAATACCAACCAAGCAATTTTTGTGAGATGGCATAGGCAGACTAAATCTTTGTATTTGCCTTAATGGTTAATATAATTATTAAAGTGATCTGCATGAGTGAATTTTCCATTTACATGAAAAAAGCTGTCTTTTCCTCTATCTGCTTCTCTGTTTTGAATTGACATTTTTCCAGAGTTGATCAGAACATTAAAATTGCTTGTTATGAGCCAAATTTCCATGAGTCAGGAAGAAATGTTTAAGAACAGCTAGAGAGAGCTCTGTGTGCACTGAGTAGATACCCACAGAGGGAGTGCAAGTGAAAGATGTAACTAATTGGTAATCTCAAAAGTACAGAACAGGTTGCCTTCTGAATGTAGCCATTACAATTTATGATTTCTGCCAAACTATATATTGATTTCTCTGTCTTAAGAATCAGCACCTTTCCCTGTTGATTGAATTTTAATTATTCACTCCACAGTTACATTGATTTTAACAGTTTTCCAGACAATTTTGTACCAGGCTGGTTTAAATTACACATAATGAATTCATCATGGCTATTGATATAAAAACTTCCATTTTACAGAAACTTGAAAAATAAAGAAACTGCTTTTCCTCCCTTCTGCACAGGCCAAACTTGCCCTCAACTTGTACTGCACTTCCCAGTCAGCTGGCCTTAGCCTGCACTTCATGATGACTCGTCAGAAAAGGCAAAAAACATTTGGTTTTGTTAGTCTGAACCCAATGACGAGTATGTCTATAGCAGCCTGTGATTAAATTAATTGTACTTTCCATATATTTCATCAAAGTCAAGAAAATCTTCTATCTGCAAATTACATCCAGGTGCTGCTTGGGCATTGTGGGTCCGCCTTTACTCCCTGAGGCCATGAGGCATGGATGACAGGCAGCAAGGTGCCTGCTTTAGTCCCCTGGGATTGTCTCCAAACCTCTCTGCCAGGGTCATTCTCTCAATATTCCATTCTCCTGCCTGTCTGATGTGCATACAGGCACAAGCATTTGCATAAATCAATACTACAGTCTGACTGTTTTACAATTAACTTCAGGGAATCCTTTTTGGCATCTTTTTTTTTTTTTTTTTCATTTATCTTGGGCAATCACTCCCTTTTCTTCTGAGTTATTGCTATATAAAGGAATATTCAATATTCAGTTAGGCTGAAAGCTACTGACTACATTCATCAGCTTTAATAAGATATGGTATTAGATCTTATTTTCTTGAATTATCTATAGATCAAAGATATGACCAATGGTACTCTCTACAACTCCCTGAAAGGAGGTTGTAGCCAGGTGGGGGTTGGTCTCTTCTCCCAGGCAGCTATCAGTAAGACAAGAGGGCATGGTCTCAAGCTCTGCCAGGAGAGGTTTAGGTTAGATGTTAGAAAGAAATTCTTTACAGAGAGAGTAATCAGGCACTGGAATGGCCTGCCCAGGGAGGTGGTGGATTCTCCATCCCTGAAGGTGTTTAAGAAGAGAGGATGTGGCACTTAGTGCCGTAGTCTAGTAACTGTGGTGGTAGTGGATCAAGGGTTGGACTTGATGATCTCAGAGGTCCTTTGCAACCCACCTGATTCTATGATTCTATGTGCGGGATCTGGCACTTTGTCTTGTTCAACTTCACAGAACTGGCCTCAGGTCTTCTATCCAGCCTAGTCCACATCCCTCTGCGGATTTTTCCTATCCTCCAGCAGATCAACACTCCCGCCTTACTTGGTAATGTCTGTGAACTGACTGATGGTGCACTTGATCCCCTCATCCAGGTCATGATTAAAGTTATTAAACAGAACTGGCTCTAATACTGAGCCCTGGGGAACACCACTGGTGACTGGCCACCAACTGGATTTAACTCTGTTTACCACCACTCTCTGGGCCTGGCCATCCAGCTGGATTGTTACTCACTGAAGCATACACACATCCAAGCTGTGAACAGCCAGTTTCTCCAGGAGAATAATGTGGGAAACAGTGTCAAAGGCTTTACTAAAGTCTAGGTAGACAACAGCTACAGTCTTCCCTTCATCCACTAAGTGGGTCACCCCGTCATACAAGGAGATCAAGTTAGCCCAGCAGGTCTGCAGGTCCAGACCATATCTGATTTTCATAATAATATTATTATATCTGAACTACCATGTGCACCTAAAGTCCTGTCCATGGATGCATCTCCCATGTGATTTCAAGCCCACATCGGGATAAGACATGGTATGGCCTGTCTGCCCCCCCACCATCATATCCATGATTGGCAGGTGGGGTGTGCAGAGCCCAGCTGAGGTGTGCCCCCACTGCTCTGCCCTTGACCCTCTGCCCCAAAAGGATTCAGCTCCTGCCCTGAGCCTGCTGCCCTTCTGAGGTGGATTTTACCTGCTCTCTGCTGGAAGAAACACGCCTTCAGAGTATAATATTCAGTGTAAATTGTATAATTGTGAGTGCATTAGAGCAAAAAGAAATTGATGGAGAAAATTAATTACTTTAAAATTAGATTATGATTTTACAGCACATGCCTATTGTGCATTCAAAAAATCTCCCACTTAATTACGCATGCCCATTCTGAAAGTATTGTACAGAAGTTTTACTGTAATGACATGTTATTTTCTTTTCTAATGAGGAAACAAACAATGAGTTATCCTCCTTTAACTCTGCATGTAGAAAAAGAAAAATCCAGTAGGCATGGGAGTTTGATGATTTCAGAGGTTATTTTCTAAATTGTAAAGCTTCACGTGGAGATGAACTTTCTTACAGTCTCTGACAAACCGTACTATCTGGTGATTTTCTGTTAAAAGTAGTAAATGATCTAAAAATATGTGCATCATCTTTTGAAGTAGAAAAGAAATTAAAAGAGTTCTTTAAACCTTAGAGCTGAGTCATTTATTCTCTGTTACAATAAACACATCAAGTTAGGGTCTACCCTGAGCAAGGTAGCAGAAAACAATCTGCATAAATAAATGAGATTTTATGAAACAATGAATAAAAGATTCAAATAGAAAATTGGTTTTCTTTAGTTTCTATGAGGACTAAAAAGAACAAAATTACAGAGCTATTTCCTTTTCCTTAAAATCTTTTTATAGATAATGGTGAACAGATGATTCTGTCAAACTTCACTTGCAATGAATTCAAGACAAGATAATATCATAATCTATCTTCTTGATGATCCTCATCATTTTATCTTCAGTCTAAATCCTGGAGAAAAACTGAACAAGCCATGCATCTACACAGCTCTTCATTTAAAAAATACAGTTGAAGGAGAGAAAATGTTTAAGGTCAAACTTCTAAGCTACCATCTGGAGCTCATTTAACAATTGCCAAGAACATCTGCCACTATTGCACATGACTAAGACAAAACTTAGCCAACATCATCTTTTCTTTTAAGAACAAAATCCTAGAGTCACATGTGCATTGACTGACAGCAGTCAGAATTTAGTGCAAACTTAGTGATGTTTGGCAACCAGGGGAGCTGTTAATAGAGTTTTGTAGTTCATAACAATAATGTTCACCATCTTAAAGCCCAGTCTCACCAAGAGTCGTGTTATTTAGAACTTTGCAAGACACACCAAGAACACTGAGAGGTGGGGATGGAGGGTATTCCCTGACTGCTGAGAACTGAAATGCAGTTGTGCAGTAGTCAAAGAAAGCTCCCAATACTACTCTTGGAGCCACCCTCTGCTGTAGCTGCAAGGATGCTTTGGCTCTCAGATTGCTGAAGGCAGTCTTTTTGATAAGTGCTGTAAGTGAAATATGAATGCAGACACTTAAGAGCTAAACAAAACATGTCTTTGGAGATGAGCATAATATTCTCTCAACTTTTATGACAAAACTGAAAGAGATAAAAATCTGAGAAACACATGGCGTACAAGGTCTAATTCCTCAGATAGAGCTCTGTGTCTTTATTTATATTTTAAGACATAGCAAATCCCACTGGCTATTAGTTCCTTTCATTGGGGAAGACAGAGTTTTAAAAATGCTGTAAGGATGTTATTCTTTACTCATATGCATGAACTCCTGGTAGCAAGAAGTTGATGGGAGATGAAAACCTGTATAACTAAATAGAGGAGAAGTGTTTAGGGGTTTTGTGGTTTTTTTTTGGTGGCTTGTACGGAGATAATACCCTCTCAATGATGGTCAGGACATATAAAATGCCTATTAAGATATGATGAAAATTTTAACTAGAACGTGACATTTTACGTGGTTGCATCATTAGTTTGGTGATTTGATCAGACAGGACAGATGCTTTCAGACATGCTTAGTGTATCATATTTCTGCAGTTTGGTAATTGTCATGCATTGGATTATTTTCCATAGGTGAAAGAGTAATACAGTATACTGAGTACTTAGTGATTTGTCTGAACAATGTAATAACTAGTATGTGCAGTTCAAGATAATGTGTAAGTATATTAATAGGTACAATAAAAAATTTGATTCCATTTGCAGAACACTGTATTTTAACAGTGTCTAGAAAGCAGAGAAAACTGAAATGAATGCTTTCATTCGATTCAAAAACTGTGATTAAAATTCCCATATTGATTATAGATCAATTTACTTTTGAAACTGAAAAACAGGAGTTATGCTCCATCTCTTTTTCTTTATGAGGCTTTAAACTACGCTACATTTTGTATTTTAACAGATGGCAGAATTTAATCGTTATCAGAGGGATAGGAGTTCTGTGCTAGTGTTTGTCTCATGGTGTAGAGAAGATTAATGAGAAGTATTATATTTCAGTTTTCTTTATTATAGCTAAACATTGATCTCCGAAAATGTTATCATCAAACTGAGTTTTGTACAGAATTGTTCTGTTTGTGTGAAAATGAAGAGAAAGATGCTTGCAGCCAAACCTCCCATCTAGCAACTATTAGTTTTCCAAAATTCAGAGCACCATTAGTAAATCCATGAGACAAAAGGCATTGAATGTGGTAGCCACCTGGGCTTATCTTTCCAGTTCTGTTTAAGAGCTTTAACCAGCAGAGGAACATGTCACTTTGAATGTGATTTTACATTTTTTCTTGATGCCTTGAAATTGTTTATCTTCAGTAGGATCTAAATGTTTTCTTCGTTTTTGAAATACCTCTAGTCTGAACAGTTTGCTCACAGCTGAAAGAATGTGTAAGCAGGCTGACTATCATGGTGTGACTCCAAAACAGTTCCTCACCTGATCCAGATTAATTTAGATTGTTACTGAATTCTCAGTCTGCTGAATCTCCTTGGAGTAGCTTTCTTACTTTATGAAAATTTAAAAAGATCTTCTGCTTTTAAGAATGAACTGACAAGTGAAAAATGATAGTTCTTCACAGAACACCTGCAGATGTAAAGCAAAATGTCTCCAAAAGTTTAATTATAGTAAAATGATAGAGAATGCTGAGATTGGTGGTAAACTGCATTTATGATAGCAAATATTTAAAAGTTAGGAAAGCCTTGAAGTTAAGGTCGACAGGCAAAGTTTACAGGATTTTGTTTTACGTTTTGCGTACTCTAAATAGGAAAGAAAATTCATGTTTTATGTTTAGCGTGGAGCAGGAGAAAGACAAATCTGCTCGGAAATGTGCATGGGGATTATATATTTAAGAATTTCGCAACATTGTTTTAAATAGAATTGAAGCTTTTCTTTGAGTTATTTTAATGATTAATTTATTTTGCAAATACTGCCATAACTAGCAAAACTGTGGGAAAGGCTAAGGCTATGCTTTCATTATTTGTTTGCAGTTGATAATTGCGTATTTGCTACCCATGTTTGCTTAGCTATACTTTTTGTATCATTGAAGATGTGTAAAAAATAGTCATGATTTATTGCATTAGTGCATGTCTAGATTGTGGTTTAATCCCACTGGCTATTAAGTACCATGTAGCTGCTCACCCACCTCCCCCCCACCCCCCGGTGAAGTGAGAAGAAGATTCAGAGAAAGGTATAACTCACGGGTTGAGATAAGAACAGTTTAATAAGTGAAATAGAGTAAAATATAACAACAACAATAATTGCAAGGATAAAGGGGACAACAAAAAGAGAGAGGGGAATAACTCCAAGAAAAATAAGTGATGCACAATACAATTGCTCACCAGCCATTGACTGATGCCCAGCCCACCTCCCAGCAGCTATCAGGCCCTCTGACCACCCCTCACACCCCATCCCCCAGTCAAGTTTAGATGCTGAGCATGATGTCCTGTGGTGTGGAATACCTCCTTGGCCACTTTGGGTCACCTGTCCTAGCCATGCTCCCTCACAGCTTCTTGCATACCTGCTTGCTGGCATAGGAAATTGAAAAGCCCTTGACTAGAGTAAGCATTGCTTAGCAACAATTAAAACATCAGTGTTTTATCAACATTATTCTCATACTCATCCGAAACACAGCACGGTATCAGCTACTAGGAAAAAAATTAACTGCATTCCAGCTGAAACCAGAACAATCTGATAGCAGCCAGTGTCATCAGCTCCTGCACACTACATGTTTGTCCCTCAGCTAAATAGGGATGATAATACTGTTTAGATTTACTACATCTCAATGCAGTATGGTGCTCCTTAAACATGTCATACCAAGCAAGCACACTTAAGCACTGGAGGTCACTGAGGAGGAGGAGGGGGGTGGGAAGGGAAAGGGAATGAAAAAGCAGGACAATTTGAAATCAAATTATTTTGGGAGATGAGGGAACTTTCAACCTGGGTCAAACTAGTATCAGTTGGATATTTTGTAAAGAAAAACATTGTGTGGCAAATATTTTCCCTCTGCTTTTATTGAAGATATTTATAGGTTTTAATATCTGCAAAGACTCACACTCAGCATCTAGTATGGCATGCTCTGTTGTGGTTATAATGCTGATAATGCCATAAATACAGTTTTATGATACCTTAGTGGAAACACGTTTTTGGATGCTGCATGTTATTCAGGTGTGCTCCCCTCCCACAGCCCTCTGTCACTCCCTTTCTCTCCCCACTGATCTTCTTGGGCTACCTGACAATGGTTTGGAGCTGCTCAACAAGTGACAAAATCATTTTCTTTTTTCATTCTTCCTCTTGCTTGCCCAGCTACAACTCTTGGTGCCACTACAGGTGGGCACCTTTTTAAGAATTATACAGGTTGGGGGGAGGAATAAAAACTCATGTCACTTACGCCCTCCCTTTAGGGCATTTCACTCCATCATTAGGCAGAGATTATTATGGAGATAACACAGTTTGTGGTGAGGTTCTGTTGGACTGGGGGGAAAACACATGGAAAAGGGACCGGGAAGTAAAGGGCAAGAAGGGAAAGGTTAGAAGCAAATGTGAGATTGCAAGAAATAGGAGTAAACAGAAAAATGAGAGACTAAAAAGTAGGTTAAAGTGTCTAAGAAAAGCAGTTGGGAGGGAGGGAAGAGAAAGGAAAGGAAGTATTGAACGTTAGTTTGAGAAGTTTGCTGACACTCTCAAAAAAATGTGTAGTATCAGGAATTCCCTAGAACTCCCCAACTCTACAAACAGGAGAAGACAGACAGTGGCTGAAAGAGCTGGTCTCATTTTAATTAAATGTTTATTTAAGTCTAACATATTTGAAAATTATAATTGGTTTCCCCCAGCAATGCCCTTAACCAAGCCCCTTCACAAAGATCTTTGAAAAGCAGTCAACGCAAGAAAAATCCCAGTTGGCAACCCTTTTTCCCTGAAAAAGAAGCTTACCGAAATCTTCAAAGGCCAGAATCTGGCATAGTTTTCTCTCGAGTAAAGTTAACTCTGCAAGTTGAAGCCCTGTCAGGAAGCACGACATGCTCCAGCTAGCTGCAAGCATGTTCGCTGCATGCCCAGACCCATGAGTAGGAGTGATTGACCTCTCTGCCCACTGGTACCTCGGCTCATACGACCTTCCCCTGTTAGTGGAGACTCTTTTTGTGAATGGCCCAGGTGGCAAATTGCAGCTGTGGCCAGTTTGGATGACTGAGGGTAGTACCAATGCAGCGGTTCAGTGTAACCCACCCCTGCTCATGGACTGTTCTATGTCCAGCTGTGGCACCAGAGTGTGTTCTGTAAGCAGGGTCAGTCCTGCAGTAGGAACAAAATAAATGAATTTTCAAGGATTTTCACTCTGCAAAAGCTGATCCTCTCCCACTGCCCTTGAGTGTCGGTGGAGATCCCCTGCACCAGCAGATGAAAGGCCAAATGCCATAATCGTACACCTGAGCAGGTTGTCTGTCATTCAGGGAACCCAGAGCTAAGGCCTGGTTTAAATGTTTCTTGGACAAGACTTCTGATGACTGTGATCAATTTTAATATGTAAGAACAAACTTTTTGGAGGAAAGAACATCACATCCTATTATTCTGCAATTAAAATCCACAGGGATATTTAGAAAGAATTTAAATTCATGTCCTTGCTGCAATATGTGTGAAAAGGTATGGAGTGACTCGTTACCTAAAAGCTCAAATGGATGGCAAAACTTCTTGAGGCTGATGCTGGGAAACTACAGCATTCTGAAAGTCAGGCTATTTTAATGTAGGGTAGGGTACTTTAATATTCACATCACTGGTCTTTACAATTCTGATATTAGAACAGACACAGAATAAAGGTCAACAGAGAGAAAAGTCTAATAATAATGAAGCAAAAATGCATATGTATTCACGTCTTTAGCAAATACACAATGGAGTTGGCTAGGCATTTTTAGAGGAAGCAATTTTTCAGACAGAAAAATCAGTCAGTGAAGGAAAGCTTTCATCAATACTTTATATACAGTTTCAGCATGGAAATAATTTCTGGTCAAAGTACATGTACAACCACTTATCCACTGACTACAGCCCCCACTGGGGAGGAGGAATAGAAAGGCTCAGGTCATTTCTACACCTCACTTTGTCAAGGGACCTGACTTTCTGACTCAGGGAGAGTGCCTGGACTCCTGGGCTACAGTGGGAAGCACTTTGAGGGGGACATTCAGAGAGGTACAGTGCTTTACTCCAATTCCCCTGCCTCACACTCCCCTCTTTGCCTTCAGCCCAGCCCAAACCATGTCTGGTGATCATGGCACTTTTCTGGAATGTGCAGGGGAATCTATATGAGGATGTTTCTCATGCTGCTGGCCCTGTTGTACCCTCCCCAAAGAAGCCTCTTAGAAGCACTCTCCCTCTCTATCAGTCTTGGTGGTTGTTAACAGTAAAGAAGTTCATAAGAGAAAACTGAGTTTTCTATTTCTGAAGAAAAATCAAGTGATTTGTTTCTCAGTCCAAGACCTAGGCAAACAGAAATATACTAAGTATAATTTTGTGATATCAATTTAATTGCATATTTCCTTCAAACTATATGATCACCTGGATGCAGTCACAACAATAACAACAGCAAATTAATGTTTGTGAGGAAATGTAGTTAAGTATTAAGATCTAATATTATGCCCTCTTGGAAGCAGCTGTAAAATTCTTTGTTTCCCTTTGCAAATGAGTGCTAAGAGTGCCAAGAACCAACAAGTGTCTAATGTTATTCTTCCCCAGATGAAATGAAAAGATATTGATTTCTGTGAAATAGATTCCCTGATATGTAAACACATTATTCTAAGGCTTAGGAGAATCATATACTTTTATTTCTCCTCTCTCCTGAAAACACTTGAACAAAATATTTTATAAAATAAAATAAAATATCATGTATGTTTCCAGATAAAAAGGGCAACAAACAGGTACCTTACCTTCTCATACTGTGGACATATACATTCCTAACTTTACCTTATATTTATTTAAATAAAAGGCATATGTGAACACTAAAAGACATGAATCTGCAAGGTTACTTCGGTGTGAAAGAGTCTTGGCACCAAGGCTGTTTGGTGGACACTCTTAGTCACATGGTTTGGTGTTAGTTAGTCCTGTGAGGAGTAGGGAGTTGAACTTGACGACTCTTATGGGTGCCTTCCAGCTTGAGATATTCTGTGATTACATCATGTCTGGTCACGAGGCTGAATTTCAGAAGAGGTTCTTTTTACTGCTTGCAAAGACCCCTCATGTGCTATATATTTTAAATGGTGATTCTACTGCTTTACAGCAACCCAAATGACCACAGAAGAGTTAAGGAATAGAGATGAATCACTATGAAGTGCCTCCTTTCACTGAGTGGTTTTGCAACTGATACGTAGGGTTGTTCAATCAGGTTAATCATTCCTATCACTTCATTGACTAGGGAAACCTTTAAAAAGGTTTCAGAATTTCATTAGCAGTCTGTTGGTCATCTATATGGTCATTCATTCCAATTAATGGAACAATAAACAGAAATCCCCAAATATGAAGAAGGATGATGCTGTCATGTTTCCAGCCTTGCTGGGTGGAGAAACTATCAAAACCCTAGATAATATTTTGTGGCATTTTTCCAGTGCAATCAGCCATTTGAGCCCTTGTACTCCTTTTTACAGCAATTTGTCTGTTATGATAAGCATATAAGGAAATCTCTGACTGATAATTTAGCTATTACTATATTTTAAATTTATATGTTTGTATATGTAATATATAAAACCTCATAAATTTATATATACCAATTTATAAATTTAGATATAGAAATCTAGTGATTTCTATATACACAGACTGAGAGAAACTTTTCACATTTGAGAATTTTAGATTGTAGAAATATCCTTTACTTCTCAGATTTTTTTTTCCTTCTATCTTTTCCTTAGAATGGACTGTCATCATTCAGATTTAGTTGGGGCACAGGATGTTCTAACTCATCAGCCGAAGTACCCTTGTTCAAGAAGCTGTTGTTGACTACTGTTTCATAAATATTTTCCATTTCCCAGCAGCTTTACCTTTTCTTGAGCACATGCAAAATTGAAAAGAAAAGGCCCAAGAATTATCAATTGCTCAATAAAGGACGAAGAGCATCCATGTGTCTGTCATGGAACAATGCAAAAACAACAAAGAAAAACATGTGTTATATATGTGGTTAACCAGAACAGCAAAAGCAGAGGCAGCCCCAGTATTTACAGAAAAAAAAAATTATCTGATTTGTGATGGCCGCAATACCTAGATGGACACCCCCACCAACTCCTGTATTTCAATTCAAGTTAAATAAAAGTCTGTTTCTGCCTAATACTTTTGATAATTTGTCCATGAGCACTTCATTATTTAAACAGCATTCATGTGGTACAGCCAAGTTTAGAAAGGATTTATTTAACATGCCATTACAGCAATTAGCCCCAAGGAAAATTCAGCTTGCATACCCAGCTTCTAAATATGTCTTGAGTTTGTATTTAGCAAGTGACTTTCCTTTTTTCCCCCTACTGAGTATAAACCTTTCCTTTTTTTACCTCACCTCATGGGTCCTCTGAAGCTTTCAACCTGAGCTCTTTTCTGAGCACCTGGAACGCTAGAGCTTCATTCCAGAGGTCCCATTCCACCTATCCTGCTGAGGACACTGGCACAATGTCCATCGTCAGTAAGGTGCCTCTGTCAGGCCACATGTGTCAGTTTGTATCATGAACTGTAGGATAAGTAGATAAAGACAGGATGTTTAAGCAGCAGAAAGGAGATTCAGGACACTGAAGTTCACTTTCTAGCTCTAATGTGATTTGAGGCAAGTCATTTAGTCATTACCTGTATCTCAGCTCTCCAAGTTTGCATGGTGGCCTTGTAGTTCATCTCCACCTTGCTTATTCAGTCCATAGTGGATGAGCTATGATTTGCAATGTTTATTTACAGCATGTAACATATCTAGAGTCCAGTCTCACTTTAGGCCTCCAGACACAACCATTCTTCAAAAATGACTTTGCTCAGACTTTCGTGACAAAGTAACAGTGACACTTTGCACAGTGGAGGAAATGTGTTCTGATGCTCCAAAAAAACTGGGTTCACATTAAAAATAATAAAAAAAAAAATTACAGGTTTAAGCATTTTATTTTTATTCTATAAGGTTTTGATGCATGTCACTGTGGGGGAGCCCAGCTGGCTCTGGGCTCTCTGCAAGCTGAGATACCGAAGATGGAACTTTACACCTGGCAGAGGGTTAACCACAGAGAGTAAGGACTGTGGCACAGGGTGGGCTTCCTGCTAAGCATGTCTGACCTATGGCATTCGGACATGTGGCTGTGTGTCCAATCATGAGTTGTTATGTTTATGTTTAACCAATGGTGGGTGTACATGTGTCATCTAGAATTGTATAAAGTAGAGCACTGTTGCAATAAAGGGGGCTGGTATCCCTGAACACCGTGTCGTCCTCCCACCTCTACTGATGACATGTCAGAAAAAAAAAGGAACGCATAAATATTCCAGGTTTATACTAGTGCTAACATGGCAGCTGTCACTATGCACTGAATGCCAGGAAAGTTAGAGAAGTCTACCTGGAGTTGCTCATTTCTTGAATCCAAGACATAACTCACTTTGCCTGTACACCTTTCTTGATGACAAGGAGCAGGTGCAGCACTGGTGTCCCTCACCACAAACAGCTCTGGGACTTCTGATTTAATTTTCGCTTTTCCTTTACTACTGTCCTTAGCAGTGACTCTTCAGGTTGCCTTGGGAACAGGAAAGGAAGCAATTTCTTACAGGTTTTAGTGGAACGCAGCATGTGCCACTCCCATCCCAGTGCCACTATCCCACTTTCATCTGCCATCGACTGATGTGCATCTCGCAGTGTGTATGGCAAGAGCTTGCATTTTTGCCCTAGCTGCCATCTCCAACATAGATTGAGACCAGTTTCTGCAACATTTTTGGTAGGATTTCTCACAGCATTCAATGCACAGAACAAGATGCAACTCTAAATCTACTGCTTTATAAGCCTACGACTGGTAATTAAATTCTTTTAACAATTTTTGTTGAGTATGCATTTTAGAATCATAATAAATTTTGAGTGTTGCAAAAGAAAAATGATGTTTCAGAGCTTCTGCTTGCTGTACATATTAGCCACAAGAGGCTTAAGGAATGTCACTGCCTGGGTTAAAAGAGTAATGTTGCT
Source organism: Myiotriccus ornatus (assembly GCA_036023395.1). Taxonomy (NCBI): domain Eukaryota; kingdom Metazoa; phylum Chordata; class Aves; order Passeriformes; family Tyrannidae; genus Myiotriccus; species Myiotriccus ornatus. The sequence continues at coordinate 106,618,518 of JAYRBT010000082.1, forward strand.
TTGGTTTTGCAATATACATGAAAAATCAGCCTTTTTCACTGTGCATACTCTTCCTGCATACCTTCATTATACACCATCTCTGAACAAAGCATAGTGATACCAATGGAACTTTTTCTCTGAAGCATCAACAGGATTAGTTGGAGGCAAAACTCCCCATCTAGTTTAATTTTCCATTACTTATGCTGTCTGTACCATAAAAATGAACCAAAGTACAACAATACTTCTAGCAAATGACTCTACAAACCCATAATACTGGGACATTTTCAACCACTGGACTTCTTTCTTAACAATACTTTGAGCTTTTTGCTGTGAGTCTCAATAAATTAAAATCCAAATATTTCCCAATCTATTTCCCAGTGTTATTTCTTTTATATTACATCTGGACTGATCAGGATGAATGGCTACAGCAAGAAAAGGTAAGAGAAATTTCAAGGGCTCCATGAACACTACCTAATGTATTGCTGCAGTAGAATATTAACTGACATCAGCTTGACCCACTACCTGACTACAAGAAATTGGTCAGATTGTATTTGGTAAAGTTTATGAGATGCCAGTTCCCACTGTGGTGTACTCAGGTTTTTAATTTGCTGTCATTTATATCTGGTATGCTCCCTAGGCATACAGCTTTGTCACAAAAGTGACAAAAAATGAAACTTCAAGTCAGTGATCTTTCTTCCCCACTTTTCCCCAGCATCCTTTGGAATGAAAGGAATGGGATACAAAGAAAACAGTGCAAATGTGATGAACAGTCTTCATGGGGCAATCATGAATAAAATAAAAATGAGTTACATAAGCTTTGGGAGAGAAAATATATGCAACTTCTTTCAACTACTCGCTCAGTTGCAAGGACACATGATTTAATTTAATTTTAAATTTATCATCAATTTAATTCTATTAATTTAAAAAGAAAAATAATTCTATGAAACCTAGTTTGGAAGAAACAAAAATTCTGTTCCCTGATCATAAATCTATGCCACATTTGAAGCACACATTTTAACAAACGTTAACAAATACAGACACAGAATTATCCAGGAAAAATAAATTAACATCAGCTTTTGAGCCTCATCTGTCTTTGATCGAGAGTAAACTTCTATATAATGATAGGAAACCACTCATATATTATAGTGGTAAAAGCTGTCTGGTTATAAAGAAAAAAACAAAACAAAACAATCACGTCTGATTTTCCCTCACTGAATTCCTGAAATTAACAGGGAATGACATAGTGGCTGTGAGCGATTCATGGTTTCTGGGATGGAGAACGAGGATATTTCTCACTGATTTCTACTGACCCCTTGTGGTAACCTAAACTGCACAGCATTGCTGAGGGAGACTTTGGGTTCCACATTGAAGGAAGTGTCCACCATGGACAGGAAAAGTCTTAAGAGCTGACCCTGAGCATCTCAATGGCCTCTAAAGTGCATGAAATGTTAGGTTGTCAAGAGGATGGCCAAAATTCAAAAGTTGTTCTTTTGAACAAAGAGGGGAAGGTATTTGACTATCTGGTATATAACAAAGCTGTAATTGTGTAGGACACATTGTACAGACAACTTAACCATAAGACTGCAATTCAAGTAATTAACTCTGTCCACTGAAACCTCAGAATGACCTTAGAGGCAAATTTATGCAACCTTTATTTTGTACTAGGTGGAAATACAATTGTCTATATAAATGTCTTTCAAAAAATTAAGTTCAGTGCTAAGGTGGACAATTATTCAAAGATGGGCATTGACCGTGTGTTGGGTAATTTAGTTTAATGTTAAACAGAAAAGGAGACAAGATAAGCTGTAAGAGGACTGGTTCGAGATATTCCAACTTTTAGCTTTTCCAAAATATGTATTAAATCCACTACAAGACAAGAAGTTTAAAAAATGCCTACAAGGAAAAAAAAAAGATTTTTTGCATTATATGCTCACTTTAAAGTACTTATAAATGCTTTATAAATTGCATACTCCCTATACAAACATTCTGTCACCTGGGAACAAGCCAAGGTTCCTGCTACTTCCTTTTGTCCTAGCAATAGAGTCTCTTGCAGAAGAAAAAAGAGCTTATGGGAATATTAAAGAGTATGTGGCAAGTGATACCACTTGATTTCTACACAGAAAAAGTACATCTCTCACGTGATCCATATATTTAGGAATTATACTTTAAAGATTTTGTCAGCTGTCAAAACACATAATGAGTACCTGAAAGATAGTTGTTGTTTATTGATGAGAGAAAACAACCATAAGCAGTTGCAAATCTCATGTCATGTTTCCCTAGAGTTAGCAAAAATTAGAGGTCTGCTGCCTTATCTCACATGCCTTCTTTGGAGTTGGTGGTTAGTTATATTAGTTGAGAATATGTTCCATACTATTTAACACATATGGAACTAATTCAATGGACTCAGAATTGCTATCATTCTTCCCCTTCTTAAGGAAAAAAAAAAAAATAAAAAAGAAAGAAATAGCTGGAACTATGAATAAATGTTATGTATGTTGGCAAAGTATACAATGTACTATATACATAAGCTCCTTTCTCCATATGTTTTCACTTGTTGCATGTGCTTCCTGTAAAATTGCTTTAGGTTGTCCATGAAAAGTTAGGGGGAAAAATTTCCATTAATATTTTGGGTCTCTTGAAACTTAGCAAAAAAGTCAACAAAAACTACCTCAGATGAAAAGAATTAGTTAAAAACTTTGAGAGTAAGTAAATGGAGTTTTTGAGCTTCAAGCAAAGTCAGTGGGCGGTAAAATCACCTGGGCAAATATATTTGTTTTAGATGTAAATGAATCTGGTCAGAACTAAACCTTGTCTTTCCATATTAAGGAGTGTGCTCTTGGGAAGCATCTTTCCGCTTAAATTTTGTACATGGGAATAATACACGATAGTCATGCCTGGTGGACCACCCACAACATGCAGCATGGATTTCTAACATGAAAAGAAACACGAAAATTAGGCATATCTAACTCTTGTCACCCGATTGTAGAAGAAATAAAATTAAATGTCTAACAAAATAATCCTAAGCAAATTTAATCAATCTTGGAACACTGCCCTGAAAAATTGCAGGTTTGATTTTTCCAATTGGAAAATAAAAATGTTTAATTGGAATTTTCCCTGTGGTTCCATGGATTCATCAAAACAACCAATCCATTCAAAGGGTTGATGAGCAATAAGCTTGGGGTCTAATATTTTCCTATTGAGCCAGGCTTCAAAAACTGTCAATAAAATATTTATTTAAATCATAAAATCTACAATCATAATCTCTACATTTTCATAAGTTTATCTTTAAAATATTGTTCTAATGTCTGCAATGAAATTTGTTATCCACTTTCCTTTTTTACGTGCTTCATATACCAGTGCCGTTTTAGTATGCTTTGGGGTGTTTCTTGGGGTAAGGTTTATTTTCAAAACAGTTTAAATATCTGAACAGATGTAAAATTGGCCAACATTGCCAGGATAACCAGTTGTGTACTGCAGACAAACTTGCAGAAAATTCTAATACGATATTTATCAGCTTTTAAATGAGAGCATGACTATCAACTTCGACACAGTCTAGGATAATGTAATGTTTACAGCTGAACAATGACTAAATGCTTATACTTACAGAAGTGTTTGCTCTTAATGGCCACATTTTCCATTCCCATGATACAACAGTCTAAAAAAGCCTCTCTTTCTCTCATATATGCTAGTTTATAACAACAGTTATTATGATTTTTATATCTATACAATGCTGCCTACAAAATATTCAATATCTAAGCAGCTGGTGCACTGTGGCCGATACTTACTAAATGAATAAATGTTTTGTCTTGTGCTTCCCTCATGTACTTGCATCCATCTGTTGTCTTGTGTAATTTTTGATTGAGGCCTAGAGGCACTACCACAAAACAAGTAATGTCAATTTCGTTTTCATTATTTCAGGGCCAAGAACTCTACTTCCACCTGAGAACACTCAGGTGCTTGGTGCTGCACAAATGCAAGGATATGTTTTCTGCACAGACACACTCCATGCAGTGGGATGACTTTACAACATAAAAGTTTGCACTAGAAGTTTAAATTAATTATTCATTACAGGACAAATAACTTTATCAAGCACACAGCCTGAGTGAAAGCAAATTTATCAAGCTGGCAGAGGAAAGCGTAGTTCCCTCTAACGAGCACTGTAAAGTGAAGCTTGTTCTCCAGGTCAAATGACAGGCAAGCATCTGTTTCACTTCACAGCCTCCCCATCTCCTTGCAGTGCCTGCAACCTGCCCTCTTCCCAAACAAGAACTCACCTCTCCGACCCAGAGACCCTGGGGGTGGTGGCACGCTTATTGCTTAGCCCTCGGTTGTGTTACTGGCTGCTTCTTCTCGCTGTTGGGGGTAATCACTCTGTTCTTCTTCAACAGAATCCCACACAACTGATCTCCACCAATGCTTTTGGAGGACTATTGCAAACAGTGCTCTTAGGAGCTGGGGCGGCTTCCCAAGGGGGTGACTTCTCATTTTCATTGACTACAGAGGGACACTTCCTGGCTAACTCAGTTGGTTAATTCATGTGCTTGAAGTTGGCACCCTAAAACTCTTATAAATGGTCCAAGACAACTATAGGGTAAGAATCAAACCATAAATTTAAAGGGCTTGCCTGCTCAGCCCTGAGGTAAGTAAATGCCTGTATGTGGGTGGTGGATTTACACACCCACACAAACACATGTGCATACAGTTATGCATACAGTCATTCTGTTCTTCTATAGCTCATGAAAACACATCAGTGAGGGTTACAGAGTAGGGCGCTTGCTGACAGGAGAGACAATTTCTTCAGACTGTGTAACATCCAGAAAAATTCAGCAACCTGAACCTCTGAAACCCAACCTGTCTGAAATCAAATACTCCTCCTTTGAGGCAGTGGCACAGGGGAAAGAGAGCTGCAGCAAGAGCAAGAATGAAAATGACAGAGAAGTGCGACTGATGATTGCAAGTTCATGGGAGTCTCTGCTCCCATGTGTTTGGAGGGTGAACTCGGTCTGTGAGTGCAGTCTACCACGGAGCCTTTCTTCAGGCAATACCTTCTAGTTCTAAGCCTTGCTGACATTACCTATTTAAGCCCAAAGAATGATTCAT
>JAYRBT010000082.1:106623696-106634929 GCA_036023395.1 Myiotriccus ornatus
GGAGCCTTTCTTCAGGCAATACCTTCTAGTTCTAAGCCTTGCTGACATTACCTATTTAAGCCCAAAGAATGATTCATGCAAAGGCGAGTGGGATTTCATCCCAAATGTGAGTATTTTAGGACAGGTCTGTTGCCAGTCTTACAGTCTGTGAGCTCAATTTTTTTGAGAAACATCTTGGAGTTGTCTGTCTCTGCTGAACAAACGGCTTCAGGGACAAAGAGCTGAATCCTGAATTGAGTGAAGTAGATTGTCCCTGACACCTCTGTCAGGACAAGTTTCTCTCAAGAGAAGGACACGATCTCTTTCTCTTGGAACCACATAAGACATCATTCAGTACGACCATGTTTGACAACTAAAAGAAAGAAAGTTGTATTCGAGAACTTCAGTTAAGTAACTTGGTATCACAGAAAATGTTAGTTAAAGCTGATGACCCATTTTCCATTCTCTTAAATCCCAAATAAGGCATATTAAATATTCATTTTCTCTCTGTTGCAGAGTATATCTCTGAACTTTGGAGACCATTCCCCTTGGTGAGGAGAAAAAGGAGAAAGAGGAATTCCCTCATATACTCAGAATATTTATTCTGTGTGATTCTATTTTGTGTGATTTCTTCTCCTCAGAAATGGCTGCATGTCATACGTAGCCGAGTGGTCTAAAATACTAGATTCAAATATATAAGACAAATACATTCCAAATATGCAAATTTTGTGGGACAAACCAATGAAATATCTCATTCACCTCTGACCTTTCTTACATATCATAAGTCCATGCAGTGGATTTCATGTTAGACTAACTGGTTCTTAGGATGGAGTAATCTCTGAAGAAATTTTGTGTTTCCTTCGTTTTGTTTTTACTGAAGTGGTGGTGGAAACATTGACTTCTGATCATTACTTTGCTACTAATTAAATGCATGGCAAAGACTCATGGATATTTTCTCACCTCTTCTTTCCCTCTTATTTTTAATAATGTAAGTAAATGAATATATAAATGCTCGATAAGCCCATGTAGCAGAGTTGCCTTCTCTGAACTCTTCCTCTATTACTCAGCTGAGCCAGAGCCTAACAGTGAGGCCATACCTCAATCCTTGATATTACTATTGCTATGAAAGCTTCTACCCAACTTAGCATCAGAGTCCCCATGTTTACTCCAGGCTCTGCACACTAAATAGAATAATAGAGTATTCTCAGTTGGAAGGAACTCACAAGGATTATCGAGTCCAGCTCCTGGTCCTACACAGGATCACCCCAAGAGTCACACCATGTGCCTGAGAGTATTGTCCAAATGCTTCTTGAACTCTGGCAGACTTGATGCCATGACCAGTTCCCTGGGGATCCTGTTCTAGTGCAAGAGATATTTGTTATCCCCCAGAGCCTTCAGCCTAATATGAATAACAAACGAAGCCAAAGGCTGTTCTGCCATTCATCATCAGGCAAAGAGACTGAGTGGCTGTGCTCTGCGGATTTTGTGTGAGAAGAGTCTGCAGCTGCCTGCATTGCTGGCCTTTATCTGATCCCCAGAGCCTGACTAAGAAAAGGGGGGAAAAAGGTAGGAAGATGAAGGTAAAGTCAGTTACAAAGTCCTATATTTGATAGAAAGATACATGGGGAGTAAAAACAAAATCTTAAAATGACAGGACATAAATGCAATGGGAGTTAGGGGAAGATGAAAGAAGGAAGGAAACTAGATAACAATAGTGATCAGAAAGAATAAAGGAGAAGACAAATAATGGCAAGCAAGAAAGAAAGAGGATTAAAGGTGAATGATGAAAGCTATGGTAATAAGGATAGTAGCTGCTATTAGAATTACAGGAAGTTATTTTGTTTAAGATGTCATTGTTAGGAGTTAGAAAATGTATTTTGTTTAAACATAGACAATCCTGAGAAGAGGAAGATTTCAAGGCAAAAGGGACTTAGTGGAAATGTAGAAAAGCAACTGACAGTATGTTTACATGGCATTAGCAGCTACTGGACTTAGCTGAGGATGGCCTAGCTTGATGTACTGGCAGTGGTACAGCTTGCATTAGCATTGACTTTCACAAAGTCTGAGCAGTCCTGTTAAAACATAGGAAGTTATAAAGTGCTATCTGAAAATACTCTTTAAATTTTTTTTTGCTTTTGAAAATTTCTTCTGAAAAGGACGCACTATCATGAGTTGTTATAGTTTCTTGCTTTTTAATTATTTAATAATGACAATTTTTGTGTGCGATAAAAGATGACACAACATTGCCAAGAACATCAGCAAACTTCCCTACGAACAGCTGATACGTGAAATAGCACTGGTTTTGGAGTTTGTTTTACAGGCGCAATTTGGTACGACTCCCAGGGAGTCCAAGCCTGAATACATGCAATGGACTACAGGTAAAGTGCCAGGCCCTCAATCTGAGTAATCTCTCTCCCTTTCTCTCTCACTGCTCTCTTCCCTGCCTGTATGTATATTCAAGATACTCTAGGCTATGGTTACATCATATAGTGTTTAATTATTGGCTTGGGGGACAAGCACCTGAAAAACCAGTTGCCACATAAATAGAACTGGGAACACCTTCACCCTCCACAGGCAGCCAAGACTATTCCCTACATTTCAGCAATGGGCACAGTGCTGAGATCCAATACTTCCCAGAAACAGAGGTCAGTCCAATCTCATTTTTCCCTAGATGAGATGAGATATTGGTGGGATGAGGAAAGCAAGGAGACAGAGGGCCAAACATGGCAGTGGGGCCCCTACCAGTGCAGGAACAGAGAAGTCTCGGGAAACCACTGGTATGGAGCTCTGCCATGGCTGAACCATTTCCAGTGTCTCTGTGTCCCGGGGGTTAGGGCTATTTGAGATCCTGGTGCTATTCCAGGTCTGCTTCCAGCTATCTACGGCTAACATCAGCAGCAGCAGCAGTAGCAGCAGCAGCAGCAGCAGCAGAATTTTTGCAGCACCTGGCTTCTGCAGCTGCTCAATAATATCTCCAAATTCACCTCCTGAAAGGACTAATCACAGCTGATGCACCCAACACACTAAATTAGAGAAATCCCACTAAATGTTATTTTGATATCCCACTGCTTTATTCAGTAAACGATATGTTCTCTTGTTTCTTGAACAGTGCTTTGTTGTCCCCAGAGAAGAATCCTCCTTAACTTAATAGCAGTACATGTGTGGTTAATAGCTGGAGTTTGTAAAGTTTGTAACACATTGCTCTGCTTCCCTGAATGCAAAGGTATCATGAGTTTCTAGATAGAATTGGTTGCCATAAAAACTCATAGTCTTGCTGGTTAAAACAAGCTTAGTCTTTCTGGGACTTATATTTCATTGGATTTCTCACCATTCAGGCTATTCAAGTGACATCAATTTATTATGAAGTTCGAATTCTCAAGACCTGTCTCTAGGGATTTGGTAATGCACTGGGACTTATGGCACTGAAGAGTCATAAGTTTCTGTGACTGAAACGACACAATAGCAGAGATAATATCTGCAGACTTTTTTTCAGCCTAAGCTCTTGTCTAGAAGAGCTCACAGAACGAGAAATATCTGCCTGCAAAGAGATCCATAAACAGTAATCATCAGAACTGGGTGGAAAAGGATAATTCCAGCTCTGTGAGGTTTTCAATATTTGATAATTGCTTTCATGTCAACTTAAAATGAAAGCTCAAAATGTCAAAATTCTGCTTACCCAGATTCCAAGCTCAGTTTAAAATCTTGGGCAGATGCAAACTCTTCCTGAAGCACCAAAGATTCTGAAATATAAACCTTGATGATTAATTAATCTTTTGTGTGAAAGGTTTTCCCACCATGAAGGATTTCTGAGGCCATGCTCTTTGAAGCCCCCGCCAGAGCTGACAGCCTAGCATGCACAGCTGGTGGCCAGTGGTGAATGATCCACTCTCACAAGAGTTTTTCCCAGTGAACTCCAAGCCTCCTTAAACTGGCTTGAGGATGATTCTGTCTCTGATGACAGAAGCCTCTGTGAGCCATCGCAGGAGGAACTGTCTAGAAAATGTGTTCCTTTCCATTTAGAATCCAAAAAGGGTACAGAGAGTACCATGTTTCATCAGCATAAATAATTAACTGCAGAATGACATGTAATATTCATAGCTGAAAATCATTAAACAAAATAGGCTTGGGAAAAAAAATCTTAAACATAGGGCAATATTAATCATTTACCCACAAATTCATCTTAGAGCTTCTCTTTTGTTTAATTTAATTATTATTTTTTAAAATCTATTCACAGGCAGATGTTGCTCTGCAAACCCACATAACTAATTCCCACATGTAAGACAGTCAGCCTGAGGTTTAGCCTCTTGCAGTATTAATTAACATCATGAGGCATTGTTAATGATAGTGGACAGAGTAAAAATGTAGAATTTTCTGTGCTTGGTAAAATAGGGATGAAAATGTGTCAAAAGAACAATACTTTTCAAACAGCATTGCCTTCTCAGCTGTATTGTATGCTCATAGATGTTTTAGTTCATGCAAGGTGAAAATAAAAAAGCCCTCTCTAGCTTTTCTGTGTCTCCAAGCATGCACAGCAGGAGTCTCTCAGAATGGAGGTGTTTAAAAGCAAAGAAAACCCCAGAAGCTTCATGAGGATTTCCTAGACAAGAAAATGCTACCATGTAAGAGCTGAATTCATCTCAGCAAGCAGTGACATCCAGAGCTATGCCACTACTCTCACTGAGGGGTTGATGCCACAGCAAACCCCATGAGCCGGCATTGTTCAGTTTGTGACCTGGAGAACAATCACATACAAATTAACTGTGTCAAATCTCAGTGATGGTCTTCTTGTTCTGCCATTCTGGCATCTCTTCTCTTTTTAACTCCCCTTTCCCCAGAAAACAGCTCAGTCTGAAACTGGACTCTCTGTGAGATGGCTGTGGTTCTGACAAGTAGGGCGATAATCTATAAAATAAGAGTGAAAAGTGTAAAGATGAATTGGTTAGAAAAACACTGTCCTCTGGCTGGATATAAGAATGTCTGAATATTTTCTCCCATGGGGTCTGTCACCTGTTATCTATCAGGCAGATATCAGAGCCTCAGCTTAAAGAAGAATATTTTTTTCCTCTCTTTTTTTGTGCTTACCTTGGGTTTCTGGAATAACTGCAGCAATTCTGAAGCATAGCCCTTCATGCCTTTTGTGTTGCACTATGTTTTCAGCTAGTTTTGAAAGGCTACATTCACAAACTAGTCTGCCAAAGTGCCTCTGCAAAGGGAGAAGACACTGCACACCTGAGTTTGAAGTGTAGCCTACTTGAGGAAGAAGACGTTATTGTTCTCTTAGAATGTCACTGAGTGTTGCAACCCTTTCAAGTACAAAAATATAGCTCTTGTGACCTGTCCTTGTAGTATTATATATATCACAAGCTTAGACTGGAGCCCTAGTCAGACCTTGGACCCTACAGCAACACTTTCACACCACTAGAGATACACAAAAAGTCACTTAAAGTGCTCTCCTAGGGATGGCAATTGTTTTCCTGGGCCAAACTTGTGTGAAACATTCAGGCATCTTCCAGTCCCTTGTCTTTTAACGCACATCTGCTTTGTAAAGCAAGTATGAAATCTACCCAGTGAAGACTCTCCCTTCTCTCTCACTTCATGGTTATGTTCATTACTTAAAGACACTTAAAAAGACTGAAGGGGACTTCACGTGTGCAGAATAGAATAAGGGCTTATGCACTTGCTGGTCATATACAGTTCTTTCATGAAAGGTGCAATCATGCAGAACACCCACTGTGAGGATTTCTTCTAGCAAATTGCCTGTGACAGTGAAGTGAGATATTTTTCTTCATTAGCTTGCTAAACATCATGCCCTCATTTTGAATATTTTATATATTCACAAGGGAGTTACAGACACATATAGGCTTTTCTGTCCCATCTGCAAGGTTATTAAGTCTTCAAAAATAAACAAGAAAATTGAGATTATCCTGTGGTGATTCACTATCCTGCATTGAGACATCATCACTAAATTACATGGAAAAGGATTTTTTGTTTTGCTTTAAATGAAACTCATAACACAGCCTTATTTAGTTACATAGAGGTCATCCGTGTCTCTGGCAATTCTCAGATGTGTAAGCTGGTAGTCAATGCAAATTTCTGGGGAGATCATTTTGCTGCATGTTTGTAATTCTCCTTCCCTACTTAACATCCTGCTCAGTTGGACTGCCTTCTCACCTGAGCTGTGAGGTCCTAAGGGCAGACTGTGAGGGTGCACAGTGCCTAGTGGGATGTCCACTTACCAGTATCCTTAGCTCTCACTTAGAATACACAAGTCAGCTAATGTAAAGGGGGCATACCAGGATGGTGACCAGGGTAACTACAGTGTTAGTTTAATGCTAACTATTTTGGGGAAATGTTCCTACTATTAAGTGGCATCAAATGTGAGAGAAAAATATTTCTTCTTGTTGGGAAAGAAAGGTAGCAACAGGGTTGAGTTAGACTCTGGATGGTACAGTGTTGTAGGCAGAAAAAGTTGGCAGAAATGGATACATTGAATCTACTTGTGCTAAACTGATCAAGTAATCTGGCAGGCAGTAGGGTTCTATTTCTTCTGTCAAGATCTGAGGGCATAATTACATGAGCCACGGCACTTGTAAGGGTGTTCAATCTACACACAAATTTATTAGAAAATAGGGCAAACACATTTGCATACTGAGTTCATATTTCTAGAGGAAGGATTCTATGCACTATGCCAAAATAAGAATTTAAATGATCTAATATGAAATTGCGAAATGTAATGAATGGTTTAATAACATCATCGACATTAGCACAGATGGTTCACCATGTTGGTGCTTCACTCTGCCCTGTATAACGGGAATGGTTGAGAAATACCACGTGTCTCTGGTACACAGTATTATCCTGGGTGCCTGCACCGAGTACCATTAAGAAGTTCTAGTGTCAAAGCATGGAAGCTATCACTCACATTTCAACTTCAGAGGAAAAAACTTGTTGATTTATAACAACTGCTGAATGGTTTAGAACAGTACAGGAGCGATCTTTGCTGTTCTCTGGGAGTCATATATTGTCCTAAAGTCATATGAAGCATAGCGGAAGTTCCTACTGAGCACACGTGCTGAAAAAAATTTCTATCTAAAGAGGGATAAAAATTAACAAGGAACTCTAAAGCTGTTGGGTTGAAACAGTAATCTAACTATAGCAACTAAATAGTGCTTGGGTGCATTGCTGTTATCTTTAGTCTGACTTCAGTCACCTTTGAAGGAAATAAGTATTTTAAAAAAATGACTAGACATTTTCTGAAATGTCTGAAATTTGCAATTGCTAGCAATTGATGGGATGAGAACTGATGTGTATTTAAACAGAAAAAAAGAACAAAAATTACTATATTTAAATCTCTGGTTTGGTTAACCACGTAGTCTTAGAAACTGGCAGAACTTGTGCTTTGAGGAATAGGTAGAAGAAGAAGGAATGGAGATTGGTCACAGGTGCAAAGCAGTGAGGGCTGCTTGAGCCAGGACTGCCACCACAATAAAAGTTTGTTAAATTATAGCCTTTAAATCTGATGGATATCAATCTAGGTAAACTATAGGAGTAATTTAAGATAAGTTGTTTTGTTATAAGAAGAGTGGTAGCAAAGCTTTGTCTGCCTCAGACTGTGTAGTAATTTGTCCAGGCAGTGTCTCTTTAGCACTGTCTCTTCAGCAAATTTAAATGTATCATTTATGGTTAGAATATGAGGGAGTTCAGAAAACTTTTTCACAAAACTTGGGAGCATGCAGAAGACCTTCCTGTTTCAACCTGCACTGCAGATTGTCTAGACAAGCAGATTATTATTATTATTATTTTAATATTTTATTCAATACTGCCTCTACTGGTTTGATTAAAACAGGGAATTATCATAAAAACCAAGAGAACAAAGATAAAACTCTGTTCCCCTTAAGTTCTTGAAAAACTGATCACTGATTTCAAGAGAAAAGAGATTTGATCTTTTTCTACAGTGCTTATCTACATCCTTGCAAATCAGAAGGGTTTTTTTTATATTTTGCACTAGGATGCTTTCAGAAGTATCAAGCCTCCATCGAAACAGCAATGTTTCTGTAAGCAAAGGCAATTACAGGTTTGCTTCTGACATCTGTGTATGTTTCAAGTCTGAACTAAAGTGAAACTTGGTAAAACACTATTTGTGGCAGTGGGGTTACCTTGCATGAGACAGCTATCACCTCCACTTTTATCTCCCCGTGAGAGTATCCTCTTTGATGGTTTTCAGTAGAATGACTTATCCCAACACCTTTTCGCACAGATTGCACAGTGAACCCCAGAGTAGTGAACTAGAGGGTAAATTTGCTTTCTGTAGGAGTTTGCTTTTGTCGGAGAGCATGACTGAGACAGTGGGTCAGCAGAAGCTACTTCCATCCTGAAAGCACTGTTGCTTGGTAGGGGCTTGTGACTAGTTTGACAAGGCTAGATCAGACATTCAGTATTGTACATCATTGTAGTTAGCAAGTTGATTCTTAGAAGAAGTACTTTAACACAGTTTAAAGTCAACATTTGACCTAGCTTCAAAGGTAGCAACTGTTGTCTTTCAGCACACAGGGCCTTTGGAAGTCTGTCAGCTTTTATCTTGGTGTCATGGACAGTGGTGAAATGTGTTGTCTCTACTGACAAATGTAAAAAGCAGCTACAGACTAGTGAAGAATTCTCCCTGAAGTCTAATGGTCTGTTATTCATCATTGTTTATCAGTGCCCTTACTGTATATTTGCTGTGCTGTCATGGAAACAGCCATTCCACCAACCAGTTAAGAGCAAGTAAAGTTACACTGTCAAGAAAAGCATATGTTAGACATTAATTTCTTACCTGTTTCACAAAAAATAAATCCCAAAAATAATTTTAATTCCTAAGAATCCTATTTGGATTAATCTTTTGGGAAAAAAATAAAGATGGAGGTTATTCCATAAATCCACAAACCAAGAAAAAGATCTGTATACAGTGGATCACATGTGGCTTTACAAAAGCATTTAATAGAATTAGTTCATTATACTTGGGTTGTTTTCCAGTCTTCACACAAGAGCAGGCCATTCTACCTAGTCTGGGATGCCAAATTTTTTATATGGCAAAAATGTGCACTAGTGCCATTATAGCACATTGGCACATGATAGCACCTTATCCCATACTGGCTCTACACTCTGCCTCGAATAGTCAGAATACTTGCCAGTAGCTCCTCCAAGGGTACAGTTTCATTGCATCATTGGAATTACTCTGGCCTTGTTGTCCTTTCTGTTCCCATCCCACCTCCAGTTTTGTTCCTACTTGTTCTCTGCACTGGCATAGGTATATATTTGATCTTCCAGTAACGTGAAGAAGCAATACCAACCGAGTTAATTTTTTTCCTGAACCTGGTCAGATGAGCAGCAGTCCCACTGCACTGAAAACAGCGAGAGTACATTGGTAATGGTAACAGTACATTACCTGGAACTGCCCTCTCAACACAGGATGTGGCTCAACAACATAAGTGCAAGGACAAGAAGGCCTCCAAAATGAAGTCTGATGCCCTCTCAACCATCTAACTCTTCAAAATTATATTATTCCTTTTACTCAAAAATTGTTCTACTCCATCACCCTCAGTGGAGTTCTTTAAGAGCAGCAGTCATCTCTGCACACTCTCAAGTGCGTCCTCTCTCGCCATCGAAGGATATTCTGCCCCCTACTCACATGGATGCAGACAAATATGCAGTGGTAGAGTCAAGTGGTACAGATTTTCCTGTCCTAGGGGAATCTGCTAGCACTTTGTGGCTCTATTAGAGCTTCTTGTTGCTGCCTCGGCAGTGTAAAAAGGTATGCTGCACAAGGGAATCTACCCAACAGAGCCTTCCTAAAATGCTGCTCACAAAGACAAAGCAAAAGACAAAGCAAAAGCCATCCTCAAAGTCACTAGAGTCAAACTTTAAATCTACACAGAAAACCAGGAAATCAAAGCCTGGAGTCATAACTCCTCCTGTACTATTCTTATATTCAGATGAAGAAGATGAAGCAATAAGCCAGCACTAATGTGTGTGGAGACCTGGAATGTGCTGTATTTCTCCAGTGATGTATGGTCAAGAAAATGGCTGATGAAAGTAATTATTTATAGCAAGCATAAAACCAGTGCTAGTTAAAGCTCAGTAGCTGTCACCATTGCTTTAACAAAAGCTTGTGAGGGTCATACCAATTTGATGGTGTCTTAAAGTGAGCTGAACTGTAGAGAACTGCAGTTTTGTTTCAGATATCAAGAAAATCATCAGAGCAACAGCAGTAATCAAAATGAATGAACCCTACAGAAATATAATGACTACAGAGCTGTCAGCATTTTTTTCCTCCTGCTCTGGCTGAACCCAAAGAAGAGAGTACTGAATAAGAATCCCCTACAACTATCAAGTACAGTGCAGTCTGTGTGAGACTTTTCCTTATTCTTCCGCTCACCTGGGAGTACCTTGTCCACAGAATAATGAGTCACTAAAAATAGGGTGTTTTTTAAAAATTATCACTTGGTTTTGTGGTCTGTATTTCTGGATGTACTTTGGGTTTCCTCATGCTATGCCAAAGTTCAGTGTGTAACCCTCAGCCACACCAAGTGCCTTCACCCACTCAGAACAGACAATGCTGCCTTAGTGGTGTCTCCATACTAAAAGCGGCTTGTTTAACTCTTTTAGAGTTAGAAGTCTAAACTAAAATATTACACTGATGCAGCAGCTCACTTTACTTCAGGAACAAAATAGTGCAAATTATGTCTCTGCAACAAAGTTCTCCTCTGGTCCCAGCATACCTTGTGGTATCACTTTAGTCCTTTCCTGCTGTGTCAAATGATCTTCTTCAAATGACCTCCACTGATGCTCTGTATCTTCAGAAGCTTCAGACATTTGTGTCACTTTTTTATCAAACAGCACAGATGCTGAATTTATTTCAAAAGGTAATTCAAGGAGTCTCTAGTGACTTTGTATGATTTTCAGAGCACTAAACATATTAGGCTCATTTAACGTAAGACACCAGACCCACTCTCTGTTTCAGAAATTCTTTGCATCTTTGAAGCCTTGAAGTAATCTAATCTTGTATAGCTGTGTGCAAGTCTGCAGGAACCACAACAATTTTAACTTTGTGTGCAGTCTTTGTAGTGAATCAGCCTGTGAGCTTGTCCATTTCATTACTTCTACAGTACCTTTTTCACTTGATCTAATGTTTTTATTAATTTATTGGTTTTGGATATGAATCAGCAATAGGCACTTGTAGTCCAGAAAGCCAACCACCTCCTGGGCTGCATGAAAAGCA
>JAYRBT010000082.1:106641004-106675589 GCA_036023395.1 Myiotriccus ornatus
ACTTTCACTTGTTCTCAACTCCTTTCTGTGATCTAGAAGTTTCCACTCAGCCACAGACAAGGTTTTGCATTGCTTGCTCTAAAAATGACAACCTTCTCAAACTTTAAATCCAGTTTTCTTCTTGCCTTTATCTCTTACATCTTTCTTAGAACCTCCAATATGGTGCAGAGAGTAACACTGTGCCTAAAGTCCCTCTTCTCTGTGGACCTCTACACTTGTCCCCAGTGCTCCAGACAAGTGTTCAGCTCTGCTTATTCTGAACTCACAGGACAGGGTCTCCTTCTCCGGTTACTTTCAGGTGGGCACTCAGCTTTACTTACACCCATTTAAATACCACCCTGGCTTTCCAGTGTGGAAACTGTCGAACCTTTTTTCAGGCCACAGCCTGCTGTCTGGCATCCTGTCCAGAGTTGTCAGAGTATCACATCTACTATTTGGTTTTTAGGATTCAATAACCAACTTCGGATCATCATTCCTTCTCACTATCCAGTTAAACGCTTCGCACTTCTATCAAACATGCAAACACCAAAAGTTAGTGTTTCTTCCCTCTGTGCTCCTACCCTTTTCTGCCCTCTTCAAATCATGTTCCTTTTTCCTTAGCCTGCCAAACCATCCTTTTCTATTCTTCCAACCTACCCCTCTGGGTAAATAAAATCCACTCATGGGAAAGCAGGGGTCATGCCTTCCTCTTCTGCTTCTTAAGTCACAGCACTCCCATTTCTAAGAACCTGTTTTCTCCATTCGAGAGGATAAAGGGACCACCATGTGTACCTAATGTGACCTCAATGTTACATCAAAGAACCAGGAAATATGCCCATATTTCAGAGCAGATCCTTTAGAAAAAGGTCCAAGTTTAGTTTTTAATCTTTCTATTGATGCAGAATCCACAAGCAAACACTGGCAAATTGGTTCTCTGTAACTTGGAGAGGGTTTTACTTCCAGCTTTCATCCACGACCTTGCTTTTCTTTTTCTTGGAGAGCAAAGAGACTTCTGTTCTCCAAGCAGAACAATTCCTGCATTGGTCTTTCCTTAGAATAAATCAGCTGAGAACCCTAAACTGTGACTCATGTTTTCCAGGGCTTTAATAACCCTCAGAACCTTCTCTGTTTTTTCAAAATCCTTCTTTAATAGTGGAAACCATAACTGACCAGACACAGACACAGTTTTCTAGCACACACTGTGCAGTGTTGAACCACATTTTCCTCACTCACTCTATCCATGTCGCTTGTATCACAATTTAAGTACCAGGTTCCCCAGATCTTCCACTATTAGAAAGATAAATGTGCCAAGACCTCTGCTGCAGTGGACAGAAGCAAACAAACTTTTGTTTCTGAATGGTGTTTCTATTAATTATTCAAATAACTTTTCCTTTGGATTGCAGAAATCCACAAAGCCCTTGACATTATTCTCTCAATTTCTGTTCACGTGAATAGTTTTGAAAACAGTGGTGAACGTTCACACAAATCTAGGCTCTCCCTTAACTTGTGCATTTTTTTGTTGGCTTATACAGAATTTCCAAACTCTGTGGTCAATACAAATGGCAACTGGAACCAATGGAGGTATGCTTGACAAACCGTCAGCTCTGTAAAACTGCTCTCCAGCCAGACAACTATTTATTTAACAGTCTCATGTGTCAAATCATAGTCATGCTCAGGCATTTCATTAAGATAGACACTCGTATCACATTCACAGGCATCTTCGGTTGGTTCCTGATTGTTCTTTTCCTCAGTTTCTTTTCAGAGACTCTTACTGAAAGCCGGGAAGAGATGAAAGCCTGAACAGTGCTGTGTCATACAGCTAACTACTTGAAGAGAAGTGACAATGTGCAAAATTAAAGGGGTACATTTTTTCCTTTAGTATTTCCTAAGAGTTACAGCAAAATTTCCAGAGCTTTCCATGTGGACAATTCAACTCTGTAGGCTTTGAGAATTTTTTGTCCAACTCTTTTACACACCTGGACACAAGATACCTTGCCCTGCTGATTAATTATTTCTGTCTTCTCTTGAGCCTTCATTGCTGTTAGAGTGGAGAGTATTTCCTGTTCATATGTGACTGCATCACCTGGATGTTTCCCCAAAAGAGGAGAAATGTAATTATTTTTAGTCTTTTTTACACTGTTCAAATTTTACCAAATTCTTCTAGTAAAGAGATCATTCTTCAAATATGAAGAACTGCATACAGGGATTTCTTCTTTTTAATTCCATTGCTATGATTCTGTTGTTTGACTTTATAATTTTTCCGTATTAGCTTTTTCCTGATGTCCCTAATACTACATAAGTAGAAATCTGACAGTGTTGTATTGTTTTATTTTCTTTTCTTCCCTCTAAACAACATACTTGACTTCTACATATACATGTCCGTGTTTTTTTCTATAAGTGGTAGAATAAACTCAAATGTTCCCAGTCAATAATCATGGTGGTTTTTCCTGAATATTTTGTGAGTTTTAATTTAACTTTCAACTTTTTTTTTTTTTAAAGTTGAAAATTCAGATTTGTTTATTATCAACATAAGTTTTATTCTGTTTGTCCATAACAAATATTAACAAGTTACAGATCACTTTCTTGTCAAGTTAACACCAAACTTGGTCTAGCAATCAATTCTTTTTTATGTTACAAGATGAAATTTAATATGGAAGTTCCCCAAGCTGGTCACAGTACTTTTTGATTTAAGACACTGTCATCTCTAACATTTAAAAATTCCAAGGACATTTTATTATTGGTAGCATGAGACCAGCGGTATGAGACACTCAGATGGAAGTCCTTCGTGATGAAACACTGCTTTTTTCCCCACATTATAACTAGATGTTTAAGATAGCAATTACCCCAATCTCTAGGTAAATGTCTGTAGCAGACATTGTCCTGAGCTTTTGCTTTGGGCACTGATCCTTAAGCATTTCTGGACACTGGGCTTTTATGTTGCCAAAGCTCTGAGCATTGTCCCCCTTCTGCTTAAACTGCGTTTCTGCATAAAATATTAATGTCACTGAATTTCCACATCATCAACCACCCATTCCTGGATGCTGAAGTTTCCTTGCTTCTCTTCCCTATTCCTTCAAAGAGAGACTTTCCCTTCTTTTCATACCTACCTCCACCCTTTTTCTCTCAACCTCACACCCCACCTCATTCATTCAAGTCCTTACCACTCTACCAATAAATCTACTTCCAGCATACCAAGTCACTCGTACCTTATCACCAGCATTTCTTCCTCCAAAATCACTGTTCAGGTGCTAGTTTTCTCACTAGTTACCCCATCTAAATTCATATTCTCCCTTCCCTCTCCTCAAATTCTCAATTAGCGTATGAGTTATCTCCTGCCCTGCCTCTTCAGCTGTTTTCTCTCCAGTAACATTGTCCTTTTCATCTGGATCTCAATCACCGTTTCCTTGTTACCCTTTTCCTTACTCCCCATTAACATTATCTTTTTAAAATCCTGTTAGAGCCACAAGTTCTCAGAAAACAAATAAAGCTAAAGCCCCATCTCAATAAGAGCAACTGTGGAGGGGCTGGAATAGCCGAAATATTTGCTTACCTACAGCACAGCGTGGTTTGGAGGCCTTGTGATTTCTCAGGACTGGGGTTTCCTGATAGTAACAGTTGCATCAAAGTCAACAGCTTTTCCCCTTGGTGCCTTAGAAATTTGATATTTCTTAGAGGAACTGTTCTGAGGATCTTGTACTGTGAGCAAAAGGAGGAACATCAGCCATTTAAGCCTTAGGTCTGGGTTTGTTTGGCCAGTCAAAATAACAATACTTTTGGAGCACTGGGAGAGAAGAAGAAAAATCCATTCATTATTTTTGATTTAAGGAAAAAAAAGAGACTTCTTACCCTACTTGAAAATTATTGGTGTTAATATGATTAATAATACCTTTGAAAAATTAAGTCCATAAATTGTTTAGTTCAAACGCAACAAATGCAAATATTTTTTAATTTCAAAGCAGTCAAAAAAAATAAAAAAGACTATTTTTCTCCAAACCATGAAAATTTATTTAGAAATGAATACAAAGTACAGACAGTAAATTTTGCTTTGAGACAAGACAGAAGAATAACCATGATCTCCTAGAGTCTCTGATGGCTGAATGTGTGAAATTAATCACTGGCAGGTGGAGAGGACAATTCTCCACGCAGTATTGAGCTTCCTATTCTCTGAATGACAGCCAGTTGGAATAGGAGAGCTGAAGCTAATAAGAGGTACTTTGCTGCATTAACTTTCTGATCACTAACCATGCACCTGCATCAAAAAGAGGTTTGCCCAAAACCTGACCTGGGAGTATGTCTTTAATAAGTATATATCAATCCTGTACTTGCATTTCCTTTGGAAGTCTTCCAAAGTTCTGTCACCATTTGTTAAACTCCTCCCTCCCCAGCATTCACTACACTTAAATGTTTGGTACAGACTTTGAATTCGAGTTTGACTCTCCTTTATTCAGTACAGGCTCCTTGGTCTTCCACCTCAGGCCTCATTTTGTGGAAATACCCTACCCCATGAGACCCCTTGATTCAGCATCCCTGTACTCCAACTTTCAGCATCTCTGAGATTTTTTAAGTCTTTCACCATCCGTTCCAAAAATAGATCTCTGTGACGTACTCAGGAAAGGGTGACTGTGGAAGAGTAACAGAAGCATCAAATGAAACAACCTCGTGTCAGGTTGAGAAGAAATAAAATAAGTCAAACTATGGAACCTGTTGCTGTGGTATGGTCTGGATGCCAAACAGAACACTGCCATGCCTATCAATAAAGTCCTCCAAAAACCAGTCAGGCAAAGGCAAAGAAAAGTCCCCCCCAACATATATTGAAAACAAGCAGAAAACATAATGATGAAACCTCTGAGTTACAGTACACTGTAGACTGACATACTGTCACCATGTGCTCTAAAAACTTTTTCTTGAGTATCCAATATTGTCCTCTGTCAAAACAGGATGCTAGGCTAGATTTTCTTTCACAGAAAGAAAAAGCTATTTTTCACTCAAAATAGCTTTGTAATTATGGTATAAAACAGCAGGGATTTTGCAGAGAAGTACCTAAAACATTTTTTTCTGCTTCAAATAATACTGCTAATATAAAGATCTAGAAAATTATAAATAAATCCAAACAAATGAGTGTCTTTGTTTCCTCACAGAAACCAAATACCTTTTGTGTTGCTGAAAAAGAAAAAGAATTTATTTTGATTCAGCTTTCTGCCTCTTTCTGCCCTCTTCACAAAATGGTAGCTAAGAGAGTGATACACCTCAGTACTTTGCCAGGGTGAAACCTGCCTCTTCAGCTTCAAATTTCTGGCAGCTGAATGAAGTCCTCCAGCTACTGGTCAGTTGTCTTCTAAACATCTTGCCCTGAAGGACACACACAAGCACTTCCCTCTGACTGGATGATCAACAAGACTGCTTTGACAGAAAACAGACAAAAAAATTAGCTGTAAGTTTAATTCCTCACACTGATCCATGCGTGGTTTAAAGGAATAATGCCGCCTGAATAAAGGGTAGATACTTGTAAGGTGAAATGTGCCAAAAACTGGATGTGTGTTATCTGCCCTGCAGTTTGGAACAGGAAATGTAGGATAAGCATTATAGACTGCAACTAACAGGCAAGAATATTGATAAATAGCAGGTATTTTTTTCCAGATGGGATTTAGATTTCTGTATATACTGTTAAACATTTGAGAAGTTTTGGGTTTCATTTTTCTTTGTCATGGATATATAAACAGGCATATGAAAAAATACAATATTTAGAAATCATACAGGACACACAACAAGTTTAAAAAGCCCTCTTCTGTAAGCACATTTGCTTACTGAATTTCTTATCCAGATTTAAAAATACAGCTCTATGATCCGTGTCACTCAAATGGCAGTATTTAAAATCACTGCTAACACATTCAGAAGCTGATAAGCTTGTTTCAGTGCTGTCAGCTAAGTCCTCTAGTTTTATCTGAAGTTTTCATATGCTACAAAGTTCAGTGATTGCTTACCTCATATTCACAGAAATATTTCAACATTTTCTGCAGCTCAATCCAAAAAAATCTTTCAGGATCAGCGAGTATGCTAGGGCAGGATTAAGCCAGTGCTCGGTAGTGCACTGAATTAGTCTTTCTGGTGGCCTGATTACTTTAATCTCTGTTAAAAAAAAAAAAAAAAACACCAAAAAAGCTCACATCTATAAGGATGTGAATTTTTTTTATAAATATGAACCAAATGCTAAGACTTCAGACAATATGCAACCTTTTCTCTAAAGCCTGTGGTCTCCTCTGGCAAGCTCAATGCACCGTTCGTTCTGAGATTCAGCTATTCTGGTTACTTCACTGTTGTTTGTTTGCAAAGCATAACCAGGGTTCACTGTTATGATGCAGTGATTAAAAGAACACTTGTAATTCACTCCTGTACCCAGTCTTACTCCTATGCATGCCACTCTTTTCCTAGCTGTGGTGTAATTACTTTGGCTTTCCAAACACTGAAGATCTTGTGTGGGTGGGAGCACCTCTGCCACCTGTTACTGCTGCTTTGTCAGAGGGCTGTTCCTGAAAACTAATGCCTTCTGTGAACTGGAACAAAATCCCCACTTCTTTATGTGGGAGCAGAATGAAGCAAAGGTGAATCACAACTTCACCTATTATTACAATGAAAAACCATAGCAGAAAGAAATTGGAGCACTAAGTAGGGCCAGGTCTTTGGCTGGTATACATTTATGTTGCTTAATTTACTTTGGAAGAGTCGATTCACTTCAGTTGAGACTCTGGGTCTTTTGAAGAATAATTATTTATAATTAAGTAGATTTGCTATGAGATCTTTTTCTTTTCACAAGGATTATTTTTCAGTATTGATTTCAAGAATTAATATATTTTAAAATCCATGTTATGTGTTACTTTTTTCTCTGCTTGTTGGTTTGTTCTTCTGATTACCAGTGTGTCAGTATGGCATTTTTGATGCAAGTCAGTTCCTACTTGCACTTGGAGCTGCTGCACCTTGAGCAGTGACAAATTCTAGACTGATTAATACTGCACATACTCCATGGAACATCCACGTCCTACGGACACCAGTGTGACTGCAGCAGTAACCGGATCTGATGGGTGTCTATCCTGCCCTGAAAAGTATTATAGCCCACACCAACTATATTAATTGTGTAATTATTATTTTTTAATTTGGATCCAATGACGAGCCTATCTATATTCTGGTTTAACGTCGTTAAATGTTAATGCTGCCCACAATACTCGGTGTGTTTCGTTCCATAAACCAAAGTGTCTGTGCTCTCTCGCCAGCCACAGATTTATTGGGGTATGGATTACACATATTAAACATAGTCATCAGACCACAAAAGTTCCATCACAAACTGCCTACGAGCTAACATCATTAAGAGGCAGACTTCATACATCTTCATGACTGATATGCCAATCTTTCCCACTCCACTGACTAATGAATCGACACATGCAATGTTCTTCTGCGTTAGTGTGCATCCCTTTGATTTACAGCACTGGAGCAGGGGGCTGTAAGCACTCAGACACTGATGAGTTCCAGATAGCACTTGCACCTGGCTGACCAGGAGGTTTCCCTCTGAGAAGAACAGTGCTTTCATCCCAGAATTGTACATAATAAACACAGTGGGCCTCACTGTCTGCATTTTCATCTCTCCAATGCCATCAGACTGCTTGCCTTCCTGAGCCAAATTTCCTAGCCGCTGTAAATCGAGGCACATCGATTTACATTGTTCTCTGAGAAGTGTGTCTGAGCCTTTTGGTTTGTCTGCTTTAAAGACACATCTGGGAGCCACCAGTGTATGCTTGCTCCCGAGGTGTGCCAGTGTCAGGGAAAAGGGCTCAAGAGAGAGAGAACAGTGGATTTCTGCACATGCTGGGTGTCAGCCCTGCCAGTCTGCAGCTGTGTTGAGAAAGTGGTGGCCACTGGCCCAACATTGCCCCTGTGAACAGAAGGGAGTGAGGTTGAGAAAAGATGGGGAGTAAAAGGAGATTTGGCCCAGAGCTTTTGTCATTGAACTAATTGACTGGCTACAGGCTTGTGTTTTGTTAGCAGCCACAGTACAGACTACCCTGTTCTAATGACTGGCATAAAATACAGACTAATTTCGACCCCTTGGAAATTGCCATCACATAGAACAGTCATCTTCCAGTCTACTGGTAAATCTGTCTCATGAAACAAAAGTGTCATCCTGGATGTCATCCATTCTGTGAGCAGGGCAAGGCAGGAGCAATTGCTTAGATGTGTCCTGAATGAAAGACTGAAAAACACTTGCATTGGGAGTTTATGGTCTACTGAGGAAAAAAATAAGATGTGAAAGCATTTTCAAAGTTAAAATAGGAAATTCTTAATTTATGTAGCAAATAAATCATAATTTTAAGACATCTGATAAAAGATGTAGCACTAAATCATGCAAGTCTTTCCACAAAAAGAGATATTCCAGTCTCTGACATAACATTTCAGTGAAGGCTACAATATATTACTCTTTGTAGATTCTTGGTTTGTTTATTTTAATTTTGAGCTGCCTCATATATTTATACTACACAGATTTCATATCAGTGAGATGTTACAGATTTATATCTGATAAACCAGAGGATTTGGAGGCACAGGCAAATTTCTTTCTGCTACTTACAGAAAAATAGCATGAAAAATAATTAAAAAAAAAAGACCTGACCAGATGGTCTAATGTGAAGGAAAAAAAAAATTCTTTCTTTTAACTCACTTGGTAAGGTGGTTGCCACACTCAAAAACTCATAGCAAACTCATTGCATGATTAACATACCTACTAACAGTTTGTAAATAAGGAGTGGGATTTTTGTCATTGAAAATAGAAAAAGGTTCTCCTGAATGGAGAGAGATGTTAAGGGAGCTCAATTCCATATGCCCTTTAACAGATAAGAACCAGAATTTAATTTAAAATAAGGGAAAACAAAGCAAGAGTTCTATTAGTTTTCCATGCTCTGATTTTCTGGAGAGAATCTAGGTGGTGCTAGAAACTAGTTGTTAGTATTCGTAGCTGACAAAAGTTGAGGCCAGAGAATGAAGGAAAAAATCAAATAAAGAGTTATATCACAGAAGAGATTGTTACACTACTTGCAATTAAAATTAGATCATTTTTCAAAGCTGCTAAAAACAATGTAAGCTGCTTCTGGGCATCTTTAATTTATGTGACCGCTACTGGCAAAACAAATAAGGTGTTTTGATACTGTTCTTAATATCATTACAGGGATAAAATGTGACACAGAGTGACATTGTCCTACACAGCACTGCAGCACTAGTTATACAGAGAGAAGAAAAAACTTTCCTTTTAATATCTAGCTAATGTTGTCCCTCATTGTTGGTAGATCATAGTTATTATTGGAAAAAAGTTGTATAAAAATGTAGATTAATTATAAATTAAATTTCTAATGGGTGATGAACACACCTTTTCAGATAATCTTCACAAAAATAATTGTGGAAAACAAGGCTGATTTGAAGCTGGAGATGAATTTCATCATGCAGAAGCAGCAGAACAGGAGTTATCTGGGACTATGTAGTACCACATGGAATTAAGAGATGAACTGGTGGGTCTGAGAAGTGAAGAAGACACAGAGATGGGTGTGAGGCACTGGGAGGAAGACCTGCTTGTGCACAGTGCTAGAAGGAGGATCTTCTCTATGCTGGCATACAGGTGTGATGGGGAATCAACTTCCAGCAAAGTCTGTGGAAGGAAAAGGCTCACAGGTGCTGAAACAAGATGGACTATCCACTCACTGAAGGACATGTTTGAAAGAAAAACAACCTTTCTTCTCCTGGCCAGCAACTGCAATGGGGTTCATCAGAAGAAGAGTAGCAGTGGAGAGAAGACTTGCAGTCCTTCTCCAGCAGGACCTCATCCCTGAAGTACCAGCCTGAGTACTCCCTTTCACAGCAGGAGTCCAGATCTCTTTCCTGTGCAGAGGAAATTGACTCAGAGAAAAGATCTAGGGAGCCTTGAGGGAAATATTTCCCTAAGGAGTGGAAGGAAGAAATGCAACAAGTGAATGATTTGCTGAAATGACAAATCTTCTCATTGAAATAATTTCCACTAAACTTCAGGGGTTTTCTCTCTTTTTTAGTGTTTTTACTCGGACTACGGGAACCTTGATGCCTTGGCTTTCAGAAACTTTCCTGTGTTCAGGATGTGAGATGCTATATGAAATTTTACTGAAAACCCCTTTGCTAGGTGTTATTAAACTATCTTGATTTTCCTGCCTCCTGATGTTCATACTGCCTTGAACGTTTCCACTCCAAAGTTCTGTTCTTTCCTGTCTCACTTACCTTCAGATCTGCAGGCTTCTTCACTGCCCTAACTTTCAAGGCATTACTTTAAAGATGAGTGTGGCTGAATTTGTCAGTCTGGTGTTACAGAGACCAAAGAGTGGATAAACTTAGTATTGCTCAAACTGCACTTACTCTCTCTCATCTGCACGACTTCCCCACCTCTTTGGAAGGTGTAGGAACTCCTTCATGAAAAAAAACCTCAAACAAAACAGCTCCATGGTAGCATGCTGAGAGCCAACAGAAAATATTAAAAAACTGTCCTTCCCATGAAGCACAGTTTGGATTCGTTTGCATAAACGAACTTACAGAAAAAAGTATGTTGGACAATATCCTGTAAACTGCAAACACAGCACAAAAATTTTAAACTCACTAAGTTTTCAATGAAACCTGAGTTATGCACTAAAAATACCAATGCTCTTGTTTACATACAACAATATCCTATACTCAGCATCCAGCAAAGTAGGGCTGGTCCTTCCCTGCGTGTCTCCATAAACCTTGCACAAGTCTCTTTGCATCTCCAGAACCTTCAAGCACATACTGTTATTGTGACTCCTGTGACTGGCTTCCTCCTTCTCATTAGCTGCAATTTAGAGATGGGAAAAGTAAAAACTG
Organism: Myiotriccus ornatus; assembly: GCA_036023395.1. Lineage (NCBI taxonomy): Eukaryota > Metazoa > Chordata > Aves > Passeriformes > Tyrannidae > Myiotriccus > Myiotriccus ornatus. Next base: position 106,651,877 of record JAYRBT010000082.1, read on the forward strand.
CATAGTTTGATCTGAGATGACAAGGCTAATTTTGGAAAAAATGTCCCTCTACTTCTCCAGTTGTCGGATTTAATCTAAAGCAAGCACAGTGTGCAGATAGTAAACATAATATCCTCCTAATTATATTAAATTACCTCTCAGGAGCTGCTCTGCCCTCTTGTCAAAGGCCAGGAACTGGCTTTTAATGATGAATGTGAACCTCAGTGGGACATTCTATATCATCATTTAGTTCAGCAAATGTAGCCCAGATCAGTTGTATAGGTGTAATTAGATGCTGAAAAATAATTACTTTGGCCTTACCATTAAAAATTTCTTGCTCGTATCCCCTTGTGATCTATGAACAAATTACTTTATTAGGAAATCATTAGAGCTCAATTTGTCTCTATATACTACAGACATCAATATTCATTTCTCATAATGAAACCACACAGTCTTGCCATAAATTTGTACAACTACATAGCCAGATACCAGTTTGGAGTCGTTACCAACCTTAACGAAAAGACTGATTTTACATAATAAGACATTTTTCTTATGCACCAGCTTCCAGCAGAAAACTGAGTAATGGGAGTCTTATTGTTAGGCCTCACTGTAGAGGGAGAGCATTTTATGTGACTGATCCCTTTGTGTTATTACAATATCTGAGTTTGGGTCATGAGGAACAAAGTAGCTCCTCAAATAAGTTACAATATTATGAGAACACTACTATTATCAAGGCCCCAAGAGCATCCCGGGGGATTGGTTTCAGCTCTCAGCCTGTGCAGGGCAGTGAGGAGTCATCCCGAGATGCTCTCTGGGCAGAGCCTGGCCATGGCTGACCCATCTCACAGGAACCACTGTCCCTTGTTCTGCCATGACACTGAGCTCAGGGCCCCTTGCAACTCCAGTTTTGAATCTATTTCTCAGCAGATTTCTCTGAGCACTGAGAAAGCAGGCAACTCTAATGTCCTCGATGTGGGGACATAGTGTAGTTTCAAGTCATATCCAGCAGTTAACTGATTTATCGACCATTAGGATTTACAGAGCAGATGTGAGGAGGAAAGGAGACCATCAGTCAGACCCCAGGTCACCTGCTGTTAAAAATTACCTTCACATAGTTCAGTCTTCAACTTTCACACAAGTACAGGTTCTCAATGAAGTTTGTTATTGCAGAACTGAGTAAAAAAACTTCAGGAAGTTCTCTACAGTGGAGGTTGGATAGTCACTTACTATTGAAATACGCAGATAGGTAGCCGTTGCCATCTCAGTACTTCTCTGAACGTCATACACCTCCATACTGGTACTCCTTACATTTGGGCTTCTAAATTCACTTTTTGATGTGTGCAAGCAGTCCTTCATTTTAAAACATGCCAATTTTTTCTGTATTTTGTATGCCACAAATATTTGAGAAAAATTTTACTAAGAATTATGCCTATATCCAACAATATGAGAACATAACAGATAATCACTTCAGAAAAAGGGTAGCAGTGGGTTTTTCAAATATCACTTAGAACCTGATAAGGACTGTGAGCATTCTCAGCCTATTTATTTAATCTTCCATTTCAACATCTTCCGTTTCTGCATATAAACATCTGTTTCCAGTTATAAAGCTGTCAGTCTAAAATCATGCCTGTCACATTGTCCATACTTTCGCGGTCACTGCAGTGGAGTTCACTCTGCCATGGCTCTGGTTCACAAGCTACAAGAGTCCCAACTTCTCCATTCATGACCCTTTTAAATTCCTCTGACAGTGACCATTTATTAGGTATCAACGCTGTTCAAGCTGCTGAGAAAATGCAATACAAGTCATAACACTCATCTGAGAGGACATTAAATGCCAAACTCTCTGCATTGCCCTTACAAGTACTTAATCTATGGCATTGAAGTTGTTAAAACAGTGACTGGACAAGAAACATTTCAGGTTAAATACTCACACAAAAGGAAGAAAGTGCTAAAGTCATCAATACAAGTACTATAAATCATCTGAATAGGGAGCTGGAAAATGACAGCTACCTATGTTATGAAACTTAAAAAGGGAAGACAAAATATAGGTGGATTTTTATTTTTGGGGTTTATAAGGCCATGTCTGATTGACCATAAGGTCTCGCTAGACTTACTGGGCCAAATTCCTCCCTGGGGTAACTATTAATTTTGATTGTCTCCCATCAGAATGGTTTGAACCAAGAGAATTATGTGTGATACAAAAATAGTTTGAAGTCCTCCTCTATTAAGATCTGCCATGCCTGAAATGTTATGCTAATTCCAAGGCCAGAAAGCATATATTCAAAACTGCAGAAAGCAGTAGGAAGAACAATGTAGTATAGAAACAAGCAGAGAAGGAGTGCCCTCAGCCAGCACAAACTGAATGGTATTTAAAGAGCTCAGTTCTTGGCTTCCTCCAAAAGTCATCTTCCAATTATACTAATTCTTTTATCTTTACCTTGCCTGTCTGACACAACCCCCCCGAAGTCAAATCCTGCCAGCAAGTCTGGAACAGCGCTCAGGACTCTGCTTTGCTCAGGGGTAAGTGTCTCTAAACATTATTCTGTCTCTCTTTAAGTTACACAGATTTCTCTTGTTTTCTGATCACCTCCAGCTCCAAGTTCAGTGTTCAGTCTGATAGAGAGACAGCTCTTCTTAAAGCTGGTTATTACTCAACAGTTGCAGTCAAGGACCCAAAATGAAAAGAAACAGGTCTCCCTTTCAACCTCAGAGAGAGTAATTCTCCATTCGAGTTACCCTAAAAACATTCCAGTGAGGGTGAAGACATTCCTGTACAGTGATTTAAGCCTCTACTAACAGAGGGCTTCTTTGGACTTGGAATACAGGTTAGGAAACATTGTTCTGAAAGGTTCACTGCCTAAATTCACCTTTTCTTTTTCTGATTCACAGCAATCAACCAAGAATACATAGTTACAAAAAGCAGTAAATAACACATGGTATGTTCAAGGTGGCAAATATGGAATAAGTCACTGAAGTTCTTACTGCAATTTTCCTTTGTTATTGGCCTTTCTGAGAGGACAGAAAGAGCTTTTGATTGTGGAACAAAAGATTTTGCAAGTGATTGTTAAAATACAATTTTCTTAGGTCTACACTTCCGTTTTTTACCTTTTCTGTTTCAGTTTGTGGGTCCAACTAGGTTAGCGATCTAATTCTTGCAGTGAGCACAAGCAGATACCAAGAGAAGAAAAGGTTAAGTTGTACCCACATGACACCCACCAATGCACTACTGATGGGTAAAGAACCACTTCTGTTTCTAACCTGACTCTGACAAGTGCCATTTGTCGGCAGTACAAGAGTACTGGGAAAGTCAGTGAAGGATCAACACCATCTGTGTCAGGAGGTTGTGGGGTTCTTTTACCTGTTTTCCTAGGCTGCTCAGTCACTCTTAGCTTTTGATTACCCATTTTGAGGTACAAGAACCATTTAGCTGTTTTTTTCATGGTTCTAATTTGTTCCCAATATCTTGCTGAGAGACCACTGTTTTACACATAACCCACTTCCCCCACATGTATTGATTTATGTCTATCTAAACTGAATTTCAGCTCAATTTTGTTGTCCTGTATGTTAGTGAGTGGTGCAGCTAAGTAAAAACAGATTTTAAAGTGACCCAATTTTAGAGCAAACCAGTTGATGCTGAGAATCCAATATTCACAGTATATGCATTTTATGTATGGCTGGGGAAGGTTACTTGGTACTAGTTTGATCTTACAAATTGAAAAGTCTTTTGTAGTCAGAATATATCATCCAGCTTAGTTTCTCCAAAACTGAAATGTAGATTTCACACTCTAAGACTTTTGACAACGGAAAATATAGTGCAGTCATTGAGAATAATAAAATTGGCTTTGAAAGCACATTCCCAATAAAACCCAAAATGCTAATGTGGACACTCCCCCCAATCTCTTGTCTCCCTATTACACTGAACAGCTTCTTATCATCAGCAAATTTTATATTTCACTGCCCACTGTATTTTCCATGTTATTTGTAAATACACTGAATTTGAAAATGCACTCTCAAATTCATGCCAAGATAACACATAGCTCCTCCTGAAAAACAACCCTTTTGACAGATGAGTCAGCTGTATCTCCTAATCATCTTGGAATTAAAAATTTTGGGCCATGAGTCATATTTGAAAGTTATATTAAAAGCTGTTAGGCTGACAACTTTATATTAACTCTCTTGGTCTGGTCTTTTTGTTCTCTTGCAGCATGTCAGACCACATCACCAATGGCAAACTGTATTACTACCTTAAACCTGTCCTACTTTAAACCTCCTGTTTGACTCCCTGTCTGCTGGCACCTCCAAATTCTGTTCATCAGCCCCACTCCCCAGCTGTCTGGTCCCCAGACCATACTGTTGCAGGAGGTTAGTCCAAGGTGCAGGACCTTGCATTTGTCCTTATTGAATTTAATGAGATCCCCGTTGGTCCATTCCTCCAGCCTGTGTAGGTCCCTTTGAAAAGCAACTCTGCCCTTTGTCTGCATCCCCCAGTCTGATGTCTTCTGAAAATCTGGTGAAGGTCCACTTCATCTCCTCCTCCACATCATTGATAAAGATATAGAAAAGGAGAGGTCCCAGCACAGAACCTCAAGACTCCCAAGCCTGCAGCTACAGCACCAACCATGTAGCACTGTGTACTCTAATACTGTGTATTCTAGTATAATACTGTGCTATAACAAAATACATAGGGTTTTGTTTTTTTCTTCACCTTCAAATAGATTTATTCATAATCATGACAGTATTTATGCAAAAAGAATTAATATTATTGGTATCTGAATTTATGGCTGTAATAAATAAGATGCATTCCTAAAATTACTTTTGTTTAACAGAAAAGGTAATTCAAAAATGCTATCATAAAGCTCACTGAGGAGAACACTAAATTAACAACAGTTATTTGTCCTTGCACCTTTGTACGAAGTCTTATGATATGAATTATTAAATGGAAAATATGGTAAGAATGTGATAAATGTAGAAAAATGTAGAAAGACATCAACATCAGTATTAATACAGAAAATCAAGTTATTCCTATTTCAACACACATTTGGGAAGGAAAAATGGTAAGGGGGAAAGAGGATGGCTATTTCACGGTGCTGATTTTCAGGAAGCATTAACATTGTAATTATGTTTAATTTTATACAGTTACTTATGAATGTCCATGTACACATTCTTTTTTGTTGTTGCGTTTTTTGTTTTTGTTATACAGTGTAGAGAGACAGAGATGAACCAATCTGGAAAAGAAAAGAAGCTGAAAGCTGTATGTTTGACATTCCAGAACAGTTGTTGTTTGCTGTTCGTCTTTCACTGTTGGTCTTTCATCTTATGTTCCAGCCTTGGGCTGAAGGCAGAAAAAATATGAATACTGTATGAAAGCTTGAGTTGTTCCTGAGCTCTTTTTTTTTGAGAAGAAAAAGTAAGAAACAACAGAAGTCTACAGAGGAAAAGATGTTATAGAGTTCATGCTCAGTGATAATTTTAAATGTAGTTCGGTGAGGTATTAAAGAAAGTCTCTAATGGGCTCTGACAGATAACCCTTGGCAAATTTTGCTGCACTGTGTACCTCCCTAGGTATCTGTATCACCTTTCTGATGAAGGATACCACCGGAGGGCAGAGTCTGGAAGAACAGAGTTTTGCCAACCCCTCAGTTGCTACCAAAAACACATCTTGGCCAAAATAAATGGTTAAGCAGATAGGCTTGAATATAAACTGAAATGACAGATTGCAGACTGGAGCAGTGAACAGTGTAGTTCAGGAAGGTTTTTGCTTTGATGCTTTTGACCATCAGATTAAGATGATTCTGCCTTTCTGCTTTGGCCTAATGACTTATTTCTCTCTGTGCTGCTTAACTCTGTTGTTACAACAGATGATCTAAAGTGGTCCTTGCAAGATACAACTGCTTCAAACTGTAAGCCAACTCTGTAGTAATTCTGATAATATACAAGATGAATAGAAGTAATGGACACTCCTGCCATCATTGTATACGTACATCATCTTTATTAGGAATGAAACTGATACACAAAAAAATAGTACAATACATTACTGACTACAAATTTCATTACGAAAGTAGCCTGATTTGAGTTGCTGTCTTTGCATAGAAAGTCAATAGATTTATGGGGAGGACTTTCCCATGCCATGAAGCATCTCAGAAATAAGCCTCATTTTGTAACTGCTTTGAAGAAAAACTTTAACAGCTCCGCACTAAAGGCATATTACAGAATTTTATTTTATTTTTGCATGCAAAACATTTCATATAGTTTTAGCATTATTCTATAACAGAAGAGTTGTTTTAAAAGTAAAACATGGAAATCTTTTTTTTCCAAAGCCATGAAAAGCTGACATTTTGTCTTTGTTGCAATTTACTTCTTTGTTGTAGTTCTGGTGCATTTTGTTTGGTTTGGTTTTTTTCCCCCTATATATAACACTGTCAGAATTGGCCTAACTTCAAGAACTGTTGGTCTTGATGCACAGCCTTTCAAGAACTGCCCAAAGCACCTGTTTCTGGAGTAACACTGACATACAGCCAGATACAATCCAGACTAGAAACTTGCAAATACATACATAATGGCTTAAAATATGGGACAGGTAGTGAAGTATCTCGGGTTCTCTTCTTTACTTAGGACTAAAGTCATGTACATAAACTTCTGACAGACCAAGACTACTAGGTTCAACTTGATGATATCAGAGATCTTTTCAATTTAATTGATTCTGTGATTCTGTATTCTCTTTATAAGTAACTTCAAGCAAGCTTTTAGAGTAAACTTAGTGAAATCCTCTTTCTCAGCAGCCATGTGTTAATAACACAAGTACGATGGTTTACCTGATCCTGACCGGTTTTAAGGCATTATGACTACTTCACATGGAAGATATGATATTAAACTTGCTCAGAATATTTGGTTTCTTTAGGGTTTCAAGTGGGTTTACAGTGTTTCAGTAGCTCTCTACTAATTATGGAAATAAATCCCATTAGATGAAAATGTTTAAGATTCGAGATGTGATTGTTCCTAAACAGGCTCCTATACCAGGTGCTTACTTTGGCAAGGTTTCAACTAGAGCACTATATCCAATTTGAATACCACAATTATAAAAGATAGAGACACAGTAAAGACGCTTCAAGGAAGAACAGAAGGCTAAGAAACATGATGTATTTGTAAAAGATTGTGCTTGGTTAATCTACAGAAGAGAAAAAGAAGGATGTGCAACCAAAGAGAATGGTAATATTGTCCTCTAAGTCCACTGCACGAAGGATAAGATGGAACTCAACTTGCAGCAATTTAATTGCAGTCATTTAATTGAAGAGATTTAGTTTAGACATTGGGGAATACATTTAAATTGTGAAAGTAAAGGTCTAAAGGAATACGATGATTGAAATATTCAATTGTAAGTTGCAGAATCTCTTGGAGTGTCTGAAGAGCAGGACAGATGAACATCTGTCTGCAGTAATTTAGTCTGAAATTTAGAACTGAAGATTTTTTTGAGACCTTCTAACATTCCTTCTGGAATGTATTCTATGGTTTATGAATCTGTCTACAAAATATGCTAGAGCTCAAGAGACACTAGAAAAACAGATGAACACTCCCCGTTTCACCCCCAATCATCTGCAAAGTAATTCTCTCCCCAACCTTGCTGAGTATACATGTACATTTTAAAACATTGCTGTGTTGACACTCTCTTCTGTGTTTGATTTGATTTTTACAGATTGCTGTGAACAAATTCTATTAACCACAAGTGCTGAGAAAACACTTTAAAGCTGTTACGCAGAAATACACCTTAAAAGTGAATAGAAAAATTCACAAGCAATGCTATTTACACTTGAAGACTGAATCGCATGACAAGCTCAGCTATTCAAAGAAGAAAAACCCTAGGGGTGAGACTGCTACTTCTGATCACAAGGTATAAACAGGTTTCATGAAAAGTTTCTGGGACTAAGCATGGAAAGAGCTACAATCTTCTTACAGATTGTTTGCACACAAAAGCAAACTTGGTGGATGGGTTTTTAAGGGCTTAATGAGTTACATTTGTTCACTATTTTGTCTTTTAGTTTCACAGCTACCTCTCAGTGTTAGTGTCCACTTTAACTCAAAGAAATTGCTAATTAGAGAAAGGTTTTTGAGATGGTAAATCTGACAGAGGAGAGTCACTTTTATTGTGGCTAGATAAGCAAGTCCATGGGAAGGAGGGCAAAGAGGAGATCTTTCTCAAAGTCCTGGCTCCAATTAAGTCCTCTTTCTTTCTGATTGCCTGTAATGAAACCTGGAAGCAATGGTTTCAGTTACCATGCAGTGAAGGACACCCTGGGAAACTCAGCTTGAAAAAATGTGGACCATGCTGTAGTACAGGTGATAGGGCCCATATTTGTTAAAGAAACCACAGAACCTAAAAAGAACAACAGAACACCCTGCCGCCAGAAAGCACCAGTCCTGCTGTGGCTACTGCCTGCAGTTTGGTGGGGTGGGTGGCTCCTCTCCCGCTCTCCCCCATCTGCTCCTCCATCTGTCAAATGGCTTTTCTTTCTTACCCTTGCCCCAGAACTGATCGACAGGCATTTGGCAACAGACATCAAAATGCAAGCAACTGATGAAAATTCACTGCTTTGCTATTTCTCACTGCCTTTGACAACAGGGAGAGGAGAACATGCATTTATGAGTAGGCATTGTCATTTGTAGAACAGAAAGCCTCCGCTGGCAACTGCTACGCCTCTAAGCAGGTGCTGATCACTATCCTATTTATAAAGATTTGTAACTGAGTAGATTTGTAACTGAGTTGCTATTTCAGAGAGCTCTTTATGAACCAGAACTAATTTGCAGTTGGGACAATGGTTGAAGAATATATTGAACTTGGTTTGCTTTTTACCATACTGAGGGTTTTAGCCTTAATTGTGACTTATTCTAACATAAATCAACAAGTAATTGAGAATCAGCCAAGTTAACAGGTAACAATATAAAGGCTTGAACCTTCAGTTAGGAAAGTCAGTCTATTCAGTGACCTAGAACAACAACAAAAAAAGTCTAGTATGCAAAAGACCATCCCTTCCTGACCTCACCAGAAAGAATAAGCCATTTGATTGATGTCTGCCTAGAACGGGCAAAAGAATTGCTCTCCTACTTCAGGTTGCTTTTCTGGCTATTGAAGAGAAATCCTGTCAGAAGACACCCAGGCACCACTTGTGCTAGAACCCATTTGCACCCATAGAAGTGCACAACTACCTGAGTCAAAGAAGACTTCTGTAAAGCAGTAATTTGAGGAAATTTCATGGAATCATAGAATGTTTTTGGTTGGAAGGGACCTTAAAGATCATCTAGCTGCAACCCCCCTACCATGGGTAGGGGCACCTTCCACTAGACCAGGTTGCTCAAAGCTTCAGGCTGGCCTTGAACACTTCCAGCAACAGGGCACCCACAAACACTTAACCTGTTCAGAGGGATGGGTGGTTTTGTGAGTGCCCCCTAAGAAGTAAATGGGAGCAATTTTAATTTTAAATTTCATATTACTCATACACTTCACTTCAAAAAAGATCCTTTGTTAAGTATTTTTAAATTTTCTGCTTTCAGAAAAAGACCCCCACATTTTCAAAATTTTTATGGAGTGAAACAAATGTCCAAGACATTGGACTAATGAATATGGAATGAGGGACAAATACTTCCATCAGTCATGCAATGCCTTCTCATCTCTGTGACCACATGCATGTTCACCAGGGATTTTCCTAGGCTGTCTTGTCTACTGTGGCCTGAATTACCCTTACTGTCAATAGTAACTGATGTCATAATTATGTTAAAAAAAAGGGGGGGGGGCGTGGAAAGAAAATACTTCCCAGGAAGAGACAAGATGTTCTGAAGGGATAGTGTGATCCCAGCTTGCAGAGACACATGCATGGGTTGCTGATTGTTATTAACAATGTGTATGCATGATTTTGAGAGAAAGGTAGAAGGAAATAAATACCTTTCCCAAATTGGGAGTTTTGGTTGACCTCCAGAGTCCTCAGTGGTAATGGATCTGTCAGTCAGAGACACTTTGCGTTCAGCCCACATCACAATCTCAAAACGCTTTGAGGAACCTTTCCCCACTGCCAGGCTCTCACTCATTTCATGGCATACAGTTGGCATGTGTGATTCTGGGCAGGATGGAAGTAGACTTACTGGAACGGGGCAGCTCTTAGCACAGCCTGAACCTTGTGGCATTGAGGAGACCACGTTAAGGCAAGACATGATCTCCACCTTACATACCTTGCCAGTATTGGTTTTTATGTACGCGACAGCCCCAGAGGCAGTTCAAAATCTGTTTGGAGACTACAGCTGGCACAACTCTGAATTGTTATCCTGCTTGTTTTGCTTATTAAGATTATATCTTAGTGACTAAACTCATTATTATACAGTGCAGGCAAAACAGATTATGCTGTGTCAAAGCAGCGAGCACCTCTCTCAATATAAAAAGAATATTAGTTTTGCAACACTGACCAAGACAACTGATGAACTACTCTTCTGCAACATTTGCAATTTGCAGAACCACAAGCTAGCACTGCTCCATGTAATGATCATTTGCTATACATTAGAAAAAAAATTGCAAAAACATTAAGTCTTCACTTTCTCCATAGGTGGTGCAAGGTGGAAAAATAAATCAGATGAATTCTTGATGATCCTTATGCCATTCATGTTTCTGCAGAATGACACTGGTGATTTTTGAGTTGTTAGCATTGCCTATAAAAGCACACAGCTAAGACAGGGTTCAGGACTTCTGAATCTTCTTCTCATAAAACAAAGCACCATCTCTGCTTTTAGAGTTGCCATCAAAATGTCTCCTCTGGACATGGCTACTTTAGTTTCGGTTCCCTGTGCTGTTACCCGAAGTACTGTTGAGTGCCATGAAGGGCATAACAAAAGCATACCACACATCACTGTAACAAGCTGACACAAGATAGCATTAGATGAAGGACCTTTTCAAACCTGATGCTTCCCAAGACACCCATTAATAGCTGAGACAGCAGAGATTTAATCTGATGTAGAGCAATTGAACAGAAATTGACTTGTGTCTGTGTCTGCATGTGTAGTGCTATGAGATGCCACAAACATCTATTTTATAACTCAGCCATAAACATTTGCTCCAGGCAAAACACAGCACATAGTGTTCCATCTAGGGGGCAATTTTTGTTTAAATAAATTTAAAAATGTCAGTTTGTGCTTTTTGACTTCATGAGTGCCAATATTTCCCGTTCTCCTCTTCTACCACCCAACCACACCACACGGCATGTGACTCAGCAGGGATTTGATTTATTGGAATTAATTTGCCAAATGATTAGTTCAGAAAACAAAGTAATGTCTTCACAATTATTTTTTGCTGAAATGGTAGAAGTGTAGTTGTTAGAACAGAGAAATACTGACAGTGAGGTCAGAGTACCTGCCTTTGACAGTACAGAGTTTTCTAAGACTGTGTGATCTCCTCTTTGCTTGTCCCTGTACAGGCACAGCTTAATTAAGGCTGAAGAAATTCTCCCCTGGTCCTGGAAGATGTCATGGTAGCAAATTGACCCCAACAACATCATATTTTCATCTCCTCACGTTAACAAACTTGTCTGGATTTGCAATGCCAGCATATTTGGATTTGTTAACTCAGGAAGAGCAGGATTACCTCAGGAAGCTTACTTTTTTTCTGCTTTTTCTTCAAATGTTGGATACAAACCAAACTGCATTCCAGCAAGAAAAGGGGAGAGTTCCCTATTGCAAATCTAGAAACAGAATGACAATAGAAGCTCACTAAACACAGAAAACTAAACACAGCAAATACAGGCCTGGGAATCCCATGATGCTGGCCCTCTAATCCTTGTGGGTAGCTAGGGTGAAGGAGTAGAAAGCAGAAAGCCACCTCTGTCCCACAGAACTCCCACAGTCCTGCCTTCCCAAATGGAACCCTGAGGCTCCACTGGAGCTGGCACTCCACCTCATTAACTCTTTCCCTGCTATGTGAAGTGAGCAACACTGTTGGTTGGACAAGGACATGCAGATGAGCAATTAGCAGCATGCTGATGAGTAATTGACAATTATGATTTGATTTGAATCAGATTGATATGGGATAGGGTGGGAAGCCAAATGCTAAAAAGGATGAAATGTTCTCCCTTCTAAAGGAGCAAGAGGGGAGAGAGCTCACTGATAGCATGGTCCTTTGTCCTGGAGGGGCACTGAGGGCCACCTCCCTCTCAGCTCAGAGCTCTGTGGTTCACTGAGGGATGTGGCTGCTCTCTGGGGCATTGTATTTGTGCGATTTACTGAATACCTCAGCATCAGTTTTCACCTCAGGAAGGATGCTGGTTCATGCACATTTCTGAACATACATTTCTGTATAGCTGAATTATTTGAAACTCTTTGAATTTTAATGACAGAGACACTAAAACTTTCTCCTATTTTCCTTTTATTATCTCCCCTTTGGTAGTTTGAAATATCTTCTCTATATGTAGGGTAAAATATGATTTGTGAGCCTCAGACATATTAAAACCAGGGATTCTCCTTGCAGAGTTTGTGAAACTCCTCTAAAAGCCATCTCTTGTTGAGTGGTGAGACTTCCTGGCAGAGGAGATGGTTTAATCAACAATAAATCCAGCACAAGGAACAACTCTTGTCTACATGCACACCTTCCCAACCAATTCCTGCTAGAGTCCTGCATGCAGGAGGGGAATTTCTCTGGCATTCTGTCTATCCTTTTCTGCCTTGCATTGTATGGGAAGGGGAGTGTGAGGATATGTATTGCTGCTGAATCTCATGAACACAGTACTGGTAAAGTAAGCCTTAAATTGCTGTGAAGCCTGCAAATGCTGATACAGATGATGGACAGGAAACTTCAGTGAAGTTGCCTTTTGTTTGTTATAGTCTTTGAATTTTTGCTGATCATAATTGGTTTCATAGTCTGACTGCAACTGGAAAGGAATTATTTCTTTTGCTCTGGAATTTAAAGATGAGCATATTTGTTCAGCGGACAGACAAGACCAAATCAGAACATGCTACTGGGGCATATAAATTCAGAGTAATTGCAAACCAGTGTTCCTTAATTCTTCAGACACCATCATCTGTAAATATTCTGATCCTTTTCATAGTTTGCTCAACTGTGCTTTTGTCCTTACTGAATCAACTGTTGTCTTTTCCTTCATGCTGTCTCCTGAGGGAAACCCCTTTTAAATCTTTTTACTTTAATTCCATTAATTGGCATATTGTCTGGTCTTATGTTTCCCCTCCTGGGCCTGAACTTATGCTCCTTCAGTTCTTAAACTCCTTAGCTATATTTCTGCAGCTTTGACTGACAACTTGCATGATCAGAGTACAAAGCCTGTGCTTTCTTGTCTTTTACTTCCAGGCTAATGTTTAACAATGTAGTCAGTTTATCAGTCAATTTATTAAGCCAGGGTGAGAGTTCTCTGTCCTGAAGTCATCACAATAATCAATAATAATCAATTAATTTATTCTAGGCCACATTAAATTATTATTAACTATAATAATTAAAAATAAATAATTTAAAGGTCCTCAAGCCTTTACTGATTTATGGTTAGTTCTTGCTTTTGCCCTTCACTGGAAACTTGAACGTTTTGAATCCTTTTTCAGTGACACTAATGAAGACAGCAAATAAATCATACAACCTTTTCAGTATGAAAGACCAGAAGATGAAAGTTTTGCTTTCAGCATCATAACTTCCCCCTTTACATTAGCAGAAGAAGGACTGTGCAGGAAGTATGCTGCATGAAGGAGCAAAAAAATAGTTTTGCTGAAGCATTATTTCAGTAGCAAGAAAAATGGATTGAAAAACATAGACCTAGTACTACTCCTAGTCAATACATTTTATGGTTATAATAAACTGAATTAATGATACACTGAAAAGATTTGCTTTTATTTTTTTTGTAGTACACACAAACCCATGTAATAACTTTACTGTAAGCTATTCACGGGAATTATAGCAAGCTATATTCTTGAGTATATCTTCTATACCATCAACTAAATAAAAGAAAAGCAGGACAGAAAGACATTCAAAGCAGTGATGGGGTTAAATAAAGCAGAATGATCGCGTCATTCCAAAATGTGTCTACCATGGTGTCCCTTATATCCACATGTCCCTGATCTTGAGCAGATTATAAGGTGCCATTTTCAAGAATGAGAAGAACTGTTTCTGTAAAAGCTTTCCTTAGGACCCAGGAAGATTCCAGTATGAAAACCAGCAGTGTTCTAAACATCATGGAGTCTTGCTTTGTATCTACTCCTTCCTCTAGAGCAAGAGTCTGACAAAGTGCTTATTTATATATATGTATGTAAATATGCAATGAGACAACAGCTGTGTAAGTTTTAAAGAAGCCAGCCCAGTGAGACCTGGTCACTTCATGGCTCACAGCAATATGACTTCTCATTTAATCAGCAACAACCACATTAAAATATTTTCTCAAGCAAGCTCTCATTCAATCCAAAGCCTGAGGAAAAGGGGACTAAAATTCTGAGAAAACTGCTGACAGTGTAAATTGCTGGACAACTGGACAACTTCAAAGAGGATTTTGTTATTATCAGAATTCAGACTATGGTCCGCAGCTCTTTGCATGCATTCAAACTTAAAGAAGAAGAAATTTTATACTTAACCATGTTTCAATTTAGAGGTATTTAGTTGCTGGAAGTGGCATAAGACCCACCTGGCATAGTTTGTGCATTTGTTTGTTCACAGTGCCCAGATGGTAGCAACTAGATTAGAAAGAGCAGACATCCTGAGGAGCATATGAGCAGCTCAGCCTCGTCAAAAGTTCTGCATTTAACTTGGGTCCCATAATGATGCAATCTAAATAAATGATCACAAGCAGTGTTGCTTAGCCTTACATAAAGAGGAAAAGACTATAACATTTTCCTTTCAGCTGCCACTCTTCTTACATAATCTTCTGAAAATACTGATTCTTAACTTTTTAGCTATGCCCCTGGGTATATAGGTTATTATCAGTATTAAATGAGGGACCCCACCAAGCTGTGGAATTTAATCTAGTTTCTGCTCTAGAATTAGTTCGAGGTGAGAGTACATATTGAGAGTGTAGTTTGAAAACGTGAAGGAAGGGACATCCTGGCTCATTGTGTTTGTAAGTCCTTGTTATGGACAGCATTTGCTTAAATACTTTTGATGAGACTCATAAAACTTCTCCTTATCTTTGATCTCCACTGCCCCTCTTAAAGGCTGTCTGAATTTCAGTACTCTGCTCTTTACAGACTTTCTCATTTCTGATCTGATACATTCCTTGTCAGTTTACTTGTGCTTGTGACAATGCATTAACATAAGCAGATTTTTTTTCATTATGGTTTTAAAGAGCTTTTCATATGAGTATTTGTATATGATGGACAGAAAGGCCAGCTGAGTAAGAAACTTTAACTGAATTTTACTTTAAACATTCCCATGAAACATGCACTTGCATAGCCTTTTAAGGGAGAGTAAATGTTCCCCTATGTCAAAGCCAAAATTTTGTTTTATAGTAGGGAATCTGTGAATTTTCAGTTCTCTGCTTCCTAAGATACTTAGGTCCATGAGAGGAAGTTTCAGATACCAGACAGTGCTGGGCTTTCACAAGTGTTGTACTGACTTCAGTGTTTTAGGGTTTTGGCTTTATTTTACCCAAATATGTGCTTGCTACATGTTTTCCCCTGCTGTGTTTTAAACCAGCACGTCAACAGAGGACCCACAACAGCTTAGAGGAGAATGGTGTGCAGGCAAGCAGTGACATTCCAAAGGGTGGATTTTCAGCATGCCAAGAAAAACAACACATGGCTTGTAACCATAGCCAAGTATAACACAGTTTCACACATCTATTGGTATAGGTAATAGACGGCTTCTGTAACAAATCTTTTCAAGATGGAGAACCTATTCAAGACTTCTTACACTACTGTGACACAATTTTAGCATATGTATGCTGTCAGGAAGTATGCATATAATTCCCTTGATTTTCCTAAATGCCAGCCCTGTCCCCATGAACTACTTGGTCAGTTACACTAATATTAGGGTCACATTCAAGAAAAGAAGAAATATTCATATTGACATAATCCACTAGATTGTACCTTCATTTGTTATGGGTTTGACTATCCCCATTTTTTTTGTCATCTCTAACACCATTGGTTTCGGGAAATATTCTGCTATTAGAGTAACCAATATGGACATAACATCTTAGTATGACCCAGTTGCATTCCCTGGGAACTGGAGACTTCAGTCAATTTGGTGGTGTCCATGAAACCAGATCCTTATGTCAGGTACACAGGGTCAGCACTGCAATCCATACCAGGAAGATCAAACAAGAACAGAGGCCACAGAAGATGCAGATGTCAGAAATAAGGCTGCACCTACCCAAAAAGAAAAATCAAAGTATCTACTTTCTCTGGTTCACGAGCGGCTAGATCAATTGGAAAACAAAAACCCCTACATAATTTACTAGTGATTTGGAGGTGAGCAACCTTATGATCACAAGTGATTCTTTTCAGAGCAACACCCACTCAGCCAAAGCAACAGAGGAAACCAGGACTTAGCTCACAGTATTCACACAGAAGGCAGAAAGCTGTACCATACAAAGATGTGTACCACTGCCATTAAAAGATGCATTACCTTAAAAGAAATAATCCAGTAGATGCAGCTCTCCTTTGAACCCTAGGGATAACACTAGGTTGGTATTTCCTACTTGTACATCTTGTTCTTTTCCTTCACGAGAAAAGGTACATGAGTATAGAGATTTCTTTTAGTGACTGTAGCCATAATGTCTTGGTTCTAGAAACTTATATATGAATTGAAAGCTGGACCATGGGGAACTAAATCATGGTAACATTTCAACATGATTTTGCTCACCAGCTCAGCCCTGGTAGCATTGTGAATTCAGAGGATTATAGTTTTGATATTAGGCATTTAAATCACATAAAATATTAAAAAAAGTTATCTGTATTTTATAGTTCTGTCATCTGAAAATAGCGAGGACTGTTCAAAAGTCAGCCTCAGCTACTCTAGCTTTATCTGTTTATTCACATCTCTATTAAGACATCTTCAGTTTTATCTTTCATTTTCCACTGTTCAACTTCCCTTTGCAAGGTCCATGAAGACTGAACTTAATTAAGGCAACTCATGTACTTAGTTTAGTGTATACTTAAACTTCAAACACAGATGTGTGAAAAGTACCTGTAATAATATTTGCAAAAACTGATCAATTTCTTCTTTTCTAAATATTAAAAATCCTAATAACATTTCAAAATTTGAAACAGTAGATTATGTTTTGGCAGTTTGGTGTTACATATAACTAACTGGTAAACATACAATATAGCATGTCACTGGAGGATGCCCTCAAAATCTGTAGAAAAAAATTTTGGGGGAAGAGGGAAACAAAGAGAAAGAGAAATAATAAAAATTCGAGTTTAGAAGGCATCCTAAAGCACAGTTCCCTACTTGTTAAACTTAGACTCTGAAATGGGTGGCAGATATTGCAATCCATATGTTCTTTATGGAGAAGAAATATTGGTGTTATTTCAAGAATACCCAAAACTTCAATCAAACTGAAATCTTTTTCTCAAATATTGTTGTTGTTACTACAGCTTTTATAGCCTTCCTTCAGCTAAAGGTGCTCATGACAATTTTTGGTCTTCCCATGTGGAACAGCTGTGGTATGAGCAAATAAAAAAACTGAAGTCTTCTTGAGAAAGAGCCCTGAACTTAAAAGTCTGAATAGGCCAATAGATGATAGATTATAATTGCTTTTAAGTAGACAGTATTATGGCCTCACATCAAGCAATCGCTAATTACTAAGGGCATGAAAAGGGTGCTCTAGCACTAATGTATATTAATCACATAAAGACTAATGTACACATTCCTAGACAAAAATGATATAACAATAAATTAGATTAATTTCCTTTTCATTGGCTGGTCAATAAGTCTAGTTCTATGAAACACTAATATATATTTATCTGCTGGAACATAATGCTATTTTACTATTTTATTAGTTATTGCCCTTATTGCATAAAGTCATCCTCCTTTTTAAATGCCAGACCATAACAGATAACGTGTGATGATAATAAAACCAATGAATACAAATTGGGGTCTGAAATTAATCTATTCTAGAAGTGTTACATTTTCACTGCCTGTTTTGGTCATTAATGTTAAGGAAGTAAGAAGTATTGAATGAGAATGTCATAACCTTTACCAGTGTGTAACAAAACACCACAAAGGAAAAAAATGGTCTTTGATCATCCTGTGGAGGCTGTCAGACCCTGGATGATGATTAATAACTGTGAGACATTTAGAGGTAATTTTTCAAATTCTATCCAATTTAGCATAATCTATAATACATAAGATTAAGAGCTAGTTCAGGCTGGTGCTTTCAGTCAAAGGCAAAACTTTTAAAGAAAATATTTTAGATAAACTAGGATCAATGCCCTTTGGGTAGAACAAAGACTAATGAGGAGTTAGCAGCTCGGTGACCACCCACTGATTCAGGGACTGCTAATCAAAGCAGGGTCAAAAGCGGCTATTGTTAGATATGAGGAGTGTACCATCAGAAATGACCATGAACACTGGCTACCAGGAGAATGAACCCCAGCCACAGTGTATGGATCTTCACTGTTTGAGTGTCTGTTTGAGCAGAGAGGTGGTTTAGCAGGTATTTGACTTTGTGTGTTCATCAAGCAGGGCAACTGGCTCTGCTCACCCTTTCTGAAAAGAGTAATGCCACACAAGGGACTCTGAGTGCAGATTACACTCACAGTCATTTCTAGCAGTGAAGTTCTCTAGCGTGATTTCAGCATTTCAATCTGCATTTTTCTGATGAGAATGTAAGGTCTTTGAAAATTCATGGCTTCCACAGCCCAAATTGGCAGAGACCAGAAAAACAGGACTATTTATGGTAATGGTTAAATATCCCACCCCTAATAGTTGTAGCATTAATGATGATTAAAGATAAGATTAGTAATGCTCAGGAAACTGAAGTATGAGAGACCAATGTTGTAAGGTGCTGCAAAACTTGGAAGTGTGGAATAGTTTGCATTTCCCTTGGAGGTGCTCAGCAGACTGCTGGATCAGGCCTCACCTCTTCCACAGACCTCTTCTCAGGGAGAATATCCACGTTATGCAATGCAGTAAACTTGTACCTGCTGGTCAAATCTTTTCCAGAAACCAACCCAAAATAATCATGTTAGCAAAGCATTAGCAGAATAAAACCAATTCAAAGCCCAGCTGTGCATCTGCTGTGCTGTTTTGTTTGTACCAGCTACTGGGACCAGTTCTTGTTGACAGTGACTCGGGAATGCTACAGCATTTCATTAGAGGTGGTCAACATGCCTAAAGGTCCTGAAACTGCAAAATAAAATCATGTGGAAAGTTGAGAGAAATTACCTCAGACCAAAAACTTGTGAGTTCTGGACTTGTGAGTTTTCCCAGTCTGAAATTGTTCTGCTATGTGACAGGGTTCTATCTAAGCCATCGTGAAAGAATTAGAAACTTTTTTTTAAATCTAGATTTGGAACAAATGTACACAAGATAAGTTTTAGAATGTGTGCCTGAGCTTCCCCATTTTACAGCTAAGGAATAAGTATGGAATAACCCCCACTGTGAAGGTAAGCAATTTTAATGACCTGGGGACAGAGTTCTGTGGGATAGGATGTGCTCTAAAGCAAATGCTGATTTATGTATTTCTCTTTTATCTTCCCTTTTGCCAAGCAACTTCAAATCATACTATATAAGTGATCCTGGTTAAATTACCCCCTTTGAACAGAGAAAGTTAATAAATATTTTTGAGGAACGGAAGGTGATGGAAGAAACAGGGAAATAAACTCTCATTTTTCAAGAAAAGTCTTGGTATGTGCATATAACAAAAAATATTGTAACAGTTCTCTCAATAGATAGGAACCTTGTCACTAAGATAGGGATAAAAAAAAAGTCCCCTATTTACTAACTGCCACTTATAATGGAGAGAGAATTGATTTACTGGTTTAAAAGCAACTGTCAATCTAGAAGTTCCTGTAATATCTAAATCAATGTCTTTCAAGTCTGCGTGAGCAAAACAAAACCTTATCAGCTGAACAGCAAAACAGCTTTTCATATTAATCAGTAGGAACTTGATAAATTCCACTGATGTAGAAAATTAGCACCTTTGCATGTTTCCCAGATTTTGATTTCATTTTGGACATTTGGTCATGCATTATAAGCACTGCCTGGCTGGCTGAAACTATTTCAGTTGAAATCCATTATTTCTAGGAGAATTATGTGCCTTGTTAGTGAAATGCGAGCTATTTCCACTCCAGCATCTGCACTGCAGTTGATCTATTATTAACGTTGAGCTCATTAAAAAAATGAAAGAATCTGATTTGTGTCTTTGAGGTGGGGGCTACTGAGGCTTCTGGTGAAACAAATAAGCCGGCTGTGCTGCTTCCAGTTGACACAGCTGTCAGAAAAGTGTTGGCTGCCACTGCACCGTGTAGGGATGCTCAGCTCTGAGGCCTTGTAGCCATATGTAAACAATACCACGCCAGTGACAGGTTTATAATGCTGGAGACAACATGTGCAGCTGTTAGCCACTGGGTTTTATAGCGCAAAACAAATGTTTTTCAATGTGTAGGCGTTTGGCACAAAGCCTCCTTAGCGGCAGTGAGAAGGGGAGGATGAGTGGCTGACAGCAGCTTTATGCCTACCTGATAGCGCTGTCCCACGCTGTGCTGAGGAAGGGGACTCATTCTCCTTGTGTCCTCATCTTTCCCTTGGTGGCTCTTCAGAGGAAACCATGTTCCTGTCAACTGCATACATGGTTTTTGTGGCTTAAAACAATGAAGGGTTTCCCATGGGGAAAGAGAGAAACATCACTTTAGGATTGGGATGCTCTGCGAGCAGCTGATTTAGGCTGTGTGTCTCAAAATAGCCACACTGAAAGGAGAGCACTAGAAATCAGGGTGTGTTTGAGTTTGGAAATTTTCACCAAAAAAGCTGTTAAGATACAGCTTTGTCAGCAACGTAAGTTTAAACATGTTCTTCAAATCTTGCTGGCTTCTAAACCTTTTTTGAGAGAAAGATCACTGAACAACCTGGTTAATACATTGTTAGTCACTAAGTCATGGTAACCTAGTAGGAAGCACTAGTATAGCAAATGGTCTGGGACCCGTTCTCTAGCCTTGAAGGCAGTGTCACTGCACAATTTTTGCCTCGGTGGTTAAATTCTCTTCCGCTACACTGCTTGGATCTCATTGACATCCACGGCAATGGTCCCTGGCCTATGTTATTCTCTCACCCTAGACTGGCATTGACTAGGAAAGTGCCAGTTATCACTGGTCAAATATATGCATAAGGAGTACACAAACAAATAAAGGGCATCGTGGGCCAGGGCTTGTAGTTATGTCCTTGTCACATTTAGTGTAAAAGTACAGATGTAGCTTTAGAACAGATGGTAGTGTTAAACCCATTTTCATTAACTGTTAATTGTAAGGACAAAGGGCCGCTACAATATACTGAAACTCCCCTTTGCAGTGAGGCAGATGCAGTCCCTTGAATCTCAAGATGCAACATTCAAAAAGACTTTAACGATAAACAAAAATGGTGTCTTGCTAACAAAATAACAAATCTACAGAAAATAAAATATCCAGGGAACCTATCGCAGATTCCTGTCTGCAAACACACTGATCACAGAAACCTGCAGGATCAACTACTTATGCAAATGTTCTCCTTCCTCTTAGTTGGGGGGGTGTTGTCTTCTTCACAGATAATTTTTTTCCTTAGTATTTTTAGAAAGAAGCGATGTTTCTGAATGAAAAAGATAGAAAATTCAAGAAAATCCAGGAAATGTATTTTTCTTACTTTGAGTTGTCAGCAACGTGCTGAATTCAGAATGATATTTCCTTTTTTATTTAAAGTATCTTCTTCTCCCAGCTAAATTGAACTTTCAGATCATGTTTTTCAATAACAAATATTTTTGTTTGTGCCTCAGAAGCAAATGAAAACTAACTTACAAACTTTTTTAAAAGTAACTTTTGTCCTTCCTGAATTATTTTAAAGGGAAGATTAAATCTCCCCGTTTGACTTTAAATAGTTTCAGTGTGAGAATACAATATTCAGCAAGAAATGTTAATATAAGCAAAATAATTACGTTGCTATATAGCTGGGTGGAAATCATATAGGGAATGATCTTGAATTGAGAAATAAAAATCAGTAATTGAGCTATATTTTATACTTAGCAGCATGTCCAGAAGACTGGGTAACACGTTTGTGAGAATTATTCCATCATATGTCTTTGGCAAGAGCTGTTAGTTATTGCATTCTAAGGCCTTCATCATCTAACTTTAATTTTTTAAGTTTTTTCACATCCCTGTCAATATTGCTATTTTTTATGGACTGCAGGAAGTAATGGCTGTTTATGACACATGCTACTTACGAAATGCTCCTTTTTCTATCAAGATCATAGCATAGTCATCTATAAAAACTGCATATTCTTGTTAGAAAAAGCAGACGCAGCTGGAAAGGGAATTTCAATTTTGAGCGACTATTTGTATGTGTGGTGCACAGTTCCATAAACAGCTTCCAGCCTTCCATAAGTACTCTGCCTTTTATCTCTGGGTGGAGTTTTATAGCCATTGTAATCTTCATCCTCTAATAGACAAAACCCTGCAAACACAGATGGATGATGAGATTGATGATGGTGCTTTCCCACATCTGCCCTTTCTTCCTTCCCTAACTAGTACTGGGAGATGACATACCACCCCTGCACAAGGCATCTGAAAGACTTGCTCCTGTTTTAACTCTGTCTGCTACACAGGTGGAATGTGTTGAGTAGCCACAGGCAGTTCTAATGCTATCTCTTTCACCAAGGTGACAAGTTGCTCCCTTTGCCTTCCAAGACAGAGACTTATCCTGTGCTTCGTGAATCATGTGCTCCATGACCCCCATGGGAACATCCTCAGGTTCTGCAACAGGGCTGGGTGGTAGCCTTTGTTTAGTTCAGGTATTAATTGTAATGAATAGAGGTTTTCCTCACTCTTTAAAAGAAAATTTAATAACTTGATATTCTTGAAATATCACAACGTCAAGTCATCTACTGATGCAGTTCATAGCTCACTCACACTTTCCTGTGTTTGTAATGAGCAGTTGAAATTACGTATTTAAAAATGTCATTTAAATAAGTGTTAAATTTGGCATAAAAAAATTAGGATGATGTAGATAATACAAGGTCAGAGTGATGGTAATTGAACGATATAATTCTTGTAATATTACTGACTGATGATCAATGGAAAAATGACAAAAATGGCACAACAAAAACATGAGGCAGAAATTGTCAACATTCATATCCATCTGAAATCAGAAGTAGAAAGTCTGTGCCTAAATATATATAAAATATTGTATAAATTAAGTCCCTTTACATTTCCTCTGCCCATATGTTAACATTATCCATGATCTCAAGTCTTTTTTCCATTTGTCTTATGCTTGTGGATTTGTTCACAGAAACACTGTTTCTGTCATATCACTTCTGAGAGTCACATCTTCCTATAACCTCAGCTGAAATTTCTAAGCATATCTTTATCACTTCTTGATATGTATGTATGTATGTATGATATGTATGTATGTATATATATGTATTTCCAACCTTCTTAGACCTACCTCAGCAAGGAAACCTGTACCTCCTTTTAATGGGGGGATGTGAGGGGGACTAACACCTCTTCTCATCAGAATGTAAAAACTCATCCATGCCACCACAATTTGCCAAATACTTTGGAAAGAAAAATGGAGCCTTATCTAACTTACAGATGTGGT
>JAYRBT010000082.1:106681170-106697262 GCA_036023395.1 Myiotriccus ornatus
CTAGTAACTGTGGTGGTAGTGGATCAAAGGTTGGACTTGATGATCTCAGAGGTCCTTTCCAACCCATCTGATTCTATAATTCTATGAAATAGAGAAAAAAATTCTTTATATTATTTTTAGGTGCCATTTTGAACAAAACATCCACAATTTTGGTGACTACAATTCTGTGAGATCTGACACCAATTGCATGAGACATACTCTGTTGCTTAAAGCTCCCCAGGCCCTGGTTTGTTTCCTAACAACATTTCCATTCAACACTAGTGGCAACAGACTGTGGCAAAAGTCTAATACTTTCATTATTGAAAATCTTTAAAAAAAAATGAAAAGATTTTACTGCTGTTGGTGAATCTTTCTGTATGGTGAAGTAAGAGGAGAGATGAATGGGCATGATACAAATAATATTTTTTGGTGCACCTATTTTCTGGTTTATAAGACACTCTGCCACCTAAGAGGAAGATAATTTATAGTAATCAACTCTACAAACCTTGCTCCTGTCGTTGCTGTTGCTTTATGTTAGCAGATGAAGGAGTAAAGAAGAAGTACTTTCAGTTTAGCAGTTATATACCTATCTTGCAGGATGGAAGCATACTGCACCTAGGAAACAGATTGCACTTTCATCTTCACCCTTTTATTTCCCCTTTTGTAAGCCAAAATTTTGTTTTTGCTCAACTATATATACATGCATACACACACACACACACAAATTTATTTACTGTATGAAGAAGTAGCTGTATGAAGTGTAACATTCACAACCACGCTGTGTATCTACCTTCTTAGCCAAAGGAATGTGTTACACCAGTTCCATGTGTGCATTGGGCCAAGATGAACAGAGATTACCAGCAGCAGAGACTTTGCAGAAGTATAAAAGAGATATAGGCCAGGTAAAGTTTTTACTAGTGTAGTGGCACACCTTCTATGTTTAAATATAAAGCTGTATTTTATGCTTTATTGAAACGTTTGCTGGTTTTAACAGTTACTGTTTTATCAAGACCTGCATTCCCAAGAGCTCCTGATGAAGTCAATGAGAGTTTTGTGTAGACAGGGGTTTTGGGACATAGCTCATAATAGAAAAAATGATTGATGTGAGTATGAATACAGATGTATTGATCGGTTGATTTCTCCAAAAACAGTCTGACACAAGTCCAGTTGGCAGAGATCAACTGGAGGAAACAAAAATATGGGCATTTATTTCCTGGGACTTGCAATCCTGCCACTTGAACCAACAGACTGCATAACATCCTAATGTACTTGGCCAGTGCAGCAGCCAGCAAGATTACCATTCATAGACTTTGAAATGAAACACCCTTCACCCTGTTTATGCTTCATGCATGATTAAGTGCAAAGAAAGCAAGCCATATCAGTATGACAATCTGTCAAGGAGAGGAACCTTTTGCACAATGATAAAGCAAACATCTAAACACATTTTCAGTGTAAAACCTCTTGTGTTGTTTATAGAGTATTACAGGAAAACTGTGTTAAAAGGACATTAAGGCTGAAAAGTCAAGCTTCTCAAAGTCAGGAAATAATGGAATTCAGGCTGCCTGTAAAAAAACCATTTTGTTCTTTTGGTAATATTCATTATTATTCAGTAATTAGGTAGCTGCATTCTGTATCTTTGCATAGGACCTAGACCTTCCTCTGAGAAGAGCATCAATAGTGCTCAGTGAGTAAGAGGCTATTCAGTATTTTGTTTGACTTTATTATTCAGTGAGTTTTTGTCTATTTACTCACATATGCTATTCAGTGACACTTCACACTCCAGCATCCCTTATGTCACTTCATAAATTGAAGGAATAAGCCAGGTTGGAAGGGACCTCAGAAAGTTTCAGGACCCTGAAAGCGGGGTCAGCTGTAAGACAAGATGTGGTTGCTCACAACCTCTCTGGAAAACCTGGTCCACTGCTTAGTTATCCTCTTTGTGAAAAAGGGTTTCCCTAAATCCAGTCTCAACCTCTCCTCATTCCACTTATCCCCATTGCCTCTTGTCTTCCCATCACACTGGAAGTGCCAGGCATTGGCTGTTTTGTAACCTCCACACAGGTGCTTGGGGAACTGTTGCTAGATGCTCCCCAAGCTGCCCCTTCTCCTGTCTGAGCCAGGCCTGGTCCCTCAGCTTCTCCTCAATGGTTAAGTGCTCAGATCCCAACTGGTGACTCTCTGTTGAATTCCCTCCACTTTATCAATGTCTTTCCTCTACTGGGCAGGGCAGGTCAGAAAAGATCAGAGTACTCTAAATGTAGTGCAGTGGGTGTTGACTAGAGACATATAATGTCTTCCCTGAATCTACGGCCTATGCTCTGATTGATAAAACCCAAGATATTTTTGGCCTTTGCAGGCAGGGCACACTGCTGGCTCATGCTCAGCCTGATGTCCTACTAGACCATCAAGCCCTTTCCTGCAGAGATGTTCCCAGGCAGTCAGTCTCCAGGCTATGTGATTGCACAGGGTTTCTTCTTCACAGGTGCAGAGCCCTACCTTTGTCCTTGCTGAATTTTGTAAGATTCCTGTCAGCCTATTTAGGTCCCTGGGGATGGCAGCTTTACCCTCAAGCAGTCCCTTCCAATCTGCTGTGACCTGCAAACATGAGATTAATCTTCTCTAAAACATCAATAAAGATAAAAGGATGGTTCCCAGGATAGATCCCTACAGTACTCTAATAATTACAGGTACACCAGTAGAGTAAATCTGTTAGAGACTGCCTTGCACGACCAATCATCCAACCATTTTTTTATCCATCTAGTTGTGAACCCAGCCAGACCAAAATGTCCTGTGAATGCTGCCATCCCCACCTTCAGAGGAAATGGATTGTGAGTGAAGGCATTTGCCACTGTTGGAAGAGTCTCCCTCTGTTCTGCATCACTTCTTGCAGAACTACACATGCCTTCTGCCTGTGGCTCATGTATCTCATGAAGACTGGTGCTGCTGCACACTCCTGCCCCGTGGCCTCTCTCACAACAAATAAATAGCATTCCTTATTTTTTTATTGTGCAGTATGCAGTCCTGTGACTAATTTACTGCATGTTCTTCAGTTCTTCTGGTTAGAGATGTGGGTATTTCAGCACAGGCTTTTCTAGGGAGCTCACTCCCAGAAAAATAAGGCAGTGGAGGTGGAATTGTTCTGATGTGGAATTGTCTCTGCTGAATTCAACTTACATTTAAAATGCATAAGGATTTAGCTTTATGTAGCACATTATGAATTCAGACAACAACTCTCAGGAGTTTTTAGTTGGGCCCAGGAATAGTCTCAGAGGCTAAATTTGTGCACCCAGGAAGTGAAAAACACATACCAAGAATTATTCAGATGTTCAGACATCTGGCTTTGGAGCTGTCTGTCAACCACCACCTCTCTCCACTGACAGTTGTTGGAAGTTTGTTGTGATTTGCTTCTTATGACTTCAGAACCCCTGGTAGACCATAGCTCTCCAAGGAAGCATTGAAAACCACACAAGTGTGTTGTTGTAGTCCCATCCTCCCTCCAGAGAGGCCACCTTCTTTTCTACCACACATCAGCAGGCATCTTACAGGTAAGAGCTACTTTTGAGCAGGTGTTGCTGCCTAATTCCCTGAACAAAGATCACCCATTCACTGAACAGAGCAGAGACCTCGGATTATAAAGTTTACATGTTACAAATATTATCAGGCAATTGAAGACATACATGTACACGCCAATTTCCTGACTTGTCATCAAGTCCGATATTTCTGTATAGTATTTGACTTTGGGAAGCTCAGTAGAAATCCTTTAAATAGGCTTAAAAGTTTGTTTGCCTAGGTAACTATGAGAAACCAATTAAGCTGCTCTACACCACCTTCACTCTGGAGATGCGGGAGCTGTGTGTGCGTGTGCAGATGTAACACAGTTTAGGCTCCTTTACATGCTGAAATTAAGGTCAGGTAAAGCTTCTTCAAGTGGCTTTCAACATAATAGCTCATCTGATGTGAGTCAACTAGATGACAGCAGACTCAGATCTTTCTCAAAGCCTAAATTGTGCAACAACAACAAAAAGAGGTACAGATCTGAGGTCAACAGGAAGGCTATCAATTATACAGAAACATAAAAGATGGCATTACGGATGGGATAGAGAGACATAAGGAAACATAAATTGATTCAGAGTTTTCAGATAAAGAGGAAATGAAAAAGTAGCATAACAGAATTTAATTATATGCTTCAAGATTGAATGGGAAACATGGGTCTCAAATGAGTCAGACTCCAGAAGGACTTCCTACGTACATGCCTGAAGGTAGTAGGTTTGGAATCAAGTACTTGCAATGAAAGTACCTGAGTGAAAATTCAGGCAGAATTTCATGAGTAATAAATATCCATCTCAATAGCAGTGCTGTTCTGCACTCTTTTTAGAAATATTTTCATTGGTCTAGATAACCTGTGTCCATCACTGAAGAAAATTTACATACTTGAAGCAGCTAGGAATTTACTGAGAAAGCCAGACAAGGATAAGCATGTTAGGGCAAAATTAAATTAGGGCTGTGAAAGTGTAAGCTTCTGACTACAGGCTAAAAAGTGTTGCAGAACATTTTCATGCTTAAAGATTTCTCTTAAGAGTGGCTAGCAATGGATCTTGTTTTGAAAAAAAAATAAATTTGAGCCAATCTACAGCTCTCTAAAAGCTGGAACCACGGCTTAACATATCCCCATTCCTTTCTAAAATGAGCAGCTATTAAGTTACAGAACAGAGTTGGAAGAGACCTCTCTGTACTAGGCACTCCAGCTACCAGTGAAACAGGAGGAAAAACAGATCACCCATCACTAACAGCAGACTAAATTAATTGAACTCTAGTGATAAGTGGTGTATAACAAAAGGTTTACGAACTGAAGACAGGTCAAAAATCCTCTGTTGTTACAGATTGCTGCAGACTGGCCATGTCAGCAATGCTTACAGACAGAAATGACAGCAGCATGAACCTATTAACAATAGTGTTCTTAGAAATGATGGAATGTGCACTCGTAATTTAGTTCTGTACTCTGACTGCAGTACTACAAAGGACGGAGTAGTCTGTGTTTGCAGGCTTACAGTATCCTCAGCTCACCTCTTCCACGCAAATTACCATATTTATCAATGGTTCCATCCTAAGCCATAGCTTTCAGGCTATAGAACTGGCTGTGAAAACCGTGATAGCACATTTCTATCCTGAAATTTGGCAAAATAAAAGTGCTTGGTGGAAATGGTTCAGTTTTGACTATGATTGCATGGTTAAATAATTGTGAAAGCTTGAATTAAACTGGGAGAGTTGAAATAAAGAGGTTTCATAAAATCTTGATTATCACATGAAATTCAAATAAGAAAGAACATTTTGGCTCCCATTGTGACTGGTGACAGTCTCTGTAAAGGAAGAGGTCTTCCTCATCCCTTCACTCTGCATGGGAAATGTCAGCTAAATAGCTTCACTACTGCATTTGGTAGGTATTACTAGAAGGTTAGTTTACCACGTCTAAATTAAATCTCTCTTTCTGGCCTGAATCATTCACAGAAATACATGTGAGAGCACCCTGGCGTCCCGTGAATACGAGGAGAAAGAAAATTCTTCTGGATAAGCTGAAAACCAAGGAAAAATAAATTGAGGTGGATGGGGGACAGCAGCAAGCTTCTCTGTATTTCTTTCTCTCTTATTCTGGAGATGAAGAGGTGGTGGGAGGTGTTTGTGTGCTTTTTGTAGCCTTTTAGGCTCCTTTACTTTCTGAAGGTAAAGAAAAGCTGACTTTGATTTCTGGCAGACATACCAAAAGGCTGACAGCACTGTGTGTTATTCATTTGCACTCTATGAGTCATTGCTCACTCTGTTAGTCAAACAAAATTATTTTGAGTAAGGGGAAAGGTGAAGAATAGTCCAAAACAGAATTATAGGCCTCTCTGTACCATGTTTTATTAACAAATTTAGAAGCAGCTGGGTGTTAGGACAAACAAGGAGCTGACCCCTCGGATAGCAGAAAGCAGAAAGGTGAATTTTGCCCTCAGTTGCATAAATACTTGAGATCTTAATTTCTTCTCTCCAGATCCCCAAGCCTTGTACATCAAATGTTTCTAAGCACAATATAACAATTTGCCTTCCTAAATATGTGGTAC
The DNA here is from genome assembly GCA_036023395.1 of Myiotriccus ornatus. Classification (NCBI taxonomy): domain Eukaryota; kingdom Metazoa; phylum Chordata; class Aves; order Passeriformes; family Tyrannidae; genus Myiotriccus; species Myiotriccus ornatus. Next base: position 106,687,248 of record JAYRBT010000082.1, read on the forward strand.
TACTAAACCCACTAAAAATAGTTTTGGATAAATTCACCATTCCTTTATACCATTTCACTGATATGACTCAAAGCATTATTAGACAGAAAAATACCACAGTAATCCTGGTTGTTCAAAAAGGTGGCAAAGAGAGTCTCTCAGATGAAAGCATTGCTTAGAAACAAAAAATAAATTAAAAAAAAAAAAGTCTCTACTTTTGCCTCTCAGTTGGACTTGGAAATCAAAATAGGGCTTTGAGACCATGTTTCTCCTGAAGTGCACAAGCAAAGTTAGCTCACAGGCGGAAAATGGAGCTGGACTGGGACATGCTGTGTTTTGGAAGCCATGTGACCCACCAGCAAGCACCATGTCCTAAGCTGCTGACTTCCATTAGCTCTGCCACCTCCACACATCCCACTGCTCCTGGCCTTCGAGGTGCTCAGAGTTCCAGAGGTTTCTCTGAACCTCACAGCCCTCCCAGGTATTTGACTATCTGAGTGAAATAGCTATTACCAGAAGCTGTTGCACTGGAACTCAGGTTTAAGTAATTCATTTTGACAACAATGGGGAGGTTAATTGATCAGTCATTAATTTTCTTGCTTTGTAGTTTTTCTTAATTACCTCCATTACATAGAAGGTCTGCAAGGCGTGTTCCTTGGTGAGCATGCCTACTTTTTATTGCTTTTTGCAAAAGTACAACATATGTGTAATTATTCAATGCCATTCCATCTCTCAGCATCCCCTTTGGCACAGCATATTCCATTTCTGAACTCCTCTAGACAATAGCTAACTTTTCTTCCCATGAAAAATGCTGATCGTATATGCTGCAGCAGGAATTCAAGTACTGACAGAAATGTCAAGAAACAAATACCTCTTTCCAGACCTGACAGCTTTTCCTGTGAAAATCCTGTAATGGACTTGTGGAGACAATCAGGAGCAAACACAGACACAAATGTTTCTGTTCCTCTTTTAAGTTCCCCCACACACACACACAACCTAGTAAAGAGAATATTTTTTATGACAGAAAGCTTTATTGCAAAACCATGCAGTGACAGCAGGGGTGACCCATGCAGGTCTCATTCTGTTCTGATACTTCACAGTGGGCAAGTCTTTTTATGCCAGCGTGTATTTCTGCTGTAGATCCTGTTGTTACGGTTATAAGGTAGGAGGCATGTCATATCCTTTATGTATTATTTCATTCTGGGGGCTGCCAGATGCAGGAGACTTATCCTAGTCTCTCAGTAACTTTAGGCTGAAGTGTAAGGAGACAGAAGCTGTGTGCCTGACTGAGCAGAGATGGTATGGCTTCCAGGAAAGGAAGGCACTGGTGAGCAAGGGATGTACATGCACACCTTTGTGCAGGCACAGAGCACCGATCACAAGTTACAAGAGGAGATTTCTGATTTTAACTCTTGGAACAATTGCTTCAGCTGAACAAAATCAAGTTCATGCAACACAAGTCTGACAGAGAATTGAGCTGGAAGGAAGGCAAGGCATATTCACGTTTAAATAGCTAAGCTGCATCAGCAGAAGTCTGAAATCTTCCAAAGTCACAGGGGTACAACTGCAGCTCAGGGTTCACTCACTCCCTGTTATGTCTGTCCCACGGGATATGTGATATCTGCTGGCCACATGCTGTCCCTGTGCCAGGAAGAATCTCAGGTGTGCACTGTTTTTCTTGTCCTGATTTCCCTGGAGAAGAACACTGTAGCTGAGAAGGAGCTGTGTTGCACTCTCCTCTCATGCACTGCTGAGAGGCTGGGTAGGGTGTGGAATGAGGTGAATAAATCACTTGCTCTGCAGTCTAGATGTAGAGGCAAGGTTTTCATTTTTAACAGCAGAAAATCTGTGCACACCAAGCTTCTTACAACCTGGAAAATATGACCCCACTGACCCCACTGAGCTCTACGAGATTGCTTAGCAGAGAGGAAATGGAAGTAGTTCATGACTATTTTTAAATTTCATTGTAAGAAAGACAGCTTTACCTTGGAAAAGAAATTCATAAGACCCTAGGCACAATAGTATATGATAGAAGAATTAAGACATACGTGAGTTGTAAGGAGATAAAAATCTCTCTACTCATCTTGTACTTTCCCATAGGTCATTTAATGAGAAACAGTGAGAGTCAAAGAGCAAAACCTCTCTGACCTTGTGTGCCATTTTATAACTAAATGGCAGGACAAATTTTTGGAGTATTAGATGTGAATGCTCATCATAGTATCCACCCAATTATATATAACAAACAATTGTATTTTCCTTTTATGTCTCTCTAAATTCTCTACCAAATTCTGATGCCTCGCACATCGTGCTTCCATTCCAGTAACATTTGAAGCCTTTCCTCACTCTTCACTTACCACATAGCATTTTGTTTCTCTGTCATATTCACATCAACCCACTCTTCAAACCCATGACCAAACATTTTTACGAAACTACTGTGATTACCTCACAGGAAACCTCCACCTGAGATACAATCCTCAGCTTAACAGCTAAAGAAGTCAAAGCACTCCCTAAAAGACTTGTTAGAATCTTCAAAGGGAGGACCCAGGGAGGTCCCCAAAATGGAAAGGCCACAAAAGTTATTTGTGTTTAGTTCTCTGAATTGAAAGTGTGGAGAACGGATTTTCTTCCCTAGAGAGATACTGCTACATATTTTTTCTGCAATGCAACTACTATAGCAAAACAGTGCAAGTTCAACAGCAAAATGGCCTTATATTTGGAGAGAGCGGCACAGACAAGAATCCGAATATCAATGGCCTATCTCACTGTTTTTTTAGCGTATACAATCATCATTACCTTGTTTTTCTGTCCTTCACCCTTAATTACCAATGGTTTATCGGAAGAAGATGATAACTATGGAAATGCAATCATGCACTTAAAGACACCAAAAATTCTCTTTCTGAAAGATTCACACTGTGTTCAGTCTTACAGGTAAAGCAGCTGAGATCTCTCAGAGCTGTGATCTCCTCACAAAAGCCTGTTGCTCAGAAGCCAGGTGGTGAACCTGCTCCTGCTTTCCCTGTTCTTCTCATTCCCTTCTCTCTGTGTGTTTAAATAATGTGCACCTTATGCCCGTCCCCCCAACTGTTACATTAATTCTTATGGGAAATATTTCTCTGCTAGCCATTGCCTTTTTCAGGAACTGATCCTTGAAAGAAAACAGAGTAAATGGGACAGTTAGATGGGCCAGACCTGAAGCAATGATGCTGAACATCCATGCCTCTGGAGAAGCTCCAGGAATGAGTTTAGCTTGAGTGCTTAAATCTCTGTAATAGAACATCCAAAAACTACGGATACCAAAACTTTAGGAAAACCTTAGATAAGTTTTGTGCATCTCTTCCCAGTAAAACGGTGCTTGGGTCTTCAGGGGAAGCCAAATAATGTTTCAAAGTTAGTTCCCAGAGATTGCTAAGAAAGTAAAAGACTAGAATCTCACAGATATGCATATTCAACTACCATTGCTCTGAAGCTGTGTCTGTAGTACCAGACTTTTTTTACTTTAAGGGACTTTCTAATACTTCGTTTCTTGCACTGTCTTTAACCAGCTCTTTCAAGCACTATCTAAACTTCTGTCTCCATGGTTTTGAGGTATTTCAGGGTATCAGGTTGCACTACTTTTATCATAAAACACGATCTTATTCTTGCAGACAGCCTAGTTAAGATGAGAAATGCCATCTACTCTATGGGAATATGGAAATTCAGTTCTACAGCTGTGGAACATTCTTTTGCCGGTAGTAGTTACAACACTCAGTCACTTTTTAAAAAAAACATTATTTTATGTTTGTTAGAAGCACAGAACACTATAGTTTTTTAACTAACTCCTGCTTTCTAATTAAAACTAGCACAAGTCAAAGTTATAAATTATCATTTTTCTTCTTAAAAAACTTTACCATACAGCTTCTCGAGTTAGCAAAGGTTACTGGATATTAAATCAGTAGCTCAGCAGATAAAATTTGTCTATCAGCGATAGATAAAATTTAAAAGAGTTATATTCTATTAAATAAGGAAATATAAATGCTGAGACTGTAAACATGGTTAGATCCAAAGAAGTTCTTCAACGCCACAGGCAAGAGAACGAGTCAAGAGCAGTGTGCTCTTGCAGACTTTTCCATAAGATTTGTTCTTCCACTTCAGCTTTCCTTTATAGGCATGTCTGTAGTTTGTTCCTGTCTTCTCTGTTTGATTTCAAAAGTATTTTCTAGCTTTAACGTAGCTCTCCTATGCACTGATGAACTTTTAAATAATTAAAATGCTAACAGTTCATTCAAGCTATTATGCAACACACTCTTCAAAGTAGCAGGCAAAGGATCAAAACTGGGAGAAGGAAGACCTTTCTGTGCTACTTGGTTTTGACTTCCTTTGTTTTTCTGACAGAGTCTATTCGAGGAGAACTGAGAAGTGTGCTTTGTTACTGGTTCAATAACCAGGAATTAGCAGTGTTGTGTCATTATTCATCTTTTCTGTTTTGATCATTTAAGCAATCTTTTCAAGTTGTTTTCCTTCTGGATATATTATCTGACATGCAGCAACCAGATTTTTCACAAAGCTCTTTGGTGCCCATGGGTACACATGTAGCTGATGCCTGTTCAAGTGGCAGTTTCACAGCCTTCAGAGGTATGCTGCATCATCCAAGAAAACAATTGCTGCACTATGAGGCTCAAGACACTCTTAAAATCATCATCTCAAAACAATGACATAACTTGGGAGGGGAGGTGAAATTTAGGCAAAGAACAATGATAAATTAAATACCTTGGACTTCTGAAAATACACTGTTTAATTGTTTATACAGGAATCTAGAAATGGGAAAAAATAAAGTGGAGAAATCTTGACTTAGAGAAGAAGGTTCGTAGAGTTAAAAAAAGAGATACAGAAACCTCTTCAACTTGGCTAAATAAAAGAAAGTGAAAAGAAGGCTAAGCTAAGTACCCACAAAAGTGAACAAAGTTTCAAAAACATATTACTGCTCCTTTGCAATTAATGGGAAGTTCACTGCTGAGATGCCACAGTTCTGCTACAATGAGAAGTGGTATGTGAACCCTAAAAACGCACAGGATTGGGCAAATAAAGAAGGATTGTCTGAAGGATTATAAAAACAAAACAAAAATGTGTGTTGATGTGACTGGTACCCCCTGGTCCTGACAGTAACTTTTATAAATTTCGATAGCTGTACATGCATTTATGTCTCTATAGAATCACATATATCAAGACAAAGAAATTGGGATTACTTCTAAAATGAAATTCTTCTCAGAAGCAGGAATTCCCGTTGCAAATCTCCAGGGTCCCAGGTAAAATTCCCAGATAATAAAACCCACATGGAAGTTTGGTATATTATATTTCAGGTAAGTGTGTTAAATAAGTTGATAGCCAAATTTCAATATTAATTTTGACATTTTAAATTCTACTTTCACCTTGAATGTCTCAGGTGTACGAATGCCAAACCTTTACTATTTTGTATGTATATATGTACATTATCTTGCTTCAATATAGCATCAGCAAAAAAGACAGACATCATTACCTGCATTTTGAAAGAGGAAAAACACATGCAGAGCAATGAAGTAGTTTAATCAAGTATATTCACAAAACCAGTGGCAGTGTCATGATGGAATCCAGAAGTATTGAAACATTTTTTAAGAGTTCACACTTAGTCATAATTGCATCATTTATTTAGTGGTTAACATTACAGGAAGTCAAAGTGAGAATACATGTTGCTTATGAAGAAAAACAATTTATTGACATCAGTGTATAAATGCAGTATTTTGACATGGAAATGGAGAACAGCTATGAATTCTACAGATGACTTTCTACCTCAGAAACAGCTTTTCATGTTATAAAAGTGTTAAGTTTATTCAATTTAGTAACAACGTTGTTAGAGAAACACCCTTCTTTGTATGTAATGTGCAGTTTCAACTACTGTTAGACCCTCCCCCATCTGCAATTGTAAACCCTAAGCTCACTAGCCCTGTTAGTAGAATTTATAACTTTTCCCTGCCTTCCATCTCCCGTACCCACGTTTAGATATTCCCTTGCATGTTAAACTCCCTAGAAATCCTCCCAGATTCCACACATTCCATGCTTTACTGATAAAAAGCTAGCTCACACTGCAATAAAGGACATTTGGTCATTTGGCCATTTAACCATTTTGCCTCTTTGTCTTCACTGTTGGTGGAGTATCTTTGAACTCACGGTCTGAAAATCTCGGTGGTGTTACAGCTTTCACCGCAGGTAGTAACTGTCCTGCTGCCTAGACTATTACCCAGCAAAATGAGTTGTGGCATCAGGGCCAAGCTTTCCTATAGGATGCACTCCATGAAATGGCTATGAACAGCTCTTGCTTTTCTTGAAGTAATGACAAGGTTGTCATTCAAGTTGCCACGGTACCTGCTTTTAGATGCCCAGCCTGTTTTCTGAAGGCCAGCATGACACTCTGGCTGTCATCAAATAAAATAATTTTAAAAAATGCAACAAAATAAAATAAAATAAAACTAAATAAAATAAATTAAACAAAATAATTTTTAGAAAGTGATTCCATTTGAGAGATACAATGACTTTGTGTAATATATGAACCATTGTTACTTTTAGGCTGAAGACAACAAAACAAGTATAATTTCCTTCTGCACTATATTCCCCCAAATTTATTCTAACTAATCTAATTCATACTTAGCTTCAGTTTTGGGTTTTCTTAGATCTCTGGGAAATAATACCACCTGCTTTGCTTCAGAGTTTCCAGTAGAAAAAAACCAGCCAAAATAAAGGCTTATCGAATTTGAGCATTCTCTCCTACACCAAAATGTCCATTGAATGAAGGCAATAAACAGTAATGTCTAACCAAAAAGTCAACCAAACCACCTTCTAAAACTTTCTGTCAAACTTTGGCTGAAAAGGCTGGTTGTATGCACTATGTCTTCTGAATTTAAGCCGACAGTTCAGTATAAAAACACTACATCAAATTCTTAGATCAGTAAAAGAACCATTCTCCATAATTATACACCAGCATGACTAATGACATTTTATGATAACTCTGAAATGTCAGTCATTTGGTTGTTTCTAGAAACATAATACTGAACAAAATATAACACTGTGTGATCCTATGCATTTAGTTCCAATCCACAGTTTTGTCTAATATTTCTGATTATTTTTTTAGGACTTGATCATCTACATTTTCAGTTCTTGGGATTGTTAAACTCATAAGAATTGTCACATCATAGACCTATTGAAATCATACACCTATCATGTATCCCTGAATCTTTTCCAATACTGTATTTTTTCCACATACTTTTGTCCAGTCCAGTCTTAAAAGCAGGAGTTTTCATCACTTTGCTCTCTAGAAGGTATCGCATTGCCCACATTTCTGTATTTGTTATTCCAAGTCAGGCCACGGCTGCTTGACGTTTTCTTTAACTCCTAAAAAATTATTTCCTGCTTATCTTGAGGTACTTATAGCACTTCTCCATATTTTTTCTCCATTTTTCTCCATTTTTCTCCATTCAACCTCCTCCCATACACTTAATAATTCCTTAATTTAGCAACTGATTAGTTTTCAAGTTTTGTTTCCCACTTAATTGGGAATTTTGTAAATCTCAGCAGCCTGTTATTGGTTACCATTTCTCCATTTACCATATTTTGTCAGACAAGAAATAATGGTCAGGTCTCACAAAGGCCAGCCTGATCTGCGACAAGCATCAAATGTTTCATGGTTTCTTTGCTTGTTATACTTTGCAGACCACAAAACTTAGAAATAGCCCAAAGGACACAAGTTTTGGTGAAAACAGAAAGTAATGAAACATTCTAGACAGACTTAAGTCCTGTAACTGATAGTGGGGATTCCTAATAACGCCTCTGCCTGTTTTTCGTTTCACTATGTGGAGGATTGGCTACAGATGATGAATTTTAGAATGGATTTTTTTTTTTAAGGTCATAAAATAGACAAAACTCATGTCAAGAGTAACATTGAATTAGTAAGTTCTCCTTACTAATTTCCATCTAGAAAATAAGTCAATAGACTGACAAACTGATAGTCTTTAAAACATTTAAGGACATACTTGAACTGTGTGCATATCATAAGGGACTTGAAAACAACATATCAAAGGTCTTACTATGAAGACACTTGCACTGATCTAGGTGGGCTTTCAATTTTATCTTAAAGTTCTATCATCTTTTTTTTGCAATAAGACACTGCTTTATTTTGTCCACAAAAGTGTTTTTTAAAAGCCCTAAACCTATTTACTGAGGTTCTTATCCAACAGAAAATTTTAAACTCAGTATAAAACTTTGCATTTTGGAGGCAGCCTTTTCTCCTGAGGCTCTCAGCCCCATAACACTGACAGGCCTTATGATACAGACAGGAACAGCAATGTAATTGGTTTTGTTGGTGTCATTGCCTGACACCAGATAGGGCAGGAAGGACTGTAGAGACCAACTGATTCCTTTTTAACACAAAGCTTGTTAATTTTTTTTTCTGGAGGAAAGGTAATTTGCACTGGTTGTGTTGTCAGTCATCAGTGGGTTGCTGCAGTGTGCAGTCAAGCTTCTAAGCAGTGTTTTGTTTTGTTTTCTATTCTTGCCTGGATTCCCCCTTTAACCTTATCAAAGCAGTTAAATTTCTTGAACCTATCATGCTGAGCCGTGTCAGCATCTTTAGATAGTCCCTGTTGACACAGCTGAGCAAAGCTGAATTGATCTTACAGCCCTCAGGATATCCTGCACAGCATGCATGCTCTATACTACCATACATACCTGATTTGAAGTTCAGACCAACTCATTGTTGGCAAGGTAAAATGGTTTGTATCACAAATGCTACTTAAGATCATTCTCTTGCCACGAATGCTATCCCAGTAAGCTTAGACTGTATGCTGAAGATGGAAAAAGAGGACAGTGATGACATGCTTGTTTGCACTAAAAGCAAAACAATAAAATATCCCCAACCTGGAACAACAACAACAATAAACATGACTCAAGTTGAGCTCTACCTGTCTCTCTGAGAAAGCAGCAATAAAACAAGGTTAGTTATATTAAAGAACAATGTGTGGCTGACAAGGTTTCCTGCTACTCTCCACGAAGAACTTGACAAGTGAATTGCTGTTTTCCAAGCTGTTAGGCAGCCGAGTTACTGCACATTTGCTTGTATCCTATATGTTCTTCACTGGCAGGCACGCATGGTGACAATAACCCATGAGTCATAAGAATCCTGTCCATAGCACCCTGAGCACAAAAGTGCCTGGATTTTGAAAAATATGGAACATCATAACCAGGTCACCAAGGTCATCAAGAGAGTTTAGCTTGAGGACAATAAACAATGTTAACTACTTACTCTATTGACTTTATTCCTCAATTATATTCATATCTCCTAACTTTTGAGAAACAGAAGAAAATTTCTTAGAGCAAAGAATCGCTTTGTTTTTCAAAGGGTCTTGTTTACGTATTTACATGCCTACTAGCTTGTGTACACTTTAGTTAATGGCTGTTTACAGACTGGCCCCCAGAGAGGTAACAGACAGTGGGCTAATTTCAATGCAATTGCTAGTGATGAAAAATGCAAAAGCTTCTGCAGTGGAGGCCTATGAAGCAAGGGCCATTGATAATAGGGGAAAAAAAAAGTTACATTTGAAAAATAAAGGACCAAAACTTCATCACAGTGTTTAATCTTCCTGAGGGAAGATGGGTGAGCAATTGGGTGGGCAATTCTCGTAGGTAGGACTGCTTCTTGAACAAAATGGAATTAACACCATGCTTCAGACTTGGAGTTCCTTCCTCACTAAAGGCACTAGTTTGCGCCATTAAGGACCTGAGTTTCCTGGGACTCTGTGTGTCATAGATGAACCATCTATGCTGGGGTGCAGAAAAAGTAATGCCCACACCACTACATAATCAGGAAAGACTCTCCTGCCAACAATCTGGACGTTGACTTTTCAGAGCCTAAGTAATCATTAAAGAAATGAAAAGAAGCAACCTTACAGCAAACTTCATATGCATTGAAGTCCTATTTGTATAACCACAGACAAAAGTCTCTGCTTACGAGTTGTAACTCATAAGGATTTGGGGG
>JAYRBT010000082.1:106697362-106707445 GCA_036023395.1 Myiotriccus ornatus
TATGCATTGAAGTCCTATTTGTATAACCACAGACAAAAGTCTCTGCTTACGAGTTGTAACTCATAAGGATTTGGGGGCTTTTCTTAGTGCACAGTTAAAATGGAACACTGCAGAAGTGGTGTTTGTCAAATGAGATGTGCGCAAATTCTCCACACAGCAGTTGACTGCCCACAGAAATAGTCCCCTAAGGCTTTCAAATTATATAGGAAATAGGTATGAGGGCCTGGATTGGGTTTTTTTTGTGCTAGAACAAACAAGCCACTATGACTTGGGAAACAAAGACTTGAGAACCTGGCAAGCAAAAATTTGCCTATTCTCTGACTCAGTGGAGATACGTCATCTAAAATCTCAGAGAAAACGGAGTTAATACCTGTGAAAAACTGTCCTTTAACACAAACCAGAAAACAAATAATGATTAACACAACAAGAATTAAGATAGATTTAAGGACTGCTTCTGAAATGGGAATTTTTAGCTTGTGGTAATGAGAACATTGTAATACCAAAGCACAATCATGGGCAATAAGTACTGTAATGTACTATCAATAAATAGGCTGGTGATATGGAACAATTTGTTCACCTCTCAAATTATGACTTACTGGCATTCTGATTTCAGAACTTGATTTCAAAAGCATTTTAGACCCCATTTTCCTTAAGAGCAAGGAGGACCTTCATTTTTATATTATTGTCTTTCTCCTAAAAATCAGTGTTTAATCATTTTTATTGTGCTTTTATTCAGAGTCAAGGAATACACTTTACCTCTTTCGTGGAGCATTCACAGAAAAAGATTCAACTAGAACCCTATTAACTTCCATGGATGCAAATGGTTTGTCAAGTAATTTTATTTGTATCTACATTGTGATTCATAGACTGTGATTATTCCAGAATCCACTTGTTGGAGAATTTATATTTAATAGAAAAAAATTCAGATGATAAGCTGCCTTGTTTTCCCTCCCTTACTTAACCAGAGCAGAAAGCCAGTAAAAAGTGGTGATGGTTTGTAATTTTATCTCTGACTGCAAAGGTAGTGATTTCCTTAGTAGTCACTTGTCTGGCATTCAGATTGGAGGCAATAATAATTACATACATTACCCCTCCTTCATTTACTCAGCCATAATGCTAACCTATTAAATTCCCTACAATCTAAAATCCCTGCCAATGCATTCTGCTCTGGGATTTTCTGTGTGATGCAGAAAAGAATCAAAACAACTGAAATGAACACACAAAAAAAATCACATAAAATTAAAAGTTTCGGTCCATAATTCGCTTATAATTTGTAGAAAATTAATAATCTGATAAATTCTTGCATGTGAAAAACACATAAAAAAAAGTGCAAGTTGTTTTTTTTTTAATCCATAATTGCAGGAGTAACCCTGTAATTCTCTCAAAAGAGTAAAGGGAGCTGTGGGGCAGCTGAATGGTGTGTGACTGGCACAGAGGCAGCATTAACAGTCAAAGGAATTTGGAGGAACAACATCTCTCAGGTAGACCTGCTCCTGACTGTTTCCCAGGATTACAGTAAATCAATGTGTTTTGGAGACAGCTTCTGGAATAAAGGCATAACCAGATCAACTGATACTCCCTGGCATTTTCTCATATTAAATCATAAGTGTTTTAAATCATAAAGCTAGTGTTTGCTGTCAGTAGTGGTACTTCCTACCTGGTGATTTCAGCAGGAGGCACATCCTTGGAAGAGATAGTATTGGCACAACTGCTAACAGAACCCAAAACAAAATCTTGTTCCTGCACAGCCTCTGTAGTACTCAGCTACTGAGAGCTGGTGAAAAGCAACACCTCAGAACTACTCTACTCATTGTTGTATTTAATCTTTCATGGAGAAAAAATTAATGAGCCAATGTGGTTTGAGCAAAGTATTCTCTTCTGAAGTATCAACTCAGGTGCCTCCACATCAACTTCTCAGTAAGAGTTAACTGGAAGAATTTTTAAAATACAAGCACAGTCTGTCACACATGAAGTTTTTACTGCTGTCCCACATACAAATAATTGAAAATAGGGCTACGTATCTTGAGAACTAGAAATAAAAGGTATATCTGGTACTTTTCTCTTAAAAGTGGTTAATAGTAAGTCATGCTTGTGGAATGGTTTGGCAACTTTATAAGGTTTTACCAGTTTTCCTCTTGCCCATATTTAGAAAGTCTTATTATGATATTTTTCTAGCTTGCTGCAATGGGTGAAGAGATCAAAGGAGGACAGTATATAGTAACCTTGTGTCCTGAAGTGAAATTATGATTCAGAAATTAGCTCTGCTACTCAGAAGCATACATGAACTAATGCAGCATCTATCCACTTTGCCTTATCTATTGTGACAAGCCTCCAGGGGGCTGATCCACATGAAATTCATTTCACATCTCATTCATTGAGTGCCTGGGATTTGAAATACCTTTCTGCTCTTCTAGGTTTCAATAAGATAGACTGCACAGACTCATTGCCAGCAAAAAGTAAGAAAGTAAACTTCTCTGTAGGGATGGTTGTTTCAAATTTCCTTTGATGCCACTGGAGATGCACTGCCATTTTTTTCAGGAGTTGTGCACATGTGTACCTAGACAAGGATAACTTAGAGAATAATCATACTTTTCAGAAGTTTATATCATATTAAGTAAGAAATATGAAAAATTTTATTCTGTCTGGGATGTATGACAACAAAAGCTGATCTTTTCCCCTAACTGACTAAAAGATGCCAATGCTTCCCTTTAAGAAAGTTGAACTATTAGGTATTTGGAAGTTTATACTCAGTTTCTGTACAAGTTTTACAGATGAAAGCAGTACAAACAAGAGCCCACTATTAGTCCAGAACTTTACTTTTCATATTTCTAAGCAAAAACTCAGTAGAGGAACCATATTGCTAGAAATACTAGGGGATTTCCTTCAATATGAAAAAGCATCATCAACAAAAACAGTTCCTCTCCCCTTTTCCCTACTCCTCAAACTGACCAAAACTGCCACTGCTGGAACACACAAACCAGCATCTCCAGGCAACCTATAGGCCTAAAAGAAATGGGGAATTAAGGTGTTTCCCTGTCTTACTGAACAAATTAATGATTATCAGAAGCCAAAGTGTGAGCTGCTGTATTTTTTATGCAGTACTACTAAATCCGTGTGTCAAATAGGACAAGACTTAGTTCTAGAACCTCAGCTACAAAAGAATGTGGACCCAAAAAAAGACTGAGATCGATATTAGTTGCCTTCACTCAAAGGTGATTTTTTTTCAGATTGCCTGTGTGTTTTCTCCATCAGAATTGTCCTCAGGAGTGTGGGCAGAGCCCAAATCACCCGTGCTGGGGCTCACATCACAAGGCTAAAGAATCAGGTTTACTCTTGGCTTTTATAGTTCAATGAATCTTTCAAAACAAATTCATTTATTCTGTCCAGTTATCTTTCCGGAAACAAACTCCAAAAATGCAAAAAGGCATACTGACTGTCTGTAGTTTGCAATGCTGAGAGCACTAGCAAAGGCCCAGTGTTTACAGCTGAGGAACCTACACAAACCACTGAGTTGCATAGTATAAGAAAGGGAATTTAATACACTGGGATCCTGAGATTATCAAAGAATTGAAGTGATAATCTTATGGTAGTCAGTATGGAGAAGAAAGTAAATTCAATTCTCTGTTATCAGGTTTTCCTTTTACGTCTTTAACCTGAATATTTGTCCCAGGGATGAGAGGAAGAGGAGGTTTCATGGTCTCAACATATAACTGGCTGTACGAGTGAGACAGGAGCCACACAAGTGAAAACACGTACTGCCAACCCTGGAATTGTGAATACTTCACACACAAATTATTCTGAGGTGATGCCCTACTTCTCCCATCATTTTCTGTGCAAAAGAAAGCCCCTGCAGAGGCCAGGCTGCAAGTACATGTGCAGCAATGGGGAGAGGCTGCTTCTCAGCGAGAGCTGAGCCTGTTCTATGGGTTCTACTTGTGTCTGTCCCCTTCTCTGCTGAAATTACCCTGGGTGCTCAACAGCTACCTGAGGAGATATATAGATGGAAATCAAGACCAGAGCTCTTCCTGCCTTAGTAAGTGACACCAAAAATAATCCTTAAGGCAAAATCCTATCAGTGAAGTAATTTCCTCCAGCTAGATAATCAGTGCTCAGACTAAACCTGAATTTAACAGTACCACAGCTGGAGAAATGTAAATTCCCTGATGAGGTATTCTAGAATCCTAAAAATAAAACACATTCTGAATATTTTCTAAATTCTCATAAAAAAAATTAGAACTAAATTTTTTCTTAATTTAAATATCAATAATTATTTAATTTATTCCTCCTAGGCAACTCTAACATGCAATATGTTCTTATATAAATAATTCTAACATTCACAATATCTCTAATAATGTGTTCTGTTCTTTAATAGGAGTTATCAAAATAATTTTACCAAATTATCAAAATAATTTCAACAAAATGAGACAGAAAATAGCAATTTTATTCTTCTGTCTAAATCAGCATGCACTCATGAGTTCTTGGCAGATTTTTCTCAGTTGGTCATATGTGATTTCTTCAATAGTTCCTAAATTACAAAACATGCAACATCAAGGAATCTGGAATTAAAAAAAGGAATTTAACAAAACCATGGGACTCTCTTTGGATAATAGCCTCCCCACAAGCATAATTTTCTGCCTAAAGCTGTTTTGCATTTCTCAGTTTCCAGTGTTTGTTCACCCACACACATTCTGTTTTCTAGTGTTTATTTTATAAATTAGTGGTACGTCTTGATAACATTCCCGTTCTTTAGGCACTTGTACCAAGAAATTATACCCTATATCCCTATGTCTTGCAGTTACTTTGTTTAAAGTGTTTTTCTGGTTGATAGCATGCATACTCAGGGTAATGTGCAACTCATTGCACGCAACATTTTTTTCTTTGGTGCTGAGCTTATGAACTAGTTTCCCTTATAACAAAACACAAGCTTTGCTTCCATGCAGTCACATTTTCTTCATAAAATGGCATTGAATCAGCACAAGACTACACTTTAATCTTTCAAAAAGATTAACTACAGTTAATGAATATACACTAACTACAGTTAGTGAATATAACTTGATTTTGAGATGTTTCCTGAAAAAATAGGCATCTAAGCAGTTAATAGCAATTAAATTAACAGTCAAGCAAATTATTATTGTCAAAAGTTCTATATTGCTATTGAATTGTTTAATGAATGTACTACATAGATATGATTCTTAAAAACACTGTACCGAGATACTGTGGTGGTTTCTTCAGTGTGGGACACAAAGTAATACACCCTTGTAACACATTTTGAATTGGGGAGTATCTGGTAGTTGGTTCTTCAGCTGACAGTAGAAATCATATAAAAACATATACATAAAAACATATACACACACTATTTGAAACACCTTGTCTGTTCCATGTGTTGGTGCTTGTGAGTTTCTTATGAAAAATGTCAGATAAATCACAATGGTTCCTAGGTTTAATTTCATCTGAACATTTATATTTTAGCTTCTTTTTTTTTTAATCCATTAAATTATGATGAAATTTACTGAAGTTTAAACAATGTAATGTTTGGAAATACACTGCATGAAAAAAATAAGAGTTGTCATACATTTGCAAGTTCAGTATCCCAACCATTACACAAACCTCTGATTCACAACTTCTTAAAGACATGAACTTTTTCCTTCATGGAGGAGGGAAAGATATGGAGTCTTTTTGTCCATCTTGTTCAAAGTGTGTTACCTGTCAGTACAGGAAATCATGCTTATCCCTGGTTTTCAGCTAGGGTTAACTGATTTATCTAAGCCCTGCATAAAAGGAGTACTATTTAAGAATAGATGTAAAAATTAGCTGTTGTGTTTGTACACACAGACAAAGCTGTGGATGCACCAGGGTCACTAAGGCAAAGACTGAGGGGAGACCTCATCTCAGTCTACAACTTCCTCGTGAGGGGAAGAAGTGGGACAGGCACTGATCTTTTCTCTCTGGTGACCAGTGACAGAACCTGAGGCAATGGCCTGAGGTTGTATCAGTGAAGGTTTAGTTTAAACATTAGAAAAAAGTTCTTCACCCAGAGTGTGGTTGGGCACTGGAACAGGTTCTCCAGGGAAGTGGTCACAGCACCAAACCTGAAAGAGTTCAAGAAGCATTTGGATGATTCTCTCAGGCACATGGTGGGATTCTTGGGGATGGTCCTGTACAGGAATAAGAGTTGGACTTGATGATCCTTGTTGGTCCCTTCCAACTCAGCATATTCTGTGATTCTGTGAAATTAAGAAATGAGCTCATCCCAAGCACAAATACAGACTGGACAGTGAATGGATAGAGACCATCCCTGAGGAAAAGGATTTGGGGTGTTGGTTAATGAGAAGCTCAGTATGACCTGGCCACATGCACCAGCAGCCCAGAAAGCCAACTGTGTCCTGTGATACATGAACAGAAGTGTGGCCAGCAGGTCGAGGTAGGTGATACTACTCCTCTACTCTGCTCTTGTGAGTCCACAACCGGAGTACTGCATCCAACTCTGGGACCGCCAGCATAAGAAGATCATGGACCTGTAGGATCAAGTCCAGAGGAGACCATAAAGATGGTTAGAAGGCTGGAGTACCTGTCTTTATGAAGACAGACTGAGTTGAGCCTGGAGAAGAGAGGTCTTCCAGTTTATAAAGGGGCTTAAAAGAAACCTGAAGAAGGGACATTTTCCAGGGCATGTAGTGATAGGACAAGAGGGAATGGGTTTAAATTGCAAGAACATAGGTATAGGTTAGACATTAGGAAGAAATTCTTCACTATGAGGGTGGTCAAATTCTGGAACAGGTTGCCTAGAGAGGTGATAGGTGCCACCTCCCTGGAAATATAGCAGATCAGGTTGGATGGGGCTCTGAGCAACCTGATCTAGTTCAAGATGTCCCTGCTTATTGAAGGGGAGTTGAACTAGATGATATTTAAAGGTGTTTTCCAATCCAAATGATCCTATGATTTTTTTTCCCCTCCACTATCAAATATAGAATCAGGGATTTGCTGATGAACTTGAGAGTTCAAAATACATCACTGTGGCTGGCAGAGAAGAAACCTGCACTGACAGAAGGTGAAATGCCTGGCAAAACAGCATCTGTCTGGACTGTCAGATTGCTCCTAGTGCCATGCCTGCAGTGCAGACAAACCTTTTAAGTCTGTTGATATGACCAGAATACACCATAGAGAAGGAAACTCCCCACTGGGGAACACCTTCAGGATCAATAACAGAAGCACCTCAATCTGTTGTAAAGAGCTTGTTAGGGGACTAAAAGGACGATTAGAGCTGGGGACCACCTTTTGTGTGGAGTGCCACAAATGGTAACCTGTAGTTCTCAGGAGCTTACTTTGTGAGCCTCTGCATCAAGGACACAGCTTTAGCTGCTATTGACCAGTGATGCTGAACGCTGCAGTTCTCCTCCCTTATTGTGGGGGCACACCGTTCTCAGCGTGGGCTGTGTGCACTGACCCGACTCGTCCATGGAGACCTGAAAGCAGGTAAAACAAGATATATGACTCATATAAGCAGAAGGAGACAGCGTGATCCAAATTATTTTAATATTTTAACACACGCTGTCATCCCTCATCTAAACAGCAAAAACAAAAAGGCAGACAATCCTGAACCAAAACGTATGCTTCCTGCTGGTATTAGAGATGCAGCAGACATGTGGATGTGTTTGTCTCCAACTTAACAATACCCCAGAGGACAGTTTCATATTTAACACTAAGAAGTATCAGCATAACCGATGCTTTTCCCCCTTTAGCATTATGGTGTTCCTTCAAAGTCTGCTGTGGTTCCAAATTCCAATTGTGGTCAGCTGCTCTGAGTCAGTGTCTTGAAAAAGCAGGTCCCAAAATTTTTGTTATTCTGTACTTTTATTCCTTTTGTGCAGATTTGAATATATGCAAGGCATAGTTTGTCCAGGGAAGCTTAATTAGCTAAGACCACAACTTAATTGTTCAAATTAAATTGCTTGTATATATCTAGCACTGTGATATTTATTTATAGAGTAATTATTATTGAATTTCTGAGCTAAAAGCATTTAGACTAAAAGCACTGTTATCATTCAAATGCATATTTATGTATTTCAAACCCCAAACCTCCAACTATGCTGAGAAAACATTTAAAGTCACAGTAAGACTCAAAACAAAGGAAATAAATAAAACATTAGGTTTGAATATGCAGTCATGAAATTGTGAGCTTCTCGGAGCTGAGGCTTTCCTCCTTATGAAGTATCTAGCTAAGTGTCTAGCAGTGGGTATTACTCATCATAATTGTTATCTTCTTAATGTAAAACTTTCACATCACATTTTCTGTGGGTTTATGTCTTATTTTTCTCAGAGTATCACACTTTTTGAAAGACTTCTGTCAGACCCAGATGAGTGTAAGGGAGGCTAGGAGAAATTCTGAGGCCCATGTTTTTAAACACTAGGAATATATAGACAGAAAATGCTAAACAAGTTTTTATTTTGATCTGTATAACTTAGGGCACAAACATCACTGACCTTTTGCTCATATAATAATATTTCTTTGAATTGTCATATTACACTTCACATTTTCTGAACTGCTGCCCAATATTCCTTGAGGATTCTCTGTATTTTTTTTTCTGACTCCTACAAAAATATGAAAACTTTTCATCTGCGTGGATTAGTGCTCTACATAGCTTCTCTATCCTTCCCAAAAATGTGGCTGTATAAGGACTAAGCATTTGGGAATCTGTCTCCCAAAGATTTAAGAACAAGTTAGGCCTTTAGCTATTTTGAGAATCTTGGCCCAAACCACAGTGCTTCAATGGTGTTGCTAAAGGCTGACTTCCAACGAAGGCTACAGAGAAGCATAATTCAGTATAAAGGAAAATTCTCAAAGACAAAACACAACCCAGAAAATTCCCAAGAGGCTGTAGACTCTGAGAAGTCTTTTTCTTGGTGTATAACCCTCATTCACAGTTTCAGAACCTTCTGAATTGAGATGGGCTGGAGCTTCAGCAGATGTCTCTTTCTGATATTTCTTGATCACATCTTATTTAATGTAATCTTCTCTTTATGCTCAGAACTCCAACTGGGTTACACAAATCCATGTATTCAAACGAACATATTTTAATACACCTGAACAAAGTCACATCATTGCTGTTAGTTTGGAAAGAAGAAATTTGTTTAATAAATAACACAAACAGTCAGGACTGCAGTCTTTGCCTTAGGTTTCACCCTTTGCTTCAGGCTCCTCTGTGGAAATGGCTGGAGGCCATCCTCCCTCTGAACATCTGACTCAAATTTCACCTACACATCCACACATTGCATTGTCACAAGTGTAAGCCTTGCAAGAGGTGGAAACCAACTGGCTGCAAATCACATTGCCTCTAAAGAGAAATTAAAATCTCATTCACTACCTTCCAGTAAGGTATCAGAAGAAAAGCAAACAAAGTAGAACTTTGTCCATAGCTATATATTTTAAAAAACCAAACAAAACAGCTCCAGTGGCTATGCATTCTTCATGGAACATTCTAGGTTTTCAGACCGAGAACTTTTACAGTTTCAGTGTTGACACCCTCCCCAAGAAGACTTTAAAGGCCATAGAAAAAGAAGCCAGGCTCTAGATAATCCTGAACAGTCACTCATACTATTAACCTTTACCTTCACAGGCAAGTGCAAGCAATATTGTGATCCTTGCAACTCCAAATTCTTTTTCTCCTAAAAGTAGCAGCAACAGGTGAAGGTATGTGAGAGACAGCTATAAAAAAGTATCAAGACTTAGTTTTGCATAGACCATAGCTAAATTTTAGATTTCTGGAAAACATAAATTTTGGTGAAAAATCTTGGCCACGACAGAATTTTATGCTAAATTTTATTAAATGAGCATCTACTAGTATACGTTTTGAGAAGATGCAAGAGCGCATTGAATAAATATTCCCAATGCATTCACCAAAATTATTTCATGACAGTCCAAAATACCTGTCGTGGTTTTAGCTAGAAAGCTACAGAATTTTCTCCCTTCCCCCTGAGCCATCAAAGATACTTAGTGGGACAAAGATGCAGCCAGGGCTGAACTATTAGTTGCCTAGAAACAGGGCAGATAAGGAACTTTACCTTTGGTTTTGTTTTTTCTCTCAA
>JAYRBT010000082.1:106713026-106732365 GCA_036023395.1 Myiotriccus ornatus
TTTTATGAATTTTCTTCAGTGGTGCTGCTTTGCTAAGCAAAACCTAATACATTTGTTACAGCCCAGGGAATGAGCTGAAGGTTGAAAGGTAGATTGAGAAGAAAAGCATACATTCATTGTGATTTTCCAGGTGATCAGTAATATTCAGGAGTCTAACTTGCCTTGCACTCCAAATTGATTGTTTTACCCAAGATAATTAAAACCTACATTCTCTGAGTGCAGCAGCTGCTTGTGAATGTCAATGTTTTGGCCAGAAGCCTTTTCTCAAGACTATTCACAATGCAGTACTGTTAATATGTTGTCCTGTAGGGAGCATGTAGTGATTGAGAAACTTCTGCTCATCAGACCATCCTCAATATTATCAGTTTTGCACTGAGTTATTCTTCTGTGACAGGTATGGTTTCATTTTGTTCAGAGGAAATCAAGCTAAACTTTGTTTTCTATCACATCCTCTTGAGAAGGAGAAATGTAGGAATGCAAAAATAAGGAGGAGAAATGTAGATGTGTAGGGCTTACTGGGCTTTTCTTGCATGAAATAATAGAGCTGTTTGATTGTTAGAACATAAGGCAGGTTGCAACAGAAACCTCCATTATCCTTAGGAATGGCACAGGATATAGGTTGAGGAAAAAAAAAATTAAAAGCAAGTAGCAAAATAATTTATATTGTGTAAGATACCTCCAATTCCCAGACTTTTCCTGGATCATATTTGACAAAACCGCAGCCAAAACAGAAGAAACAGCTTGGGTGAGATTCCTCCAACTGGCTAAACTAAACCTCTGCCTTCTAGCTCTTCCATCAGCATGGGTGAGTTTCCTTCCCTTTCACCTACTCCAGCAACTGGTCCATCCTCTATTGAGTCAATTCAATTCACTAGAATGGCAAAAATTCACTCACTGCTCTATTATGTTGCCTTTAGCAACACAATAGATAGGCTAGAAAAGCCTTGCAGATGGCAGAAAGAAAACAAAGGGCGTGGGAAGATCGAAGGCAAGGGGCAAGTACCCCTGCTACTGTAGTCCAGTTGTGCACCTCGTCCTTATCGGTGCTTTGATTACAACCAGCCCTATTAATTGTTAGCTAGCATTTTCGAGACTGCCCGAAGATGTCTTTTTTAAACACCAACTGGATTTTACTTCTGGGGAGAAAGTTACAGAAGAGTATGCTGTCAATACAAACTCACATTTGGCTCTGAAATCTGAGCAGAGATTGACAGCCACACCAAAGAAATGGGGACATCTTCACTGATGTTGGTGTGATTGGAGGTGATTATCAGCTCTCACAGCAGGGAACGTGTTTAATTTTTCAGGAGGTATTTTGACCTTGCCAGCGAAGGAATAACTCAAGGAAGATATCTGCTAATGAAAGCTTACATAAACATGCCCACCCTTCCAGCACTTGCATTTCCAGCTGCACATCTTTCTCCTCTCTTGGCAGGAGGAGAAGGATAACCAGCCCTGGTAAACACTGATTTGATCTTTTTTAAGCTATTAACTAGTGAATTCAAATAATCATCTCCTTAAGACACAGAATCATAGAATGGCTCGTACTTGACAGATGCCTGGACTGATTTTCTCTAACCCTCACCTCTCAGCAAGGAAGCCTGATATTCTAGGGTAGCATTAGCCATGATGGGGCGAAACAAGAAAAAGCCCTAGGAAAAGAGATATTGACAAGGAAAGGTCCCAGACAGTTTGTAAAGCTGGAATCCAGGTCACCAGAGTGAAGTCAACATCTGGACATGCCCAGAGAAGGGCAACAAAGCTGCAAAAGGGTTTGGAGCACAAGTCTCATGAGGAGCAGCTGAGGGAGCCAGGGTTGTGTAACCTGGAGAAAACAAAGCTCAGGGAAGACCTTTATCACACTCTACAACTACCTGAAAGGAGGTTGTAGCCTCTCCTCCCAGGCAACAAGTGACAGGACACCACCTCAAGCTGTGCCAGGGAAGGTTCGGGTTAGACATCAGGAGGAATTTCTTCATGGAAATTTCTTCATATTGTGAAACATTGGAATGGACTGCCCAGGGAGGTGATGGAGTCACCAAATTAGGAAGCGTTCAAGAAATGACTGGATGATGATACTTAGTGCTAGGGTTTAGTTGATCTGGTGATCTTGAAGGTCTTTTCCAACCCTAATGATTCTATGATTCTATGACCAAACCTATTAATGGAATTCAGACAATGGCATGTAGCAGTTTAATCAGAGCTTCCATATACCCAGGCAACTCCTATGAAAAAATGGCTGAGGCTCAATGTTTCTGTTCAGCTTTCAGTCACAAGCAAGTCAAGTCTTCCTTTGTGCTTTTCCTTCCTCCAACAGTTTTGAAAAGTTAACATTTGAATTGAGGCTCTAGTATTTCTGTAGAGAAGGGAGGTTCAAGACAACATGAATACAGCATGCAGGCAAGTCAATTAAACATGCATGATGGAAAATGAGAGCACTGACACACAGAGACAGGTTTGTGTGCAAAGAAAATTAAAAAAAAAGACATTTTTTAAGTGTAAATGTAGATAGTAAAATATGGGTCAATTTTTGTGTCTTGTTGCATTTATGATAGAATGCTATTCATAAACATCAAAATGTTTTACAAAGAAGTGTTTATTATCAGTTCTACCTTTTGTTTTACATAGGAAGAAACTGAGACCCAAACCTCTATGTCTTCCTTGATGCTCCAGTGACCAGTGCTAACAGAGGTGAATTCTGAAATCTGGGCACTTGAAAGACTGAAGGAAATCTCATAGAAAAACTCCCTTACTTCAACAAGTTCTGCAAGAGTACATCCTGGAGTTAACAAGCTCCAGTGCTGTTTCCCTGTCTCATGTCCCAGCCTTCATTCATTTTGCAAGCCTTTTGGTAATACTGTTCCCATAGAAGTGCTGGATCTTCTAAAATAAAATAAAAAGCTTCTTCTTCATGGCAAGTTAGCTCTATCAGAAAAGGAAAAAATTAGCAGCTTATTTAAGCTCCCATTATTTAATTCAAATGTTACAACTGAACTTCTATTGCATTACAGTAGTATCTCTGTGAAGATATAGCAAATTAATTAACAACGAACAAACAGTGTTAACAGAGTTTGAGCATAAGCAGTAACCTCCTCTTAAATGCTCATTAACTATTGCTTGATTGATAATAAAATATGATAGACCATGTAAGAACTATGTGAATATTAAATGAGCTTACAAGTTATACACAGGTAAAAAGTACAAGATTAGTTCATACTAGCAAGATACAAATTATTTGCAATAAAAGAATGATTTGAGGAACAATACGAAATAAATATTTATTGCATTATCTTCATGATTGATCAAAAGACAGAAAAATGCAACAGGACAAATTATGGCACTGTCTGCTAAGCATGGGCATGTCAGATGTGATCAGTAATAATTCAAGAAGCCTTTTGCCTTTCTCACCAAAAGGAGAGAATGTATCTATTTGGCAAACCCCACATCAAACTAAGGAGAGAAAACCCCTGGGACTAAAAGAAATAACATAATAGATCACCGCATGTACATTACAGCAGCAATAACAACCATGACAGGACCCCAAACAGGCTGGTCAGTGAATATGAAACATCCCTAAGCTTTACCTTGTGATTATCCAGAGTTCTTCCGAATAACGAGGCGGCACAAATGTTCATGTAACATTTCGATCCACCAGTAGAGGCCACCACACGCTTCACAAAGCCATCAGACCGCCTGGTCAATCACTTCGCTCGTGAAGTCGGCTGAGCTCCGGGCTGGGTCCCACCAGAACCAGGCTGCTGCTCTCATACTCCAGCAGAAGTGCCCGATCCTTCAGAGGCAAATTTTTTCTCAAGTATTTTTTCCTTAATTTATCTCCTTTTTCTTACAACCCAGAATTCAAGCCCATACCAGTTCAAATTCATTCTCAAGATCCCATATTTGTGATCTGTTCCCTTGCATTTGCTGAACAGTTCCCCTCAGCTTGCAAAACCACTGCAGATGCAGAATGGGAAGACTTGTCTGCATGGCATGTCAGTGTTCAATGACATGTTCTAGACACAAGCTGGAGTTTTTAAGGTCCAGTAATAGAAAACACTGTTTTCTGTTTATGTTCATCACACAGCCTCCTGAGAAATATTAACAGTGTTTCTTGATACCTGAGCAAAACAGTTTTCCAAATGTACACACAGGTTATATGTCATATTTGCACTACATTCATCATTAAATACCAAAGATTGTTTTCATATTTATTTACATTACAGAGACATGTTTTCACCTGTAGAAAGACTCTCTTTTCAAGGTTTATACTGGTACTAAGTAAAGAAGCATCAAAGGAAAGGAAATGGCATTTTCAGGACAAATATTACTGTGATATTTTAAATTTTCACTCCCACTTGAAATTCATACATTGAACTGCAATAAAGCAGCCAGTTAACAAACACACACACAAAAAGGATTTTTTTCTCTTGTCTCCAAAGTCCATTGTTCCTGTGCCATTTTCTAAATCCAGGGCATGTTTGGAATTTCTTACTGACAAATGCTACACTTCTAACACACTCAGGTGGGTCTGCTGAGTATAAAATGTAAAAATACATAAGTGTCCAGAAGTCCAGTAGATAGTAAGATAGGGCCCTTGATTCATAAAAAGATGCTGTCAGGAACCTAGTAACTTTGAAAGACTTCCATTAATCTATTAATGCTCTTTCAGGAGGAAAGTGTATCTCGTTATTTGAAGTACACAACACATATAAAGGTTTGCAAGCAGTATTTTAAAGAGAAAAGTCTGTCTGTGATACTGAAATGCCAGACAGGTAGAGAACTGAGCAAGAGAAGGATTAACAATGAGTGATAAAGATGGTAGACAGTTCATTAATGCTGTTTCTGAATAGAATTATTCAGAAGATGAAGCTAAAACCATTTTATAATGTACATCCCCACAGTGAGATTTGAAAAATGCATCCAGTATTAGGCTTTCTGAGCCAATGTACAAAACATGAAGAATGTCTTTTCAATAGGCAAAGAGCCGCATTATGTAGTCTTGTTCAGAATGTCATTCCAGTAATGCTTTGAGAAAAATACAAACCAGGAGGAATAAATAAGAATTTTAAATGCTTATTTTGATTTCACTTTAACACATAAAACTCACTTGGTTTCCATGTAGAACAAATCACGCAGTAAAAGTCTGAATGGGCCTGAGGTCCAAATATGGAGTGTGCTTGTACCCATAGTCGTGGGACTTTTTTACTTGTTCGGTTCAGTAAAC
The DNA here is from genome assembly GCA_036023395.1 of Myiotriccus ornatus. NCBI lineage: Eukaryota > Metazoa > Chordata > Aves > Passeriformes > Tyrannidae > Myiotriccus > Myiotriccus ornatus. The sequence continues at coordinate 106,718,251 of JAYRBT010000082.1, forward strand.
ATTATCTGCTCCCAGGAAAGTGAAAGAACTGGGAAATATTTGTTGCTGAAAACAAATCTTTAAACAGTCTGTTACAATTACTGAGGGTTAGATATTCAAAATAGTGATTACTGTGTTTAAAACAACTGTATCAATTTCAAATACAATTACGCTTTGCACTTAGTGTGAATGCAGATGTAAATGGGTCAACTGACTGTATTCAAGAACAAAAATAACATGTCCAAGTGTAAGGAACTTCTATGAATACAGAAAATGGATTTGAATCGATGTAGTTTGCTAGGTCCAGTACTCTGCTGTCCTAGAAAATACAGTGATATGTTTGTCTTAAAACTAGGAAAAAATATTTTCAGAAAAGTTCTGCTTTTTTTTATTTGTCCTAGTCCCTATTCTTAATGGAAGATCATACCAGACCTCATTTCTCTCACCAGAAGTCAGTTAATTTTAATTTCTGTTCTGGATTCTTTCTCTGGGAAACTGTGCCAAAGTTCTCTGCTACCTTAAATAACTTTTATTTCTTCTCAGGGTTTACTTCTGGGGTACATGAATAATGACGTCCCTTCTCAGCCTTGTCTATATCTGACATTGTCCCCTTGCAAAACAAGATCTTGTGAAATATGATCTAGAGGTTAGATCATGGTTATAGGTCTTTTTGGAATGTGTCCCAGTTTTCACACCTCATGTAGGAAACCACTACCGTGTACAGCTTTTCTGAGGAACAGGGCCAGTGTCTTGCACAACAGCAGCACGGTTTTTATTCTCTCTACCAGAAATAATAGTTGGTGTATTCCTTACTGTTATCTATGATCTCATTCCTCTTACTTAAGTTCTCAAGGTTATTTTTGTCTTTTGTGCATGTGATTCCTGTTCCCTCATTCAGTGCTGCTTATGCCTGTACCTCCCTGCATTGTGTCATCCACACGTGTTCTCATTACCAGTACATTTACCTTCTCCTGCTTTGAGCTACTAAATTCCAGCTTTGAGGTATACCAAAAATAACTCCTCTGTGATAATTTACCTTTCAGAGTGTACACCAGCGTAACGATAGAAATTAAAATACTACCACATAACTAGTTACCAGGATGGCTGCTACTATACAGAGAGTGTATCACCACGTCAATATCAGGATGAACTGATCTGGATATCTACTTAAATTTAAAAAAAAAATAAATTAGGGAACTTCAAATTGCTGGCAATGGCATCAGTTGGAAAGAATATGTATTCACTTGAACCTTTCTCCTCAACACCTCATTTAGCCTTTCATCAGGCTTGACAAAAGTCCAAGACAAATAAGATATTTTATGCTTTCTATAATAAAACAATATAAAAAACCCCTGCACTCTACTAAAATCAAGTTCTGCATATAAGGTGCAGGATTTCAGGGATTTGGGAAGAAGAAGAATACAAATAAACATGCTGTGAATCTCAGCAAAGCCAACTGTATGCATTTATAAATCATTAGCAGGGTCAACAACACACCTGGTCCCTTATGAACTGAGTTTAAAGGCCATTTTAATTCAGCCCCATAAAACCTTGGGAAATAAGAGATTATGAAGAGGCAAAAATACAGTACTGAAAATGTTCATACATGTTGCTTAACTATAAAAAATGCATCTAATATGAGCCCTTCTGCTGTTCTCTCCTGCTGTTGGATTAATTTATGACTGTTGTCTATGGAATCAGAAGTGCAGAGAGGGGCGCCAGGGAGGTCCAGCAAGCCAGCTGCAATGCCAAAGGGTTTTATGTCCTGCCTGCCAGAGTCCTCTATTTCTCCATTCTAAGAAATTCAGGTGATGGGCATCTGGGTACTGGGGGAATGCCTGGGTTTCCCAGGCACAAGAAGACTGTCCCTGTCACATCCTTGCACCCCACGAACTACAGAGAAGACCTCTGACTGCTACCAAGAGCAGAAAGACAGTTCTACATTACACCACTCCCTGCCTTAAGGTTAGTACCATTTTCATATCCAAGAGGTGTGAAATGGCAAATCTTTACAAATAGAAATAGGGAACAATTCTGGAAATATTAATATGCTACTGTGGTATATATATCATTTAAATAATCCGAGGGACATAATTCAGGAATGCGCAAAGACTATCTAGTCACTGTTGGATAGCAGACATAAAAATGGACCCTCGTAACTGCTTGGGATTGATCTGGGCTCGTACGTCAAAGGGCAAATGGAATGCAAGTAGCAATTTCATTACTGCGTCTGTCAAAAGAATGTATTAATTGATCCAAATTCTTTACTGTCTTTAATGGATTGAGCTGCCAGAGAGAATTAATGTCTCGCAAATTTGGGTGAATTATAGGTTAGCATGCTCACAAGCTTGTCAGAAGAAAAATGGTCTCTTTACAATGAATCTGATGGCTAAGGTTAGCTTCTCCAAGAGCTAAAAAGAAATTGTGCTAAATGAATATCTTTAAAATATGCATTTAAAACAAAAGAAAACAAAAGGAACAAAGCAAGGAAGTTTTCTGATGTTCAACGTTACTTAGGTTACTTTAAATAACTTGATTTCAAATTTAGCAGTCTCTTGCATAAAGATCTGAAGAACAACACCACTGCAGACTGATATTTAAAGGAAAAGTGCCCTCTGGATGGACTAGAAGACAACATTTACCATAACTCACATGCAGGAAATTCCCACTATTTCCTTACAAAATAAGAAAATTCTGTGCATAGAAATAGTATCCCTGTATGGACTAATCAGGTTGAAATTGAAAACAATGTTCATAGTGAAAAAGTCACTGACAGATCCTGCATATATACATAGGGCTTGTTTTCTGTGTGTGGCTCAAGATTTAGGCTTCAGACAACTTTATAGCACTCAGTGCTTGAGGACAGGCTGGGATTGTGGCTAATACAGTGAGGAGTGCATGGATACAGTGACTGAATGTTTCATAAGGAAAGGCACTGCTATAGCCTGCCTGTGCAACTCTCTCCTTATAAAGGCTTTGTTTGATAGCCTTTCTTCCTTTGTAGTCCCGCGTTTTGGGCAGTGCTGCTTGTTTTTCTGCATTTTGGGCAGAGAGAGAGAGACAGAGAGAGAGTGAAAGCCAGAAAGAATGGCGACTGAAATGAGAATAGTCTTTTGATGTGTAGTGCTATTTGTCAATCTTCACCCAAAACAGCAGAGGTCTGGAAAACATTAACTGTCTGGAAATTTTTTTCCCACCTTCTAACAAAAAAGTCCTTATGATGCATGGTCTGCCAGAAAGTAGGATTTTGGTATAAAAAAGGTTATACAGAACTCAGACATTTTTATTCAGAAGCCTGGAAATGAAGCTTCATAGCTAGAGTCAGCTAGCTTCTTTCCTTTACACAACCACCTTCCTTAATGGAATGACAGGGGATCCTCAGGTAGGATTTCTGAACCAAGGAGGAAAATGGAGGGGAGAGGGAGAGGATATGAATCCAATTCTTCAGATGTACCCCAAAAGGAAACATTTCAGCCAGTTAATTACCAATGCATTTGAGCTGCTTAAGCATAGCTCACAAACTGTCCACTCTTGCCCTAAACTTGGAAGCTCATTGAACTTCTTTTTTATTTTGTACTGGCTTTGCATGGTGTTTAATAGATGGAGATTTTAATTTATACCCATTGGCTGACACGTTGTCAATCTGTTAGAGAGGCTGCATAAAGAGAAGAATGTTACATCTTGCCTGTAATGTTCACAGGGTCAACTCTAGGCTTAAAAGACAAACTCAGTTTTGTCCACCGACATTGACAATCAGTGAATCCAGTCTGGTTGCTGGTCACTGACACCACAATCCATAGGCAAACACGTGGAGACTGACATAACCAGGAACTTGCTGTTCAAGGATTTAAAACTGAAGAAAAACACTTTCAATCCAAGCAAAAACTTCATATAGGTCCAAGAAAAGCAAAGGACAACTAGATTGATAGCTCTGTCTGGCTTGTAAGATGTGCAGCTGCATCATAGACCAGTTTCACAGAGGTTGTTTCGGTACATCCAAGGAGAAAGGATTGCAATAATCCATATAACAGAAAACTAAAACTTGGATTACAGAGACTTGGTTCCCCTCCAAAGTTGTATTTCTTAGCTATCCACAGGCATTCCTTTCAGTGACTGTAATAAGCACCCAAAAGTGGAGAAAAACCTGAGTGATTAAATCCTGTGCTATAACCTAAACATGGGATGGCAGCAGTCTACCTGTGAGGCTATGCATGCAGATTTTTCCTCTCATCAAAGTGCTGTCCCCTTTTTAAGAAGTTGCAACTCTCATTTCTTTGGCTTGGACCAGGTTCTTTTCATCTCAAATCCCATTTTTCAGTGAATTAGGGTATCATTCATGTTTGATATTTAAGAGACTGTAAACGGACATTATCTTCTGTGACACAGTATTACATGAAGGCTCATCAAAACGAAGAAAAGTGGCATTCAACTGATGTTTTCTCAGTGAGAACTATTGGGGGAGGATGTAGGGAAAGTTCCTAATAAACAGTATCAGGCTTGTCAGAGAGAAATGGAAAAAAAGGTGTTTTGAAAGGGACTAGGTCTCCCCATTCTCCCAGATCTCTCAGGCAAGTCAGCTGCATCAAATGCCATGTAAACTAAAATAGTAGCAGCAAGGGCTCACCTGCTGGTAGCCCTAAGCAGATCATCTGTCAGTGGCCAAGGACTCTTCGTCTCTGCACCTAGACCAGCATGAAACTTCCCCAGCACTCAGTGAAGCCTAATGTTGCAAAACCTGGCCAGCCCCTCAGTGCCGATGCAAAACAGGACACAGCTGGGGATGTGAAGGGCACTGGTGTCAAAATGATGCCTCATAGTCAAAAGCGGGTGCTATCAGTTAAGAACTGGCAGATCAACCACGAAAAAAAGAAAACAAGAAAGGCCACAGATGGTTTCCATGCCCCTACCTCATCTGCAGAAGCCTAGCTGCTGTTTCAATGTCATTTTTCTGTGAAGCTGAGGCTTGAGGCTAAATTCAAAAAGCCGAAAACCCTAATAGGGTATTGAAAAAAAATGTGCCAGTGAAAGAAGGTCTTGGAAGAGTAGTAGATGTCCAAGTTTTCAAAGTCACAGTGAGAGTTCATGAGCTCAACAAGGGAACTCCTTCCTGGCCATCTTTATTTGGAGCTAATTATCGTCTCTGTCCAGAGTTTTAAACTAAACTAAGAAGCTTAAAGCAGCGGCTACATCTCAGTACATATTAGCATCCATTTCTTAAAAACGCTTCATGAATTAGAACTGCAAGCATAAACATTTTTATTGAAAGATAAAGCATAGATATCTTACCAGTGACTTTGTGTAGATTTGACTCCTGCAAAAGTGGCGGGCCCATGTCAGACAGTCATTTTCAACTTTAAATGCTTTGAAAAGTGCCAAAAAGTACTAATGCTTTTCCAGAGTTTGTTAACCTTGCTTGCTCAACAGTGGCTCTCTGTTTATTTTAAGGTTGAAAAGGAGCTAGAATAGCCTTAACACTGCCGGAGTTTGGGAAGCTGTGCTCTAAAAGCTTTAGACCAATTTTCAACTCTGTGAAGGATGATTGGCAAATGTCAGCAGGCTGAGGATGTTGACATCATGTGATGATGAATGCCACAGACACTAAATAGGGTCCCTGCAAAATTTAATGGCTGCTTTAGATGCCTCATTTCTTATTAGAAAAGGTCACCTGTTGTCCTAGCTGACACGATTAATGTGAGCTCCTGTATCTTTATGGGGTATTTCTACAACATGCACTTTGTTTGTTCTTCATTTCAGACTATACCAAGATTTTCTACTCAATGTGAATTTAGATTTGTTGTTGAATAGAGGCCTTTTACCAGCAAGCTTATGTAAGCTGTCCTACTGGGAACAGGGTTATGTCTGGGGCCTTAACAACATTTGTAGCCCACTTTAGGACAATTTACTTCAGCGGGATGGCTGAAATTCATGCTCCCAGTACCATTTTAAATAAACAAATTACTAAATCTTTGCGGCACTTCTCTACCTGAATTCTGTGAATTTGAAACAGGATTTAATTTTTTTTTTTTTAATCATTATTATTTCCTTGAGGTCTGGGCGGGTTAATGCTGTCCATACAAAGGGGAAGCATTAACAAGTCCTAGTTTCCTCATTCCAAAGATTTTCACCTTATATCAACAAGCTTAACTCTTTACAATGTCTTATTGCTGTGATACTGAGCAATGAAAAACACCTTTCTTCTAACAGGAAGGGACAAGTGACTTTGAATAAGAGCTGGGATAGATTAGTAGGGAAGGTCACATTTGATACAGGAACCTCAGTTTGATTTAGGAACCCTCAATCAAGTACTGTAAAGTACAGTTCATGCTTAAATACTTAGGCTCAATACCTTTTACTCAGAAGTCGATCACTGGACAGTCAAATGGAGCTGTACCTCAGTCAAAAATGGAAGACAGTAGTGAGACTAAAAGCAGAGAGATCTTTAAACTGACTACCTTTCCCAATTCAGCCACATTCCTTACTTATTCCACAGTCAATTTACATTTCAGATAAGACCTATCCTACCCACAGTCTCTCAATCTGTACTTATCAATATTTTCCCCTCTGCTTCTCAGGCTTTTACAGAGGGAAGGCATTAAACAAAGAAGTCTAAACAGCTGAGCTAAACATCTGCATCTGAAATTAAACTGTATGAGGTGTATGTAATACAGCCATGTCTATAAGATAAAACATAACAATTTTATGACAAGCTAATGTCACAGACAGGCTATCCTTTCAAACTCCTGAATTATAAATATCTATGCAAAACCTGTGAGGACTTTTGTGTAGACATTTACACAAAATATTTTCAGGTTAGTAGAAGTAAAAATAGAAATAGAGATGAAACGATTCATATCATTATGTCTCAACTTAAGGATCTGAAGCTCAATTTCACTTCTGAGTTTTGAGCCCCAAGCTTTGTTTAGCCTCCATTTATTGTTGTAGCTACCCGTATACCCAGTCCAGCACAAGCATTAAAGCACAAGAAATTACTCAAGGCTTTTACCCAATATTATTCAAGGCTTTACAGATATGTCTCCCATTAAAATAAAATTGGCTTATGTTGGTACACTAAACTGCTGAATATGGATTGCAATTATTTACCACAATTTGAAGACATTAAGAACTTGTCAGAATCAAATCAATTCTTGGTTAAGTAAGGTACATTAATAATTGCCAGTTGATGAAGCTAATATGGATTTTATTTTACACTGAGAGAGAAAGAAAATATTCATCATCCTTGCCATTTTTATGGAGTTATTCAGAGAATGAATTATTGATTATAGGTACAGGACAAGTGAATAGATTGTAGATATTTAGGTACTTGTCAAACTAAGAAGTATGATTACAATCAAATATAGAATTGGAACAAAATGGGCTCAGTGGCTGACAGTTCATTGCTAGTGGAGAACAAGTACACATAGTTTGAAGTCGTTGTATAGAATCAGGCAAAATAAAAAAGAATTTGGTTCAGGATCCTACACAGTTCAGGAAGAAAGGGTTAATGTGAAAACAGTACCAAAAAGATAACCCCCTCTCCCCTATCTTTTGTATTTCTAGGAGAAAGGTCCAATTCTCAACTAGTCCCCCTAGCAGCCCTGTGCCAATACACAGCTTCTTGTGTTCACAGAGCAAGAAAGCAAGGGATGGGAGGAGAAGGCAAAGTTTAGGTAGTCACCTGATCTGAAGCTTTGTTTTAGAACTACAATTGTCCTCATGAGAAGGTCAGATGCAATTGCACAGCCATAGGCCAACATACAACAATTAGAGACCAACTATTAATTTTTGTGCAAATGCCTTTCTTATGTTTTTATTATATTTGAGACAATCATAGTATTAGAAATAATTTGCCTTCAACTGTTTCCTTGCTATCGAAGGCCATGCCCTGCATTTTGGGTTACATGCTGGCAGTCACAATTTTTCTTTGTGAGATAGCCTCTCCACTAATTGTGTTTATTAATAGTCACACAATTATGTGATTTAGGCAATAGTATAGTCATAAAATAAATTGTTACATTTGGTTAATGTTATAATTTGTTGGTGCAGCTGTGCATGTGTGGTTCTGGTCATCCTATTCGCAGAACTGTGTAGCAAGTATTACTTCTGATGCAAAAAAAGATCCCACTGCTGACATTTTAACTGGAACATTTTCATGGGGTTACTGAGAATGACATACAAACTACTCTTTGAAAGGTCATGTACATGTGTGTATTGATTTAATATTAGAGATTCTTTCAGCAATCAAGAGGTACAGGGTTCTGCAAGCATCTTTTAAAAGCTCCACATGGGTTTCTTTTAGAACAGCAAGTGCACTGATCACAAAGAAAGCTAAATTAAAACTGTGATTTAATTCTAATTATGTATTTGCCCTTTAAGAAATATTGAACATTTGGAAGAAATTCAAGCTAATTTTTGTTTGGAAAAATAAATCTCAGTAGTTAGACCACAATTATAGTTCTGCTTTCAGTCACTGACCCACTGATAGAGCTAAGTGAGTAATATTTTACTGTAGAACATTTACATCACTCGTAATGGGTTATATTCCAATTTATTTCAGACCACTGAACTGAGATTTTTTTAAGCCGACTATACAAATATACAGCTGCATATATTTGAAAATTTAAGAAGATGTTTTCATAAGAGTTTACCATATAATGGGGAAAACTTTAAATTTTCATTTACACAAATACCATCAAAATGAGATAGTAGATGCTTGTCAGTTGTAAGTAAATAAATCCTAATCTTTCAGGGGAAAATGGGCACTGGATTATCCAGTGCAATAGCTCACTTGTCAGTCCTTTGGATAAACTGATGATTAAGGAAAAGCACTTTGTAATGCGTGATTTAACCCTCCTGATTTCATTATAATGATCTGAGACATGTACAATGAAGTGACTTAAGACCCATGAATCTCTCAACTGTAAAAGGAAAAAGCAATCTGTAAAACGAGTCTGGTGAGACACTCACACACCCACACACACAATTTGAGACCCTGATGATCCTTCGTAGTTTTGTTGTGGAGAAAAATGAAGAGGTCTGGAGCCTAAAGAGGACTTTGCAACAGTGGTGATGTTACATTATTTAACTTACAGTGCTTGGTCCTCCAACTCTGTTTATAGAGACAACATGGCATGGAGGAAAACCAGGTGCATAAGAATGAGATTCACAAAAAGTCCCCCAATCAGCTCAAACTCCCTGCACAAAGTTCTCTCCCCAAAAATCCAGGAAAAGCCCCCAGGTTATTTCTCTGTTATACATTAATATTGGTGAGGTAGCTGTTTCAAGAGTACACCAGGATCTGTCCAAGATTCTCAGAGGAGGAAGAAAACAGATCCTTATCAAGTTTGTGCAAGAACTGGGATATGGACTGCTTAACCACATCTTCTATGTGTTCTGGTCATGCTCAAAAGCAGATCCTGATTTTGGGGATCCTGACTGCAGCCCAGCTGCAGTCCTGAGGATTGAAATTTTTCATTGAGAACCACAAAACATACTTAGGATCTGTGGCCAAGTTCCTTTCTGGCATTTTCTCTTCAGCTTCCGCATAACTGGACGGCTTTTAAAGAGCCCCATACAAAGGCCACTGTGGAGGCCAGAAAGCACAGGCTAATAGGGGATAGGAAACATGGATGAAGTCAAAGGCATAGCTGGTGGGGGCTTGGGCTGGAATGCACCCCAAGGCTGCAGTGACATCATTTCCAGTTGCCAACTTTCCCACACTGTCACAGTTGTCACAGTCTTTGTCAATGCTGCAGAGGCAAAAGTATAGAAGGTGTGAAAGTAAATGTCTTCCCTGAGTCCAGTCCACCCACTGATCCCACAGCCCACTCCAATCTCTACAGCCATAGGTGAAAACTATCATTTGTCACCATATGTTCATCTTCCTGGGACAGATTCTTCATGACTGGAGAAGAGAATCTGCATTTGGATTAGTCTTCAGGTATATAACCTGTAGGGTAAAAAGCAGTTCAAAAACATGTCTTGCCACTTTTCTTTATATGCCCTTTTAGTAATTTCAAACCTGTACACCTTACTTACTTTTTTATGGCTGTTTTTCATACAACTTTTAATTAACAATAACTTTTCACATTAAAATTTAATTAATTTTTCCCCCATAGTGAATCATTGGTCAACAATTCACAGCAAGTCTTATTAGAATCCAGTGTAATTACTCTCTACACATCCTGAGAACATTAAAAACACTTGGTTTTTATGGTCACAGTGATTAAGAAATTGAATTTGCTGAATATTATTGTTAGAGCTTACATGTCCACCAAATCAAATGTATTGGTCCTTTGTGTTAGACTTGTAAAACCTTCACTTCACCCAGCCAAGTTACTCAGCTAAATCCTTTCTCACAGATTGGAATTGGAAAGGACTGTGGAGTTCGTAGGCAAATTTTTAAGTGCCATTCTTTTTTGTTCTTACTGCTTGGATTGCCGATTCTATTCTCCCCTGTCTGCCTCACTGGATTTTCCATCAGGGATTTACAACAACTCACCACATAAAGAAGGAAAGAACAGAATAAGTAATGACCCATTGACGCCTGCCAATTCTGAAGAGGTTATTTTACCTGGTGCTTTCAAGTATTTTATAATTATTTGACAGTACTGATGGCTTTTGCCAAGTCCACATATTTCTGGACGCCTACTGCAGACTGCACAAATACATTCCAGGGTTCCAATTATGCACCAGCTCAGCCCAACACGTAGCTCTTCCACTCAATTTACGATACTAACAGGTGTTCCCTAGGATTCAGTGTGCACTGTGCCACTCATCACATACCTGTCATCACTTCTTAGGTTTCAAAGGCTCCTTTTGCCCTCTTTGTCCCTCCTCGCTCTCTAAACTCGCATGTAAATCACCCCTATGCTAGCAAACTGCAAGATTCTTGCTGTGGTGCTTCACAGAGACCACTTCATAATGAGTGTATAAAATAAACAGGTAGAATATTAATTATTTAATATGTGGAAGACCTCTGATCTTCATTTCTAAGAGCTGGCCTACATTTTCAAAGCAAAAGCGCTGGTTAGAAGAACTGTAATAAATGCACAAAAGATCTCCTCAGCATCTCGTTTCTCAAAAGCTTTTAAGACAGAAAGACCCCCACACTGCTGAGTGAGCATCAGTGCCCTCCTGAGTCTGAAGGCAGAGTGCATTTCTCTTGCTTTCCTTATAAATCATAGGTGTTGCAGACCCTTTACATCTGTGCACCACCCTGCAGGTATTAACATTAAACCTTGCTCCCATTCCAGATGACCTCGACACTGTGCTGGTAAAGGTGTCTCTTCGGGCGTCAGTGCAGGTGATGAAGACATTGAAACCTGGATTTACAGAAATGAGGATATACAATCCTTTCCCAAGCTAGTAGCAAGTTTCAGATCTATTCACAGTCTTTCTACCCTGACAATAACAACATATTGTATTTAAAAAAGTAATCTGAAAGAGAAAAAGCAAACACATCCAGTCTGTCATATAACAAAAGGAAAGGGAGAATTAAAAGAAGTTTCCTTTGCAGGACTAGTCACCAGTTTCAAAATTCACCTTCAAGGCATTTAGGTGCAAAGATCTACTTGTCCAAATTACCCAGAGAACTGGTCAAAAATAACAATAACCTTGAAATGTGTAGCCCTTAAATTGAGGAATCATGCTAGAATGACTGACGAGTCCCTGTAGATGCATGGCTCCTTATGAGCTAGGTGTTTCTTTCAAAAAGAGGGAAGATAATTTCCCAGGTTTTGATCTAGCTGCCATTATCAACAGGCAGGTTTCCTAGGACAAAAAGGGGGTTATATTATTTTCACATGAAAAATAATTTCCTAACAGGGCTTTAAACTAACTAGTTTTTTCCTTCTTTTTTAATGCCTCCCAGTATTAATTATTTCCTCTAAATATAAAATTTTGCTCACGTGTTGGCAAGAATTTTTTACTCTCAAAAGGAAGAACAAGACATTTTCTAAAACACAGCTAAGATCCACAGTTGCTGATTAAAAGAAACAAAAACTTGCACTTCCTTTGAGGACAGATAGAAAAGTGTGATAACAAAAGCAGTGTGAAACTTGGTAATACCAACAGCAGCTGTCTGCATGGCTGAGGTGAGGGTTTTAAACAGCTTTTCTGTCTGTGCGAGCTCACAGCAATGTTAATTTTTAGTTTTGAAAGTTACAAAGGAAAAATTACACCCTTTAGCTTGAAAGGAAAATTCAGAAAGGTACTGTGAGCTCACAGTCCTGATGGAGTAATTCCACTCTTCCAAAACTGCAGTGTTAGGTAAGACTTGCACATCATAAGCAAAGCACATTTCAGCTGACTGGCTTCTGAATCATGTGTTTTTTGGTACATGAATTCGTGCTTCTTTAAAAATACTTTCATAGTTAATTTTAATGCCTGTCACATAAACTATTAATATCGTGACTACAAAATGGTGCCAGCACAACCAGTTGCAAGCCACGCTATTTTGTGGCTAAATACCAAGAGTAAATATGAAAATGAGATTGAAACAGGCCTGGCTCAGCACTGTTTAATATTGAGTTAAGACTCTTCCCTTCACATATACCTGGTTTCTCTTTCCACAGCAGTCTTCCCTTGCATGTGTTTGACAGGTATGTAAATGCATCCACCAGCTCAGATGAAACAGGTGCTCATATAATACTCTCAGAAGATCCATATTTCTTTGAGAAACAAATGACAGCAGTGGCAACTGCAGAACGAACACAAGTGGGCTACTGCACTATTGTCACAGCAAGGGTTATTCCTTATGAGAACTTTATTACAGTTTGTCATATTTGTGACTAGGCATCTGTGGAAACACATAAGGCGCCTACACAGATTTTCCATTTCCTGCCAGGTCACAAAAACAAAGCAGTATGGCTAGGAGAAGCAGGGTCTAACATAAGTGATGCTGTAAAGTTTGGCAAGCCTGTTCAACATCATGGCATGCTGCAGGATGGAGCAGCTCGCAAGGTTTGTAGTTATCCAGCTCTCCAAGACAGCTAGGTTGAAGATCACTCCACTGAGGGAGTTCTTGTTTTACGATTTGTGAGCTGGGGAACTGGAGTGATTTCAGCACACAAACTCCCCAGAGCATGTCCTTATCCATCTAAAATCTTGGTGACAGCAGCCATTGCTCGTTCCAAATTTCAAACACGTCCCAGGCTCACATCTTCCTCCTTGACTCCTGAGCTGGAAAAGCTGGTTGTGTACAGCTGGTCAGAGAGTGCCTTGAGCACCTGGTTATTCCCATTTCCCACCTACATCTTCCCCACCTCTCTCACTTCTTCTCTGATTGCCTAGCATGGCTGTAGAAGAAGATTAGCAAATAGAGACAAGCTAAATGAGTTTTCTTTCACTGCAGTTTCATCATCCCTGTGTTCAGCCCTGAGGTAGCAGCTTTCCTTCAACCCAGGAAGAAAAGCACAAGGGAGGGAAAAAATGGTCACTGTTTCACTACAAACTCCCTTAGCACCCTATCTCCCCCAAAACTCTGCAATTCTCTCCCTCCATCTCCAAGTAGTGAACACAACAGATACCCACCTGACACTGACAATAAAAGCATAAGGCTTTTACTAATGCATCTTGATAAAATAACCAACAGGAATTCTTAGTGTTTTTTTTTCTCCCCTCAGTGAATGGAACTTTCTCAGGAGCTTACCTGAATAGGTTTTTCAATGAACTACAGACAATCATGAATCCCAGCACTTTCATTCTTCTCTAGGAAATGTACATAAAAGTGTACATGTAGCTTGCACATAAAAAATGAAACAAAAATCCCTTAGTAATCAAATGAACAGAAGAGGTACCACTGTCCATGCCTCTCTGCAGAAGGACAAAACAATTAAATGACAGATGGTAGACATGCCACTTAGACAATGTGAAAAATGTTCAAAGGTTATGCTTGTGAATGAAATATAAGACTCTGTGGAACAGAAAATAGAAATAGAGGTTGAAGATTTCTATGGGATGGTTGTTTGGGTTTTGTTGGTTTTTTTTTTCAGGAAATTGGAATAATGTTTCCAGTATTGAATGTATCAAGCAACTTCATTTTCACTTCATTTGTGTTGACTACGCACCTGAAACTCTACTGTGATGGCATTATTTTGAATTTCCTAATTTCAGGACCTTCCTTATTTCAGGACAGGT
>JAYRBT010000082.1:106735946-106749130 GCA_036023395.1 Myiotriccus ornatus
AGTGCTTCTATGAATGTATCCATTCGTGGCTACATTCAAGTTGTATCAAAGTAGTGTTTTATTTTGGGTTTTTTAGGGTTTTTTTTTTGGTGGGGAGGAGTATGTTTGTTTGTTTTTCCTGTAAACTACATTAAAGGACTCTAGCTTTACCTCTTCCTAGCGCTTATATACTGTTAATGGCAACTTCAGCTTGGTGGTCTCAGTACCAGCCTCTTATCCACCCAGGCAGAGAAAATTTTTATAGAGATGGCTGGAAAAGGTTCTTTGCACTGAGTTACAATCTAAGCAAAACACTCATTGAGCACCCACAGAGGTGGTCTTTTTATAAACCTTCTTCCTTCATCTCCAGCCAAAGAAATCCCTAGCAATTGCTATATATCCAGGCCAAGCTTTCATCTTCAGCTTGTTGTGCTATATTATTCTACTAGAGAAACACAGGGAGAATATTTGGATAATGGATTATACTTTTCAACCCGAGGTAATTCAAAAGGTTGAAGGGATTTTGCTCAGTGTTATATCCAGCAAACAGAGTATCACCTTTCAGCACAGCCAAGAATGGAAATGTTCAGCTGAAAATGTAAACATGTTGGTAAGTTATGAATGTGAAGAAAGGAAATTATATGGTTTTGCTATGAAGGTTCAAAATAACCACTGAAATGGCTCTAAGCAAACCTCAAATCTTCCAGTCTGGTGCAATTCTCAACACTTCTTATTTACCTTGTTGTTATGACTAAAAACAAAACAAAACGAAAACAAACAACACCACCCCCCCCCCCCAAAACCAACCAAAAAACCCAAACAAATGTATTTTTATAACAATCTGCTTTTCTCTTTCAGAGAAAGATTCTAAAATGCTTTAAGGGCTCATATACAAAAATCAGATACAGCTATGGAGCAAAAGCCACAGTTCTGGAAGTGTACAAAGTATGTGTCAATTTTTCTAAATGCTAACTAAAAACCGAAGTTGCAAGCCCAGTAATGGCATAACTCATCACCAGTGTGCCTGGAAAAACATTCTGTTACTGCAGCATGGAGCTATGGGCTCCAGGGTCACGGCAGGGGTCAGGTTCTCAACTCATGGCAAGGTTCCCTTGATTAAGAAAATGGTCCAGCTAAGAGATCATTTAAATTTCCTTCAGCACTTCTGGAGTCTACAATTTCACATAAAGGAAACCTGAGCTAGGATGTAGGTCTTGATAACCATGTTGCTGAAACTGTCTACAGTCACTAAATGATAAAATCTTTAATAATGACATTCTAGTTCTCTCTTGAAGAAAGTTTACTTCACAATATGCTGACAATCATGTCCTGCACCTATCCCACTTGCTGCCACATCTGCTCACGTAGGTTCCTCCCGTGTGCTTGCACAGATCCAGGGACGTGTTGGCTGGAAGGCTCCACTGTAAAGGATGGTGTTGCCTGCTCGAAACAGGGTCCTTGTGCAACCCTAGGTCTATATCACCTGTAGGTGATAATGCAGAGTTTTTAAACATCTGCCATAGTCTTCCTGTCTTCGTCTCTCACCCTCTCTCTCGGCTGGGCTTCTCTAGGTTGTCAGGAGCTTAATGAACACTCAGAGCCACAAATACATAGTTTTCTGTACCACATGCTCCATTCTACATACAGATTTATCACTGAGCCATCTGCATGACAGCCAAAATAGTGATAATACACCTTACCCCTAAATATGTATGAATGGCTGCTCAGGTATGCATGAGAGAGTGAAAACTTTCACATTTGGACCTCCAGGGCTGTTAAAGTGACCTCTTAATAGACTGGCAGGGTCTGTAAATATCATTCATTCATTTTATCAGCTTACTTGTTAGAGCTTGAATCTTTTTCTGATGTGTTTGCCTACTCCCAATTTTCAAAGGTCAGTTTGGCTAGTATGAATTGTATTCAGGATTCATAGAATTACACTCCTCTGTAATGCTGCCAAGAAAACAAGCTGAGACACAGTACAACAGCCCTCAGACTAGCATTCATTCTTACCTGTTATTCTGGGGGTTATCTTTAATGTTGCAAGAAGAAACCACTTCTATTTCTACGACGAGTATAAGGGAGATTCAAATTCTGGTGAGCGAGCTCTCTTTAAGCTTGAAAGACTGCTGTGGTTCATCCATTAACTATAGATCTTGCTCATACTGTCCCTTCATGGTTACTGAGTTTTGATTGCTTTGGCTGGGTGTAACAGAGAGACAAAACAAACACTGTCAATCAGCTTATTTGTTGACTTTGGTGCAGAAATTCACTGGCTTGCCTCTGTACTCTGTACACAGTCCTCGGAGTGCATTGCTCTGTAAAACAAATGTGTTCCTCTATAATCTTCCTTTTTGTTGCCAAATCTCATAGATACTAAAACAGTGTCCTGCTATATGGTGATAGAAGGCAGCACACAGGCACCATATTTAATCCACTGTATTTTTTTCTTCGTTTTCAGTTTGCAACTGACTGTTTCTGAATGATGGATCTATCTGTGTTTACCTTCAAATTAAAAGATATAACTGCCTGGAATTTCACCACTAAATATGAAAGCCCTGTAGTAAACAGACTGCCTTTAGATATGAAGTTTAATAAGCGCAGTGGTATTGCTCTGTACCATTAGGGATTAACTTAAATGTCACTATATTTCTAGATATAGTTTGTCTATTAATTGCCTGTTTAACATTATGTATTAAAGGCATTTATTGCAGCCTTCTAGTAATTAAATACTATTTTCGCCTCCCCAGTGCAGTTCCCAAGGAACACACAGTTTCATTAGCCTACTATGGACAGACTGCATGTGCCCCACAGCTGTCTGTCTATAAGGCTGTGGGTCATCTACCTTTGCCTACTGGGCACCCTGCAACCTTGTGTAAGTGATAGGCACCAAAGAGGAGGGGTGTTGCAGTCAGGTTTTTAAGTATAAGAGAAATCAGAGGTTTTTAATGTTAAGTGACCATGCTTCCAAAATGGCTTTTGTAACTTGTGTAAACTCACCCTTCTTCTTCCCAAGGTTCCTCAGTCTTACCTCTACCTTTGGAATGTCCTGAGAGATACCTGAAAGTCCCCCTATTGGTTGTTAACCCCTTCTTGTAATTGATTGGGTAGTAAGACCTCCTGAACTCCCAATGGTCACTTTGTAATCCCCCCTAAGAGCTATTTAAGTCGCTGCCCAGAACAATAAAGTCTCTCTGCCTCTCTCCCTGCTGCTGCTGTCCTGTGGTCTCTGCAGAGACCATGAAGACCTCATGGTGGGGGGGAGGGGGGAGGCACACTCCCCTCCAGGACTTGAGGTAAAAGGGAAAAGCCTCTTGCCTGGGGTCCCCCTCCCTGTCCACCTTCAACTGTTGCAGAGGGACTCTGGTGCTGAGTGTCTTTGCTTCGCAGTAAAACCCAGGTGTCATCTGGATCACAGCAGTTCCTGCTTAGCATTACTTACTGTATTTAAACATTTCTATTTTTCCTTCCTATGGTGCACAGAATGCTGCACAACTTCAGTTTCCTATGTGTCTGCACCTTTTCCAGGCACTTTGCATGCCTGACCGCCTGCAGATACTTTCCTCATGAGTGTGAAGTGCCAGAAAAATGTTCCTCAGAGAGGCTTTTTTTGTTCCTAATGGCCTTCTCAGACAGGCCACAGAGGAATTAGGAATCAGTATGGTGATTTAATTGGACAGCTTGCTTTATTTTCACACTAGAGATTTTCCCTCACTCTGCTTTCATGGGAATCAAATCTGCAGTCCTTAAATGGAGGAGCTGGTCTAAAATTAGTATACTTTACTAGCATGAGGATTAGGTAGAAATGAAAAAAAAAATCATATTCCAAAAGAATATTGTTTCTAGATGATTCTCAATGAACAAAAGCTGAATGCTGTGAACTGTCATTTTGCTCTTTCTTACCTTGGTACAGGCCAGGGATGCCTCTTCTTCAGCCAAATTTCACATGGCGACATGTAAAAGTGGGTATGAAATATCCTCACCTGACTTTGAAGAAGGGTCTGAACTCTTTGATGCTGTCAGTGTTACCCCCTCAAGCTCCCTTTCCACATTTGCAGTGTCCTGATGTTCCATGATTTGTGAGTGATTTTTAGTGCTAATATTTATCAGTCACTTCAGAAATAAGAAAGCGTATAATTATGCTAGATCTCTTCCCAGCTATGTTTAATGATAGGTTAGCCTGTGTTTCAATGCTCAAAGTGCACTGTAAAAACAAACTGTGTCAGGACTAAGGGCAGAAATTGGCTTAATTGAATGGAACACTTTATATGAAGTCAAGGGCTAATGCTACTTCGACAAAGTTAAGATAGCATTAAATCAGAGATGCTATCTTCATGGAGAGTTAATCGGATCTATATATTCTAATAATATTCTGCTTTATATAAACTTTTTCTGTAAGAAAATATCTGCACTAGACTAGTTCTGTTTTATTCTTCAGTAGGAAAAAAAAAAAACAACAAACCCTGGATTGATCGAGAACATTTCCAGTTTGAACCACATTACTTAGCAGACACTGATTTTACTAGTCATATGATGTTGTTCCTATTACCCAGCTGAGTGCATATTCAAGCTCCTTGAGCAACAGTGCTTGCCTTGGCAAAATATAATATTTGGTTTCCAAGGACACTTTTAAATAAATTGCTAAAATTGTTTTTCTACAAACGTGGAGGACAAAATCTTTTTCACTTGAATGTTCACAGAAAGGGAAAACAAAAGGAATTGAGGTAAACATTGTTGCTTTCAACCCAGCTCTGCATTACAGTGAGTAAACAGAAAACGCTTTTACTGTCTCCAGTCCAAGGTTTCAAATATCTCCTCTTTCTGGATTAGGAAGGAAAGAAAACATTTCAAACTATGATAAAAAAAGAGGCCTCAAGACCTGGCAGAGAGGGTCTCTGGTTGTGGGGATCAGATTAAGTCTCAGTCACCATGTTAGCTAATGAATAGAACTGCTGAAGGAAGAGCCAAGTTGATATTCTCACAGCACAGCTGGTGGCAGAGGTTTGCGTTACTGATTTGACTTGAGGAGTCAAATCCCAAAATTTTAAGCCGCTGATCCTTGTTCTAGCACAGGGTTATTGCTTATTGAAGGGCACGTGTCTTGTTCTTTCCAGAAACTCCTTCTTGTTCCCTTGAAAAATGTTGGTGTTGAAGAATAAAAAATTCCCTGCAAAAACCAGTTTTGTTCTATAGGTGTTATTTTAAAGGGAGAAGATGGTGAGCTATGTGAAGATTGTCTCCTTATACCCAGACTAAAGCTTACCAGTGGATTTTGACATCCAATCCTGAATGAACGTAAGTATAGCAGGGAAACCTCCTTCTCAGAGGAGGACGAACAACATTTTAAATTGTATTGCATACAGATGGCTCACTATATCAGGATTGTTCTTTACCTTAGAGATTATATAAACTCAGCCTCTGACTCATCTGAAGGCAAAAGATTCCCTGCTAGTATGCATTAAGAACAGAGTCCTCAACACAGCAACCTCAATAGAAATATTTTCTTGTTTAACTCAACTCTGAGTACCTCTAAATCTTTGTATTTAATAGATGAAATCTCTTCAGATGCAAAGCTTTATACACAAATCAGGCACCATTAATAAAATGTTCTGTGGCATTTGGCAAATCAGGAAACTTCTGGCTACATTAATCAATGGGAAGCAATCACTTCAAAAGGTCCATGTTTCTGACTAAATCTGTGCATGCTGAATTAATGTAAATGGATAATAAAAAAATATTTTCACACTTTACTGACAAGTAATGGTAGAAATCATTATCCTAATGGCTTATGAAGTTTTTATGCTAGAGTGATGTACAGTGGAAATATAATGACTTTCTATTCTGCACTTGACATAATAAATTAGTGGAAATTATTAATGCACAGCATTTCATTTCTGTGTATGTTTTATGTTAACTACAGAGAAAATACAAGTGATGTTCTGTCCCTCAGCACGTCTTAACTTTAGGTCTTCATCTACACTAGCAAAACAGCTGCCTAGCCACAATGGACTAAAACCAGCACAGCTTCTCTAATGTGGATGCAGTTAAATCTTTCATACCCATAGAGCTGCTCTCACAGAAGCAAGAGAGTAAACTGGTTGTATATCTTATCCCTGTCTGCATATGTGCCATTGACAGCAGAGACCTTTTTAATTTACTTATAACTCTGATGTGATTGGTGCTTTTAGCATATGGGAATAGCTTCTGTGTTTGGATTAAACTTCAGTTATAAATTGACATCAGTATTTTTCCTTCTCTGACTCAACATGCACTTATTAACTTCATGCCATGGCTAGTGTTATCGTCACTGATATTTAAACCAAGCTTCGCTGTGCTGTTGGGAACAACCACTGGTGTCCATATAGACAGTGGAATCACTGCAGCACATCAAATCCCTCTTACTCTACTACGTTTGGAGTTGCAGTAGGCTTGAATTATGTATTTTGCTGGAATTACTAGAGGTTATGAATGCTATACCACCATAACTTTCACATCTTCTACTTGAGGTGGTTCTCCTACTAAAACCCCAACACAGAAAGTTACAACCTTGGGATCTTTGCCATTGTCCCTTAGGCTCTTCTGCTACACCACCATGAACTACTTACCTATTATACAGGATTCACCTGTAGTTAGAGATGCCACTATAGATATATTAAAAAATTAAGTTGTGTAGAACCTTTACGTCATATATCATACATCTATCATTTTGGGAAAAGGAGCTCTTATGCCAGAAGAATTAAAGTAGAGTAAAGGAATATGGTTTTACAGTCTGTAAACAAAAAGATTTGGGGTCAACTGCCTGAAAAAAAGAAAAAGAAGGGTGTTAAATTTTCTGCCACTGTCCTAATATGCTATTGACTGGAGAGTAAGAAGAACACAACCAGCTTTACCTCAAAGAAAAGAAAAAGAATGAGAAAAAATTAAAAAAAGATTAAAAAAAATGAAAAGCATAGAAAAAGGACAAGTAAAGCAGAACTAAAGGGGGAAAAAAAAAAAAAAGGAAAAATCAAAAAAAGAGTAGCTTGCCACATTTTCAGAAAAATGCAGTGATGTTTGCAAAATCTGGAATAATCACAGCACTTCAGTTAGATCAAAAAAGTTTGACACTCAGAATGTCTCTTCCAAACAGCTTCCCCATCAGCATGTCCTCCCAGGCAGGTAACCAGCATGACAAGCCAAGGAAGCTCTCGTGCTCCTCGTGACGGCATGCTCCCAGCAGCCTGTACATCCAGAGCCAGGAGTGGACAGAGGAGATGTCACCTCTAGGGATGCTGACAGAAATAGCCATTTGTGTGTAGGGTTTTACTCTTTTGTTCTTATTGGCAGAAAGCCTTTGAGGAATAAAGCCTAGGTTTCACAAAAGCATAAAAGCAGAACTCCCTTTTTTTTGTCTGCAGGTACTTCCATTAAAAAGTTTGGGCCTGCTGCTCACAGAGATTTCTGTGTAAATGAGAGTCTGCCCTCGCACCACTGTGGCAGAAGAAAGGAGTCTCAAAGCATCAGTGTTAAAACTCCTCGCCAAGGCCATGTGGACAGCGAAAGACACGTGCAAGGTGCTTGTTCCTCCCATGCATGTCCTCACACACACGCAGGGCACTGAGCTTTGCCCTGGGCAGCCAGGACCACATTCTCATTACAAAGCCACACAGCAGCAGTAGCAGTCGTGTGACACCACAGCCAGACTAACAAAAATGCCATGAATTACATGGCTTTCATGTGACAGCTGACTCTCACCCACCTTACCCACAGCACAGTGTACTTCCTGCGCTCAGCATTGTAAATGTACCCTCAGAGACACTGCAGACTGATATCACAAACAAGTAAATACAGACAAGGAACTTTCTTTTGTAAGCTTCTGTCTCTTCCCTCACTTCAGAGCTTTCTTACCTACCAAGCATTGATGTCTTGCTGTGTATGTCTCAAAAGCCAGGGAAGGGTAAATTTAGATTCTCTCAGGGATAGACTTAGAATGAGAACATGCACAGTACTTCAGGGGAATGAAAAAAAGCTTTTCTGGCTCACATAAATTGGACTTTTTAGTTAAATACAAATTCTCTGCAATTATTATTGTCTGGTATTTCAGCTGACTCAGCTGCTGTTTATAAACGCAACTGTTACCAAAGGATGCTCAGTCTCCAGAATAGTCAACTTAACAAAAGGCTTGCATCTTGCAAAAACATGATCAGAAATCATAGCAGCATTTAACAGAACCTAAGAAATGAAACAAAGCTGTGACTTAATGCTGAAAGACTTCAGAAATAGACAATAAGCTACCAAGTTCTGCTTCATTCACTGAAAGAAGGAAACCTAATGTATATCACACAATTTGAAGATCAGGACAATAGGGAAGAGTTCCTCAGCTAATACTGAGCAATCTCCAAGGTGTCTCTTTGGGGTACAACCCAAGAGGTAAAGGGTATAAATCTACACCTATTAGAGACACAAAGGAGAGGAACCCCCCTTTGCCCTTGCTAGGGCTTCTACTTCTTCCGGTATTGTTTGATGGCAGTGACACTGGGATAGAACAAGAAGGGTATTAAAAAATCCATCTATAATCTTTGAAGATACTGTCAAGAGTCTTCCAGTGAGGGGGTATTTTTTGATTTATGCCAAAGAATGAGGTGCACCTGCAAGAAAAACTAACTGTACCTTTCTTTTCTACCACTCCATGTAACCAGGATCTTATTCAAGGTCACTCGAGACATGGTCTGGTGTTTCTCAGGTGCAATTTTCTTCCTCTTCTTTGGCTGTATAACAATATTGGACAGCTCAGTGATGTGACCAGTATATTTCAGATGTTTCCTGCAGTTGAATCACCTGATTTATGCAGAAAGGCAGTATATAATGATGCTGTTTTGCTTTGCAGCTTGAGAAGACAGGCAAGGATGATACAATGTCTTCAGGAATCTTGACATGACTGATATGTACCCATATCCACAAAAGTCACAGTACAAAATAACACCACAAGGAAGTGAACTCTGATCAGGGTGTACCATAAGCACAGTAGTAGAGCTGGTTGCATCACTGCTTCGTCAAGGGAGGAAAGATTGGCTAACACACTAGTGGGCACACTTCTACGTAGCTAACATAAATGAACACTGCAAAGCTGCCATTAAATAAATGAAAAAAAACCTCAACAATTAAACAGTCCGTCAAAGTATAATCAAGAGAAGAGAAATACTGAAGCAATGTCAGCCTGGTTGCCACCAGGCATGGCTTGATGTTTGTGGAGAGTGACATTGTGAAATGCTCCTGAGAAATCTCCCTTTGGCATCGAGGAGAGTTTTCACATTTACCCTAGAACCACTAACTGAGCTATTTACACTCATTGCCACAAGAGTTTCTGTCAAGAGGACAGCTGGGAGCTCTGGCAGGAAAACGTTTCTTAGGGTGCTATTCACTAAGAAATACATTGTACAAGCAATTCAACTTTTCTGGGTTGTTTCAGCCATAATGCAAACATTACCCAGCTTGAAAACAGAGAGATGCTCTGGATGGAAAGAGGAATGTTAATGAGACCATAGAGGAGCCAAAAAGAAGTCAGTGTCAGGAGAAACATGTGCTTCTTTTACCCTGCGTGGTAAGGATGAGTTAGTGCTTCAAGAAGCTTTCTCCTTGCTGCAGTTCCAAATTGTAATATAAAGGGAGATAAAAACATTTTGGTGAGGGTTGGGAGGAAGAAATATCTTGGTGAGGGTGAGGAGGAAAGAGGAAGGTTGTTTGCTGGCTTGCTGTTAAAAAAAAAATGAAATAACTTTTCAAATAATAACCTTGGAAAAAAGATGAAAGGCATAGTTCCAGAAGCATCAGCCTTTTAGAAACAAATAATCTACTGCTTGGTTTACATAAATCCTAATGCATGGTCATTTTTCACTAATGCTTTTTATGTGGATCAACATTATTAATAATAAGTAGTCAAGGAAACTACTGAATAGTGCTTGACAAGATGAACTGATCAGTCCTATCACATTGTTGAAAAGTTATCTGTCCTTTGATTTCCTAGACTTGTGGGTAGCTTTTCTTTCATAAATTGATGCTTTTATTACCACATGTTTAAAGCATCATAGCCCAACTGATGTGCTACATAAATGTTTCTGCTCCACTAGGTCATGATGGATCATCACCTATTCTCCACTTTTTCCATTCTCCAAGTGGCAAAACTTCCCATGCCTTTGGATGCAGAGTTATTCTTTCAGATCAAATTGCTTCTCTTCTGCCAACTTATTCTCCATAAGTGGGAGGAGCGTGGCTGGGCATGTTAGACAAAACCTTGCATTTTAATATTCGCTCTCCTTCACAGTTCTTTTTCTTTAAGCATCAAGATCATGTACAAAGCATGCTTTCTATTAATTAAGATGATGGTTTTGACCTTGCTGCCCTCCCTGCTTCATTTACATGATCTATTGAAAGTCACTCTGCTAATGCTAATCATATACTGCCTTGTTGACAATCTGATTTCTGCTCCAGTAATGCACTTAGATTGTAAACCCTCTAGATTTCATTTGCCTAGCACAAAATCCAATGCTACCTGCATCAGTTATTCACTGACCAGAGTGCTCCCTTGACACAAGGTATTAGTTAACTTCTTACTTATTGTCCTAGTGCGAGAGCATCAAGTAATTGCTATTTTGAAGCACTCTTTCCAAAACCCTGGTTGCACAATTCACATGCCCACTGCCTACGCAGTCTGGATTTTAAAAGGTAAAAGCAATGGGGTATATTTGTAGCTCTATAACAGTGGGAATTAAGAGCATAAATCCTATCATCGTGTACAGGAGGTTTGTAGCTAAGTTGCTGTTAAGTGTGGGAAAAATTTGGACTAATCAGGCCATCACTGAGAGGTACAATTTGCAGGGGGGCATTCAGTATAAAACATTTTAGGATTTTTCAGGTTCATTCTCTGTTCTGTGCATTTTAGACTTCTTGCCTTACTTTGACCTTATCAAGCTATTTAAAAGATGTTAAGCGCTTTGTTCTTTGCAATTCACAGTTCATAGCTCCTATGGTCTCCTTTATGTCTGAAGAAAAAGACAAGAAAAAAGCAAAAGGGTGGGGAAAAAAGCCTCTCTGTCCTTGTTACAGTCATATGGCCAGTGTTAATGCTTTTTACAGAAGTTTCTCACCTGGGATGTTTTACTCGTTCTCCTTCGACTGATGTTATTAAAGGTCTTTGGATATACTTTTGTTTCATCCTTCTGTTCTAGTTTAGCAAGGGTGATGACATACCAACTGAAATGTCTGGAGGCTTGTTAGCAAAAACCCTGTCACTGGGAGGGATCAAAGTGTTTTTATGCTGAGTCCCTGGGGCACTGATCCTGGCAATACAGATGGACTCAGATGCAGCCTCCACATGGTCTAACATGACAAACATCTGGATTCTCAAGCCAACAGGCAGAGAGTTGTTTTCTCAGGATGAATAGCATTTCTGAAAAGCAATAGGTGAAATGAGCACCACTGCCAGAAAATCTTAATTTATTTAGGGATATAAGTGGAAAAAATTGCTACTTCTTTCATCTTACGGGGAAGAAAAACTGCTTCTTTTTTTCTGAAAAACCCCACAGAATGAGGACCTGAGCAAATTCATCACTGCACATCACATTTTTGAATAGGGGAGTTGGGAGCAATTAACTTCCATGAGGCCAGCCCTCTGTGTTGATAAGTAATGGTTTTAAGCTGAAAATAAGCCCAACACTTAATGTCAAATGTATATGTAGTCTTTGCAATCTAGCTGAAGGACAGTCCACAAACACAAGCTGGCTGTACATCCGTAATCAAATAATTGACTGGCTGACAACTGAGACCAGTATTTGGCTTGATGCCCCTGACTAGACAGTAAATGGCATTTCCTGCATCTTGATAAAGCAGATGTCACTTGGTCCCTCCAGCAAAATACATGGCACCAGGGGCATCTTTAGTAAAGGTTTCTTCCAACACATATCGGAGTGGTCAGTTAAAATATATCCTCCTGTGGTTTCATTAGGCAGTAGCATTTAACGGGCTAAACATTTAGGGGAAAAAAAATATGCAACAGATACATCTTCATAGCTGACTACATCTGTTGCAGTGCTGCTTTCCCAAGCTGGTGTTCCTGCTCGCGTTTAGGCTGTGCCCTTCCCTGAGGACACGCTCCCTCCTGCACAGAAACACAGCACTTTCTTGGGAAAGAGGGGATATAGCAAGTGCTCATGAGTTCAGGGTGACTTGTGAGCTAACTACAGCTTGGTAGTTCTGAGCTAGTTGTTTTTCTATCTTAGTTTGAAAACCTACAAGGTTTCATTCTCTGCTTGGTTTTCAGGTACAGAAACAGTAACTATGACTGCATTTAGTAAATAACATATGATTGATGTGTTCCAGTTTGAATACGTGCCTTTTTCTGGAAGTTTACTACATAGACACGGATTAAACTTCAATCCCTAAGCCCCTTTGCACGTTGTTTACTTCATTGCCCAACACTTCAGAAGGTCTCATGGAAGATAGAGTTGGCTTCTCTGGGGGTAGCCAGAAACGCAGAGGAAATAACATGCAATTTGTGCAAGCACCAGTCTCTTCCATTCTATGATTACTTTTCAGTTGGTTTAATTCCCTGGACCAGCTCACCTCAAAATCACACAAATACAAGCAAGGAAGGAAAGAGTGGAGATGAAGAAGGAACAGGGGGTCAACTGCAATCCCAGATGGCAGTTGCCTCTGTGAATGTGAAATTGGACTCCCAGCAGACCTCTATTTATAGACTTTCCCAGAGCAGGGGGAGGTATTTTAGTTCTGGCCCTCTGGGAGAAATAACAGCACTGCCATCTTGCCAGAGCTCAGTGCTGCCAGTCTGTTTTGCCAAGAAGCATTTGGGACTGCAGAATAGATGGTCCCTCGATGAAATATGAAGAATTTGCATTACTGGATTACTTCACCAATCCAATGCACTTTCTGTCCCTGACAGCAGCCAGCACAGGTTCTTCAGAGACTGAAGTCCTAATTATAGGCAATTTTACAGCCAGTATAGTTCTAAAAGCCTGAATGCAGACAAATCCCTGCAGTTTTCACATCCTGCGCAAGTTAAAGCTGAGAGCTGACTATAGGATTTGGCCTAGAAGAAAGTGTCAAGACCCCGTTACCTTCAGTGCTTATGCTACTAACAAACAGTGAAAACATAGCAGCAATACTAAAGTTATCTGCAGAGTTACAAAGGACAGCCCTTAAAGGACAAAGCC
>JAYRBT010000082.1:106749230-106760523 GCA_036023395.1 Myiotriccus ornatus
AACAAACAGTGAAAACATAGCAGCAATACTAAAGTTATCTGCAGAGTTACAAAGGACAGCCCTTAAAGGACAAAGCCTTTAGTATTACATTTAGAGGGGAGACAGGTAAATCTTCCTGTGGCTGCTTTTTTGTTCCCACTCCAGGTACAGATGTCTGAAAGCATCTCTTCAGGACGAGTTTTTGCAGGACTCCAGATGCAAAACATAACCCCTGTGTGATCCATCAGGCTGGTTACGGCACTTGGTATGCTGCAAGGATAGCCAAGCTGAACTTAAGGAGGCAAAAATCGATTCATAAACAACATTTAGTTTTGAAAACTGTCCAAATGCTTACCGCTTGGGTGAAGATAATTGTACTTGCATGCATTTCTGAAATCTATGGCCAGGGTGAAAACAGGTATCATTCAATAACTCATCCCTCAACAGTAGCTGTAAATATTCTGGCTGATGTATAAAGATGGTTTGGATTATTTTTTTGTGTTCCTTTCTCCACTAGTTCTTCATTGCCTCCTTTTTCTTTTACTCTCCCCACCTTCCCAGAGTTAGTTTTGATTTGCACAGTCCCTGTACTACAAGCATGTCATACACTTACACCACAGCCTGTTACCACCCCATATGATGAACAGAAAAGGCTCAAAGTTGTTACAAGCATTAACGTGTGCAGGCAACAACAAACACTGCGAAGGACTGCTTTGGAAGTTGGAGGCTTTTCATTCTGGATCAATGGGAGTGATAGAGATTTCTAAGCATGTTTTTAGAGTAGACAATTATTTAGGCAGTCTGTAATCAAGGTCTGTATTTAGCTCACTTCTGCTGGGCCAGAAACAACATGAAGCACTCAGCATATTTAATGAAGCTGTGATTCCTTACTAGACAGGGTTGATCCAAATCAGCTGTGCCCCAGTCAGCATTGCATCCAGCAGTTCTGCCCCCAGTTGAGATCTTGCCCACTCCCTTGCACCAGAACTGATACTCACACAGCTGCATGAAGAGCTTGTTTGGGGAGCTGAAACTAACTGCATAAATCTAAAAAAAGAAAACACTCCAGAAGCATTCAGTTAGTTCAGATCTCATGCCATGACTTTACAAGCAGCAGCAGAAAAATGAAGGATGGGAACATAAAATTGGGGTCAGAAGGGGTGGAGAAATCGGAGCAGCTCTGTTTCAGACTACCTTATGCTGCATAGCATTACATTCCCACTCACTTCAGGGCCTGTGCTTACACTGCTTTTGTGTGGCAGAGAGACTTCAGCATGTAACAGAGTCCCCACACCTCAACACATTAGGGTCCCCTCATGCCTCCAAATGCATACAAATGTGAACCCTTTGAAGGAAGGGTCTGACTCGGACTTTAGAACTAGGCTTCTGGTAACACTGAGAAGAGTGTAGGGTTTCATGATGGTTGGTGTCCCCAGTCCTGGAGGAGCAGTGCAGTGAGAGATACAGAAAGGCATCTGCACTAGTTTTGCTTTTACACCCCTAGTCCTTCTGTTCTCCTACGAGCATATACTTATCACCCTCGGGATACTTATTAATGTATACATTTATTTATAAATTCTCTTCATTATCTTTACTGATCCATCAGTTAGAGCAATTTCTATCCCATGATCTTCAGAAACCTGGTGGTCTATACGACTTAATGACAGTCCACAAGGCAATTGTGGCTCTAGGTCTTAAGTCACCATAAACTTGCCTTACCACCGGGTAATTACTAGGGCAGCAGATCTGCCTGCCCACTTGGGCACTTCATTCCCACCCCCACATTATTTCCTCTTTTTCATGGGGTGCAAGAAAGGAGGTGAGGAGGAGGCAGGACCAAAAGGTGAGCATGGCACAGCTTCATTTGACTGTGGTGCTGGTCCTACATTGTCTGGAAGCAAACATGAAATAATAGACTAAGAAACTAGCTATACTGCTGTAGGCTAAAATTTGCTGAGGGTGTCCTGCTCATCTAAATATTGTCTATTGGTTCACAGAATAGAGGAGGCTGTAACACTACAGCATTACACTATCCTGTGTGAATCAGAGCTGCTTCAAAGAGGAGGAGAACAACTGCCACCTGACACAATGCAATCACACCTCTGGCTTCTTCTCCATGCCTTTGGGATTTAAGGTATTTCTTTTTTTTTTAACCTTCAGTTCTCCTGCAGACCTAATCTATCTCTTATTCTACAAAAGCATGTAAAGGTTAAGCTTGAGTGGCACAAAGTTCATAGAGAGGCAAGCATCTATTATTACTTCTAAGCACCAAAAGTCAACTTGCTTTACTATTATCCTCATGTTAACGTTTCACCTTTGTCTAACACAAAAAGAGTTCTGCAAGGCAGCACAAAGCACATGGTGGAAGCCAGGAGTATATGCTGAACTAGGTGTATTCACTGCTTGCCTCTTGAGCAGTGTGTGAGGTACAAGCAAAATACATCTTCATGAATTAGCCTGATTTGCAGTGGTACAGGTGACTACATGGGAAACAAAATAACTTGGGGGGAGAGGGGGCAGAAATACAGACATGCAGTCCTTAACTGCTCCTCTCTAACATGGGTTGTGCAGTGCTGTGTTACTGCCTGCAGACTGCCCAAACCCTGGATTAAACATTCATGTACTGGACTGCTGACTCCACTGCATTCCTGTGCAGCCTGGTGCCACAGATATCCATCCTGTTGTCACTTTTAATAATGAAAGTCCTTTCTGCTTTGTGTTGTGCTACATGCAAAACCAACAACAGTGAAAGAACACTGTGGTGTGAAGTCAGCTGTTCAAAGGTTAGGAAATGGCAGGTTTAAGATTTTTTGCTCCCCTTCCACTTACAATACAGCCTTTCATTATAAGGCCACATACTATTTCTTCTGATGAAACCCTGTGCCTCACTCAGTGCAATAGATGATGTCAGTGCACAGCTGTGCCATGTATTGTTTTATTCCCTTCACCTACCATCTAGTTCCAGCCTCTGCTTAAATATATACTAACCAAATCCCTTCCCTCTGCATAAAATAATTTATCTCTTCATGGACTCTCCTGTGGTGCTTCTCAATATGCCACTTGAATGCTTCCGAAGCAGGAGTTAATTTATCTTTAAATTAGAGAGGAGTTTATATTCCCTCCATTTTAAAGATGGGAAGCCGATGAAGTGAGGTTACAGTTGCAAAGCACAGCAACCCACCAAAATGTACCCTCACACCCCATTTCCTGCAATCATCCATCCATGCACCCCATCTGGAGCACACACCTGTCTCAAGGTGTGCACACAGGGGTGGGCGTCTGCCCACAGAAAAGGGGCTGTCAGAAAGGGGGCAGACTCCTCCACTTCACCTCTCTGACGTGGGGCTGCAACACAGCGCATGCAGCCACTGCTGCCCTGCACTCCTGGCTTATACACTAACCAGTGAGAGATGAATTTAAAAAGCCAGCAGATATTTCTCTCTGGTCACAGCAACAGATCCCAGATTTTTAGAGAATTTTTAATTCAGCACTGTCAAATACAGCCACTTTTGATCTTATATACAAACATAGCTCAGCATTTTGGTGCGGGTTTGTAAAATCTCCAAGATATTCAGTAAGGGGATGAAGGAGCACAGTCAAAGCCTGTCTACTGCTATATTTAGTCCTGCATTTTTCCAAATGAAGGTGTATCCACACATAAAATACAAGATAATCTTTAGAGTGGGTCAGACACTTCCGAGTGACTTGGAGCCCACTGCACAGCCACAAAGAGCGATGGGTCCACTATTCATTCCTACAGTGCAGAGGGAGCTTGTGCACAAGGGCCATGCAGCCGTGCCACAGCCAGATCTAAGTCCCCTCAAGCGGCTCCATGACATCAGTGGCACAGGCTATCAGTGCCCTGGAGTCTGGACAACTGCCACCAGCACCTCAGTTCACAGCAAGCAGCTCTCAATAATGACTTGACCATTTGGTAATTTGATCAGCAGCAGAAAACACACACTTCCTTTGGAGGAGGAGTCATGGATTTTTCCTTGCCTCTGAGGCACAGAACTGTGGTTCCCTTACAAAGCAAGGACCCCCTTCCCTTGTGTTCTGATAGGCACAAACACCCCTCTTTGCCCTCCCAGGGCTCACCCTTTTCAATGCTATCCAGTCCAACCAAGCCTGTCTGGATCTTCCTCATGCTGTCTGTTTGTAGTAGCATAGCACAAATAAAAGGCATGTGTTTAGTTACTAAGAGTGGAACTTTTTTCACACATTTCCCAGGCCTTTCATTAGTGTGACTGTTTCGCAGTGTTTACTTTGTTCACCCCAAGGACTTAGAAGAGCCTTCTTCCCTTTCAGATCTTTGATTATCCTTTATTAATTTTTCACTTTGTCTGCCTGCATTTCCTCCCTGAAAGTGCTGACTGGCCACTTTGTCACATTAGTTTTTCTAGACCTGGTCTTCTTCCAGAGATGGTCTTTTTAATTTTACCCTCTTTTTTATTTTAGCCAGATCTCAGAGGAGTCTCTCATAGCCTTACTGACTCTGCTGCATCATCTGAATTTTTCATTTACAATGGAATTGTTTTCAACAACACTTTAATTATTGTTGCATTTATAATCTAACCTGCTTTCACCTTCTAATATAGCAGCCTGGGTGCTCTATTTGCTGCCTATAGGGATTCATTCCCTGAGTAGCTGAGTTTATTGGAACATTTTGCTTCAGCCATCATGTTGCTTCCTTGCAACAGTCAGAGAGAGACTTTAGGGAGGACTCCTTCCACTGAACAACAATCACCTTTCATTTTCAAGCCTCTGAGATTTCAGGGACTCCTGTACAGCCAGGAGGCATTACTATACTCAAAGTTGTCACCTCTTAAATAGCAGGATTAAAACACCTTGTGCTTGTTACACCCATAGCCTTTTCCACTCTCAGTCAAAAAGCAAAAGGTACCTTTTTAAGATCTGCTCCTTTTCCTGAGAGCCTGTCAGGTGATGTTTATGCTAGAGCAAGGACTCACTCTAATAGTCTTTCTTTCGCAGCATTTACTGCACAACTTGGGGATTCCTACCCCAGCAACTTGTGTGATCTGACAGCTCTTTCCAGTCTACTGTTCCTCCTCCATCTCTAATGAGTTTTGTCCTCTCAGTTTTAGCAGTCTAATCTCAAGATTTCCACTCACTTCCACCTTCCTATTCCCAGGTTTCATTGTCTGGTTGTGAGCAGCAAAGGGGCATCTTCCCAGTCTGTCTACATGGAAGAGGTGCTCCACAGGTCATTCTGTCCAGGACTGGTGAATTTGTCACTTAGTGTTGCTTTTTTCCTTTAACTTTCTGTATTTCTGTCACAAATTTTGGAGCACATTTTCATAATTTTTAATTTTGAATTTGTCTTCTTTCCCAAAGGAAAATAAAGTGTACTGCTAAAGTGAGACTCTCCCCTGCTCCGCATCACTCAATAAAAAAACTTGCAGCTATTGAGCTTCCCAAAATAAGCCACAGTGACCCAGTGAGGGAATCACCTTCCCTTCACTTACAGTTCTTTTTCACCCCACAAACCAGACCATTCCCCCTCAGTCCCCAGCTGCTCCCAAGGCAGCTGCAGCAGTGGCATGGCAGGACCCGTGGTGTGTTTCTGGGCATGTGGTTTGCCATGCAGCCAGCAGCTGGGCATGCAGCTCTGCATAGGTGGGACAACAGGGCTATGCTTGCCTGCAGACAAAGGGAGAGAAGGACTCAGTTTGGCTGATAAGGGCATAACCAGACACAATAAGAGGCAGAGGAGGCAACCTTTGCAGGGAGGAAGAGGGAGGAAGGATTGAAGGGCAAGTAGCAGCTTTGGAAGGAAATTAAAAATAAAGCCCATTCTTAATTTCTAGACAGTGTTGTTCCCATCCCCCTCCACTTAGCACCTAACACAGTAACTAATAATTTATCAGATCTCTCAGAAGGGGGAAAGGATGGAAAATTAGGAAAGCGACAGCTTGAATCCTGAGAAAAAGTCTCTGCTTGTAACCTGGCACTTCTCTTGCATTGCTGCTGCCTGACACCAGTGCTTTAAGAAAGTAATAACCTTCCCTGCATCTGTTTGTGTGGAATCTGTTAATCCAGTCACTTCATCATAAGGAACAGACTCTGGCACTCCCAGCCACTCCAGCATGAACCTTTCTTTTACCTTCCTCCTTCATGTGGCAGCAGCAGGATCTTAAAGTATTCTCTTAGTCCTCAGTTCTCTGCCGAAGTCTCAAAAGTCATATTTCACTGTATCAAATACTAAATATGGGGTGACATTTAATTTTCAGCACAGGTTACCATTCCAGAGCAGCCATCTATAGATCTAATGCCCTGATGCGTGCTGTGTACCTGTCCAGATTATAACCAAGCATTTAGAGAAATAACATTGACTCACGATTCAGCTATTTTCAATTAATTAAAAGCAGACTCAATTTTCACATCTGATCCCAAACCTCTTTGCAAATTTGCAACCTCAGTTTTCTTTAGACAGTTTCCCCTTCTCACAGATATCACCTTTCTTGAAGTACAAGACATGCAAGATAATGAATTAAAACTGACTATTCAGAAAGAAGCTGTGTGACTGATTATTCTCACAGATATCTAGCACTCGCTGACCTCCCTTTTGACTCACCCTCTCCCCACAAATATTTGGAGCTTATCTCACTGCATCTAGTACATTTTAAGCCTTCAGAGTCCAAATAGAAATCAAACCTCAACTTAGGTTAAAAAATGTAAGCCAGTTTCAAGGGTGGAGTTCATCTATAGCTTCTAGTCTCTCAGCGCATACACCCTGCCCTCCTTCCCCATAGACTAACCCTAACTTTTGTGGCACTGGACTCCCAAGCTCTGATGATTTACACAGAGATGTCTGAGGAACTTGCAATGGTCAGCTCTCGCATATTTTTTCTTTCTTCTTCTGAGTGACTGCACTAACAGTTTTGAGCCCTTACAAAGAGCACTAGAGCAGCTGTACTTGGGTCACATCAAAGGTCCAGGAAGTCCAGTACCTCATCTTTAACAGGAGGTAATAGCAGATGCTCACTGTAAGCTGCTATCAGTTTACATTAATATGCCAGGCTGCACAAATCACAACTGAAGCCTCTGACTCATCATCTATCTTGGATTTAGCTGCCCTTGTTACAGCCCTCACTCCTGCTTTTGGGAGTGGATGTGGTGGGGAGAAGGTAATCAGTTTAGCTGCAGCTGTATGTAAGGAAAAGTGAACCAGAGCCTATAGATTTTTCCACACGGTTTAAGTGTGACCTCTTTCTTTTCAGTCAGAAATTGAGCTGAGCCTCCCAATTGTTATAGCTATCTGCCTAGATTCATTCTTCTGCTCTTGACCCCAAAAATGAAAGTATTTCTTCTAAAGATTTATGTATTTATACAGAGTCACCTGAAAAAGGAAAATGTGTTTGAAACAGGGTTGTTTTACCTTTGCTGGTCTGTGCATATAGGTACTACTTGCAGCAATAAAAGCTGGAATAAAAGCTGGAAGATTCTTAGATCAAGGTGATACTTAAATTGGAATGAGTCCCTTAAAATTATCCCCTTTAGACTAGAGTGTTACGCATTTGACAGGCTGTTAAATCCCACAGAAATCCTCATGGATTGTCACCACTGGGAAAGGCTGTGAATGCACAGCTTTTTCTGGGGAAGGGCATTGTCATTTGGAGATGCAACTGGACAAATAAAGGTTAGATCAGTGTTGTCAGGTTTTAGATCATCTGGCAAATTTGGCTTTTTTAATGGGCTTGCATGTGCTTTAATAATTTACAAACTACACTGTTGCTTCATGAAGCATTGCCAAGCACAGGGCCAAGTAACAAGAGTTACTTCTTGCAGAAGGAAGGTATCCAGAAGGATAGGTAGGAAGAGAAAACTTACAAAATCTGACCTGGATAATATTACTATGGTGTAAAAATAGCTTGGTTACTAGTAGGTGACAGGACAAGTTAATATTTTGAATTAGAACTCATGAACTTTATAGATAGGCAG
Organism: Myiotriccus ornatus; assembly: GCA_036023395.1. NCBI lineage: Eukaryota > Metazoa > Chordata > Aves > Passeriformes > Tyrannidae > Myiotriccus > Myiotriccus ornatus. The sequence goes on from JAYRBT010000082.1 coordinate 106,757,172, forward strand.
TGGAACTTTAGCACTGGGCCTGAAATCATCACTGCTTTACCACCCTTCCTTAGTTTGGATTTTGGGAGGCTATAGGGAAACAACATTAGCAAAATTTTGAATGAAGCACTAGACAGAAAAAAAAAAAGGTTTGAGTTAAAGAGATATTTTCACAGAAAGTAAGCCTCCTCTTGCTTTTTTTTTTTGTCTTTATCAAAATAACTAAATACTTGGACATCATCAAAACTCTCTCAATTTATTTCTGAAAACTATTCCTTGCCCTTCACTGCTCTCCTAGACAGAAAACGCTATACTTTTCCTTGCATGGAACATAGTTTTCTAGCCAAGGCTACTAGTAAACAAAAAATTTTCACTGCTTTTCTATGTGTGTAAATAACTATGCAAAGTAATGAAGAAAGAGGCTGTGAAACTTTCACGTACTCATTTTTTTTCAAATCCATTATCCTCCATGATTACAGAATTTTTCTTCTCTCTACTCCTTATGCCTTATTTTTGGTACACTGTAAACATTAAAAAAAATACCTTCAAAACTTGAAGGCAAAATTCATAATAACAGCAGGTTGGAACAACTGCCAGCTTTCAAAAACTATTGTTTAATTGAAAAGTTATAAAGTAAAAACAAGTACATGAATTGTTGAAATTGTCTGCATGAAACATTTATAGTGAAAAACTCTGTTCCATGAAGATAGATGGAAGGACATCTTTTATGCAAAAATTAAACAATTTATTTAGTTGCAAAGCTGGCATCTTGTAAGCTTGTCTCTGAGGAACAAACTGGAGCGCAGAGCCGCAGAAAAATGCAATCCCTACTTGCCAAAGAATTCCTACATCCACATGAGTGACCTAAGGGAGGGGATGGGGAGCCAAAGGTGGCACTGAGATGTAATGAATTAACCTGCCTCCTCCCATGTGAAAAAATGTAAATAAAAATCAAAGGGATCTTTATCCTACTGACAATATGGTATGCAAGGTCACATGGCCTAATATTTTAAGAGGATTAAAGCTAAATCTCTGCAAACTTTGAAATGGCCCAACCAAGCCTGTAAGCTTTTCAATTTAAATGGGTGCACAGCATGACTTCTACGATCAGCTGGAATTCGGTAGGATGAGATGTAGTGAAGCGGACTCTGAAACAATTCAATCCTGCAGTGATAGGTTTTACACAGTATCTGTTAATTTGGAGCTGTGCAGGAGGTGGAAACAAAGCAGATCACCAAAAATAAAGCCCATTATGAACAAAGTTTGTGTGAAAAGGAAAAAATCCTTCATATTTATTATTGATCAAATTAGGAACACCATTTCTGTAGTTCTGCTTCATTTCTAGGAGAACTGCGAACACCAGGGTCTAGCTGGAGAACACAAACCACTTAAACAGCACTTCCGTCACTCTTAAAAGCCGTAGTTCTCTGAAAATATGAAAAGCATACAGGAGAAAGTCTTACTAGAGACAGTGAAGAGCAATCTTTCATCCAAACATCTCTATTTGAACTTCAGATGTTATCACGTGCAAGGTACATGTGGAGTAAATCTATGCACCATATGGGGTAAAATTGCTAATTGTTCAGCAGAATCCAGCCACCAGTTGGCAGGCAACTACTGCAAACAAGAAGCAGTCCCAATAATGACACATAAAAATAGCATAACAACATGCATTCAACCTGAACCATCAATTGCTGTTAGGGTACAGATGACAGGAAAAAAAAAAAAAAAAAAAAAAAAAGTTAAAAAAAAAAAAAAAAGGGAAAAAAATCATCTGGTCGGAAAGCAGTATATGAATTTATGTGCTTGAGTTTTAGGAGTATTGTGAAATGTTTCCATGTTAAAAGTAGTGGTAATAAAGCAGCTGGGTAGAGACTTTCCCTCTAATGCCGGTGGTGCCCCTTGGAGCTCAGACTTGATCCTCCACGTATGGAGAGGAGTGAACATTTTCTTTCCAGAGTAGTGTCCCAAACAAGCAGTTTTCAAATAATTGTGCCAACACCGTACCTGCAATTACCCAGGAACTGAAACTGCTGCTGATCTACCAGAAAGTCTGGAAAGATTCAACAATTTTGTCATGAGCGCTGAACCCTTCTGGATTTTAGGATAATTCCTCTTTCCTGAAAAAAAATGAGAACAATTTAAATTATTTATGAAAAGGGAGTGGCTGATTAATTCTGGTTAGCTCTGTACCTTTTATCCTTTCATGTCGAAAGGGAGATAGGGAGACAGAGTATTTCCTTTCTTTTGCCACAGCCAATGCTTTTTTACAGCTCTGTCTTGTCCACTTTCTTTTAGCCTTCCTGTGGCTTTTACTAAATAAATTCATGAGTTAGGCAAGACACCCTTGAGTGAAATAGCAAAACTACAAGAGAGACAGTATATTTTCAGGAGAAAATGTAAGGAGTTTTTCACCAACCAAGCTTTTAACCCAGCCCTGCTCAGAAGGCAATGTTCAGCATGCATGGACTGAGACTCTCTCAGTAACCCTTAAGACAAACAAAAATAAGTGCTGCTTCCAAAGTAATTTTTCTTTTCGATGTTATTCAGTGCCAGTCTGTTCCCAGAGGCTGTCTGGGCAAAACACTGTTGAAGGCAGCAGGGTGAGCAAAAAACTGCAGGGTGAGCTCAGTGTTCTCCAGCTACATTTCAGTAGCTCAGACACTCCCCTATACACTCCTGTGTCCCTAAGAGGTCAAACAGAAGGGTTGAGTGGAAGGGTTAAGTTAAACAAAACAATAACAAAAACATTTGAGAAAGTGGCGTTTTAAAAGGACACAGTCAAGTAAGCAACATTCTACGTAATAATCCAGTTTTAAGCACCTATCTGAAGATCTTAATTAGCTCATTCTGCTGTTAATTTCACATATCCCCTCTTTGCCTTCAGTATCTTTATAGAACAATTTTCAGGCAACTGCATCTATGTTTAAACCCATATCCATCTAGGCAGGATATGATTATGATTATTTATGATTAGTCCTGCAAGCATTCCCACTTGATCAGTGTAAGAACACTGAGAAATTAACCCGCTCCACTCCTGTCCCTAAGTAATCTCCTGCACCTCACTAAAATAAAAAATGTTTTTTTCCTAACAAACCTTTCATGGGTTATTGTTTTTCTTTTCTAATATACTCTTGGTAGTTTTACAGAAGATTCTCGACTATGTTTTTGCTTGAAAGAAGGTTATTATCTTTTTATTCATAGATATTCTTGGGACAAAATGTCAGTTTGCAGTTTGGGGCCAGCGGTTTCACCTGTTACTGTCTGAGGTAAGGTACCCAGGGACTGTGCCTGACTGTGTTAGGTGTCTAAAGTGACAGCTGCCAGCACTCTTGAGACTGGAATGGGCATGGACATAGTGACACTGGATGCC
>JAYRBT010000082.1:106767189-106784424 GCA_036023395.1 Myiotriccus ornatus
AGTTAATAACTCTTTTCACAGGGCAGCCAGTGGAGGGTGTTTTTTTTAGACTCCCAGGGGACCCTAACTCCTTCATTGCTTACCTTGTTTTACCACTTGCTCTTGAAAGTCTTGTAGGAGACTGCAGGACCCCATGGAGACAAATAGGGTAATGAGTGAAACAGGGAAGGGGGAGTGGAAATATCAGATAAGGTATAGTGCTACTGTATTTTCGACCAAGAGTGAAGGAGCTTGTTACAGCCCATAATGAAAGCAATTTCTTCTTTAGGCCCCAGCTACCATGTTTTATTTCTTTAACCTGTTTCCCCCTCTTGAAATTTCTTTATACTCAATTTTTCTCCCCCTAACAGTGTATCTACCTCCATTGCTGTGACGGAAGCTTGTATCTACACTTAAAATACCTTGAATCTGTGAACTTGTTGTATATCAAAGGGAAAACTAAAAAAGCTAATGCGATGGGTAGAATACTTGGGAAGCTACACAGCTGGTGGTAGGTCAGGTAGTGATTTTAAGGCCCTCTTAGGTCTCTTTTCACTCATATTCTGTGCTGTCACTGTAACTGCAGCAGTATTTCACAGCAACTGGCATTCATGCTTCTGTTTTAGTTAGTTTTCGATCAGTGTTTCCAAAGGCTTTACCATGAAGGGGTAAATCCTGTTGGAGAAAGCCTCATACAATGAATAGTGCTGGTTTTCTCTGTGAACCACTGGGCTATAGGTACAAGACGGCCAGATGAATAAGGGACGTCCAATTATGTATACGTATATGCATATACATATAATCATCATAGAATAGTTTGGCTTGGAAGGGACATTAAGGATCATCTAGTTCCAACCCTTCTGCCATGGGCAGGAATATCTTCCACTAGATCATGCTCGTCAGCATGTAATGTATATGATATATATATGTATGTATAAATACACACACATACATATGATCCTTACATGTATTTGACTATATCCCAGGTCCATGTAAGTGATAACCAGTCTCACACACTCTTTTCCTCCAGATAACCTGAACTTCACATAAACAAAAAGCTCATGCGTGAGGCAGACAGGAGCGAGAGCTGTCTGCAAGAGGCAATCAAGAATCAGCCATTGTATCTTTTTTTCTTCAAATTAAGTTTTAGAAGTCTGTTCATAATCAATTTATTCACAGAAGTGTCTGTTTCCTCACTCAGATTCCAGTCATCTGTGGTACAATTAAATGCATGAAATACGAGAGTTTTCCCTGGACAATGTTAAATTATTGTCTGCTGGAAAGGAAAGTTGTTTTGAAGAAATTCATGATAAAGGCAAGGCTGTTGATCTACATAGGCAGAAAGACATATCATGCCAAGTTTCATTTATGTATGTTTTTATTTTTTCACTGTTTTGTCAAGCACCCTGCAGCACAGTTCAGTGATAGCGGGTAGTGTTTGAATGAGTGGGTAAAGGATGTCAAGCTGAGTATAAAAACGAAAGCACTGGCCTTGGTTATGGAAGGTCTGGTTGACTAAAAAGCTAATTCAATGATACAAGCCTTCACTCAGCTGGTTTGTTCAAAGTATGCAAGCAGACTTTTTTTTCTTCTTCTCTTTTTTTCTCCTTGTCTTTTGAATGTGTGTTGCAGGCCTCAGGCATCTGTTCACAGGCTTTCTCTTTCTTGCCATGGAGAAAAAGCCTCTCACCTGTCTGAAAGATGGAGTTAGGACACCACACCACTCTAATTAGTTGTGAAAGAGTTTTCTTGCTTCCTTTTGGTTCTGGGCATGCCTTTTTTTGTGTCTCTCATGCCTCCTAAACCTCTCTCAGCTACATCACCTCAGGACACTCACAGCCTGCTACAGCAAGTTGTGAGATGTTCAGTGTTTGTTTCTGATCAGTGCTGGTCCTCTGTGAGCCAGGTGCTGTGCTGAAAGGAGGATGGGGTGAGCATGAGGCAGGGAGAGAAACTCTGGCTGCTTAGGGATGAAGCTAATCAGCTTCTCTTTGACCTTGTTTCCAGCCCACTGGCCTGCAGAATGACAGTCTGGAGGTCATTTACTGGTCTAGATCTCCAGCTGGGCTTGTGATGACACCTAGTCAAGAGCTGGGCCTGTTTTATCCTTTTATAATTGGATCAGTCTTCTGGTTTGTCTGGACAATGGAGAAGTTCTGTAACATTTGCATGTATATTCCAATACTGTATGGACTTGAATTGTCACAACTGAAGTGACTCAGTCATGTAAGAAAAAAGGAAAATATTAAATCCTTCAGATCCTGCAGGATAAAAATGGCTTTCTTGAATCAATCTTCATCTGACAGTAGTGTAATTATGGATTATTTACCAAGACCCAGTCTTATATTCACAGCACAGAAATTGCAAAGGTGCCTGGCACTAGTAAATTAGATAACAAAGAGGGTGATTTGTCATTATTACAGATCGTTAGTTCTTTTCATGTTTAAACTTGCCCTTTCCAAAGCCAGACTTCTTTTGGGTGTCTGGAAGATACAATATGCTTCATTCATGACCCAAGTGGTATGTTAATCACTGCACTGGATTGATTCTTCCCCCTCCCAGAAAACAGCATTAAAAGCTTTATAAAATGTGATCAAAGAAAGCAAGCCACAAATGGACAAATAAGCCTTTGCCAGTAGAGAGATTTTAAGGTCAGGAACTTTATCAGTAGCGAAAATGTGAAAAGTACAGTTCTCTCACCTCTTCCTGTGACCAACACATCCTTTGATGCCCAGCCCTTTAAGAAAATAAAGCTCTTAATGGGAGATATATGAAACTCCCAGAGGTCTGACAGAACTGTCTGAACTGGACCACTTGGAAGTGACGGCATCCTAAAATCCTTTTCCTTGCAGGTGGGAAAGTGTTACTGTGCTGCCCTCTAATGCTCACAGCCTGGCATTCACTCATGGATGGGGAGGGTTGAGGTTAGTGTTGTTTCAGAAGCAAACTGCTGCTTTTTTGTCGACTCTCATCACACAAAATTGGAAAAACAAGGCTTTATGCTAAATTCAGTGTCACTTTTCCTATGCAAGCACACTTGTTATTATGTAGTGAAAGCATGAATTACTGAGCGCTTTGGGGCTGTAATCCAATTTGTGGATATTTCATTTAAAGTGTGCCATGAGTGAATTGTCCCACAGTGATGTATTGATAGGCCCTAGGCTGATACTGTCACTGTGAGGTAAAATAAGGCAGCTCAGCACAACTCAGAAAAATAGGGGAACTATCCTTTTACAAAATCATGATAGACATGCTAGGTTCCTGTGCCTTTAAATTTTGAAGCATGTAGAAATGATGCTCCCTCGTCTATTATATCTTGTAGAACCATTTCACAGGATCACTTAATCTTTTTCAGGAGCTTCCCTACCCTAAGTTTCTTATTATTCTGCCTCTGCATCACCTAAAACCCTGTCAAAACTTAAAACCGCTATCCTAATCCAAGATAGACCGCCTGAGCTTTGTGCTTTCATACATCCTGTTTTGCACTTAAACAGCAGATCCCCATCTTCTTCCTTGCAAAGAGATGCAGAAAAGGGGGAGGTGGAAGTGGTTAGGAGCTCCAGTTCAAGGCTCACAATCATTCGTCCCTCTTCTAGCTTCAAAACTTGACCCTGAAGTCTGAAAGCTACAGCAACAGATACACGATTATTACTAGGATGGGGGCAGGAGGAGGAACAGGGGGCAGGGTAGGGGTACAAGCAAGAAAACATTTCCACGGAAACCCAGTGAGGGTCAGGATCTAAACTAGCTTATCAAGCTCTATAAATATTAATTGTATCATTTAAGACTGTATTCTGCTCCATCTGCAGAGTTTCACTGTAAGAGGTGTCTCTATTAGGGCATAGTGTCTCCAAGCACCTTTTATTAATAATTAAAACACTATATATCAAATTACCACCCTGTTCATGAAAGATAATGCTGTGTTGGCAGTGTCAGGCAGGGGAGATACTAGTGCATAATGCCGAGGTGAAGGGGTTAGGTATGCAGCCTTCTTCCTTTCTCTTCATTATTTACGTTTCAGTGCTTCCTAAAAGCCATAAGATCATGCCCTTTGTGTGCTAGACTCCTGCTCCACACCTCTTTTGCCCATCTGCAAAATCACAATGCCTTCATCTGTCAAGATTTTTGAAGTCTATCAATGAAAAGCATCATGGATGAGCTGACCTGAAAAAGGGCTTGTATGCCCAAGAGCTTGTTTGTTGGAATATACCAGTGGAGTTGTCAAATGCTAACACCAACAAATTTTGCCTTGGCTGTGGCCTTAGAGTGTCACAGGCAAGCTCCCTCCAGGCACATGGTAAAAGGTGGCTCTGGAAAAATAAAATATGCATTAATAAAAGAAAATACACATTTAGGAATTTCCTTCTGCCAAGGAGGAACTGGAGACAAACGCAGCACACTGATTCATCAGTGCTTCAGCTAGGAGTGCTTAAGGGCACTAGCAAGACTCAAGTGGTGACAGCAGAGGAATGTCAGTGCCATGGACTGGTCAGAAAGGTGGAAGGGTGAAACACCAGCTTGTTGTATGGCTTGTGGCACACGGAAAGGCACGTGTGACCAGCAAAAACCCTCCTTCAGAGATCTCAGCCATAGGAAATAAGATCAGAGTAGTAATAAAGGTAGAAGATGCAATCAATCCAGATTGAAAAATATTTTAACTGTGAATTTCTGGGGTTTTTTTTCTACTGGAGGTGAATTTGCACCTGGCAACAGGCATAAATCTATGCACAAAGGCAGGTGCATGGCTACTGGTCTGCTACGACAGTAGAGTGCAGGGAATGAAGTAGAAATGGCACAGACAGGACTGACACAATGCAAAAGGGACTCTGGAACAAAGATGTCTTAAGGAAATGATGATCCAAGCATTATGGCTAACATGATGTAATCCCTGCTGCACCAAAATTACATGTTTAGCTCTGGGTGTGGTGGTGCTGGAGCTATCAGGACTCTGCTAGAATGTGGTATTAAGAGCATCCATGCTTGGAGTGACTTTTCTCTGACCACTTGTGATGTCCCTGGGTCACTCTCTGCTCTGCTTTTAATCCAAAATGAACAAGGCAACTGAATTTGTGAGCACCTGTAGCTTAGAATGTTTACATCAGTGCAGCAGGAGTTGCATCTAGTTGTGTTTGAAATTCTTTGAGTCAGAAATCTCCTTTTGTGTGTGGAATGTTGTAAAAGGATTTCAGAACTGAGCTCCCATTGTTTGCAGAACAATGTCTACCACATTTTTAATTACTATACAGATTTACTTTACACAGGAATGTGGGGGGAATCACTGATGGGATCTCAAGTTGTCTATTTCAGTTACCTAATTTTTCCAGACATTTAAAGGTACTTGTTCTCATCTGCTCTAGCAATAAGAGTAATTCTAAAAGGAACTTGGGTGCCAGATTTGTTAGCTAACAAGTCTGGAAGAAGTAAAATAAATCTTTAAGAAGCAGATGCTGATGAGGTTGTTTAGAAAAAGTTTTGTTTAGAGCAGACAGTACAACAAGGCAGTCACATAAATGGAGATGAACCTTTTATTTCCTCTTTGGTAACTATTTTAGCACCCATTACCTTCTTCACTTCCCTTCTGTGCTCCTTTTGTCATTGTTTTCTAATTCCATTTTCCCAGGATAGCTGGTTCACAGAAGGCTCTTAATATTTTGGCTAGGTGTTGTAATTGTGTGAAAACAAATTAGATAGCTAAGTTGAGGGACAAGAGAATTAAGAGACATGTCTGAGGTCACACAATAGGTTAATGGTTAATCACAGTTTGAATACAGAAGCTTCTAGTTATTAGACTTTTTCTGCAATTGACTGTGTTGTCTTCTGGAACTCTGGAGTGCTACAGTATCACTTAAAAATTTATGTAAGTGTTGCATAGGTGAAAATTAAAAATATGGTCAGGAGAAAAAAATTGAGTTATTGGGAATCACTAACAAGCATCCAACACTGATCACTTCTTAAACAAACAGACTGAACTCTGATGAGATATACTCAATAGCCTCAGAACAATTAATCAGCTCTCAGAAGTGGCAAGTGTCAGTAATAATATCCTACTTATAGATCACTGAATATCCACTGAAGAGTGTTTTTGTAGTAAAATCTTTTTGTTTCCTTAGTGGAATGTGTTTGTACTTACTGCTCTGCTGGGAATGTTAGGTGGGAGAAATTCTGGAAGATGGCAAAGTACTGCTCTCCTTTACCTGTCTTCTTCCAATTAAACCTCCATGGATTTATGTCTTAATAAAATTGTAATTATACTTTCTTTTTTTCAATTCATCTTGCTCTTAAAAACCACTACTCCAAACATAATAGGTACTATCTGCAATTGCTTAAATTAGGCATAAACATTTACTGCCTGCTTAGCTAACAAATGCAACCTTGCTATTCATAGGATTGAGGAAAATTTCACTCAAGGTCAGGGCACCTGAAGTTTTCATGCAGCCTGATTACCCACATTAGCACGGTAGAAGATGAGGCAGAACATCTGGTAGTGCCATAAAAAAGATAGAAATGTATGTATGTTTGCATTATCTCTTCATGTCAACATTGAGCCTGTGCTCCCATTTTGGGTCAGTGTTCTGAAAAATGCTATAGTCTCAGTGTTTAAGATTAAGCTCAAAAGATTTCTTGCTCTCTGCAGTTCCCTGTGTTCAAAAAGAAAACCATGGACACACTGAAATTGTCATCTTTTGCTGCTTGGCAGTTGCATCAGATTTCAGGCAGAAATGGCTTAGCCAATCTTATATGGATTTTGTCTCATGCATCTGACACCTGCAAGGTAGCTCTTTATTGGAGAGCTATTGGCAATCCTCTGTCACCATGTCTATCAATGAAGTTTGCTCACCATAACGAAAGTGAGTTACAAATTGGAAGAAGAGAGGGTGGCTTCACAGCATGACAATTTCTGTGCTCCTTTCTTTCTACCCTCTAATGAGTTTCTGCCTCAGTGGCTTTGCAGTACACCTTTCAGATTCTTCAGAGGGTATGGAAGGGCAGCTACATCTCACCAGTTGCTGCAGGTACAACCATCCTTAGCTCATTTGAGGTGCACAAGTGGAATTTACAGAGCTCCTTGTTTTTTTTGTCGAATTCCCACCCTCATAAGGATAGTTCTGGATCTGTTTTGCATCTATAGGTTATGAGCATACACGGACAGCTGAAAGACATTGCTTTCTGGCTTTGCATTCCTCCTGAAGTCTGACACATCTGAGGTGTGGAAGGAGGGAAGTGCAAGATCTGTCTCTAATGCTCCTAGTCATATGGAAACACTGCTGTTTGGAGTACCTTAGTACGGAACTTAGAAGAGCTTCCCCTCCCTTAGAGGCAGGGGAGCACTGCAGTAGACTGAAAAGCTGGCTGAAAAGTAAATGTACAGCATGGCTATCTAGACAGTGTGACTGCTTTGTATCCCATCAACACTCCTGTTCATTTCAGTACACTGCAAATGTCTCTATTCAGCATTCAGGAACTCCTCTGCAGGTGCTATGACCATCAAAAGCTGGACCTTTTGTGATCAGAAGATCCCAGAAACTTACTCACTCCCTGAAGGACCAGAAATAAGGCAATGAGAACAGAAAGTTATCTACCAAAGGGTTGCTGTGGCATGCTGTGTTGCTCTGGACCTGCGATGTAAAAGACAGCCAGGAAAAAGGGAAGAGCCTGGTGGGGAAGTGTCAGACATGGAACTGGTCCTCTCCCACTCCCACTCATTCCTTACTGACCTGCATATTTTCAGCTGTAGTGTAGAAGGGACAAGATCATCCCCCACTGAAAATATTTCAGCTTCAGTCATCACATTGCTGTGACCAGGGATAATAAACACAAGCTCTGCATACTTCTGGTGACTGGTTGGAAACTGCTGCAGACAGGAGCATAGGAACTGTACCCAGTGATTAACAGCGGGCAATGCTGCCTTTTCCAAGGTGGCCTTAGCTGAGTTCCATGCAGAGATGTGAAACCAAGATAATCTAAACCCACAATTTCACTCTATATGGTGTATTGCCTTAACACACTTCCTTGCCTTGATTTTAAAGTGCTTCAATTCAGAGTAATTTAAAACCTCATCAGTACTCACTAGAGGGTTGGGGTTTAGAACCTCAGTCAATTAAGTCCATGTGGATGAGTAATAGGAGTAAAAATCACAGTTTTCAGTGTAGAAAAAGAAAGGAAAAAAAAAGGAGAAGAAAAAAGATTCTATAGCCTAGCTATTCAAAAGCAATTATATTTTTAGTTACATGGAGAGACATTTTCAGACTTCTAATTGCTCCAAATCTATCTGCTAAAGAGTCATTACATTCCATTTTAACCCCTCTCTGACACCAGGAACTAATGCTGTAATTGAGCTGTGTCAGCAGTGATCTCAGTTCAAAATCATTAGTGGAGTTGTTCTTTTTCATATTTGTTCTAATATCACTGTTCATTGCTTACCGGCTTGGGGCCAGATTTGCTGCCAGGATATGTGGGTACAATGCCACTGAGATCGGTAGTGTTGTGTCCAATTAGGCCTGCGATGAGGCTGGCCCCATGTGCCTTCATTAACCAATATATTCCCATTGCTGACTGTGATCTATTCCCCCAACTACATCTTCTTAAATGCGTGGCAACACAGTGGAATAAAACTCAGTAAGGTCACACTTTTGAATTCTCCCCAGGTTTTTTTAATTTTATTTTTATATCAGAACCCCATCTTTGGACAATTTCATATCCACACATGATTCTGATTTTACCTTTAGACAGTAAAGGAACAATACTTTTAAATAATTTGGGTTGCAGTATGCTCTGTGATTACTGTGTATGTGTGTGTAAAGTACCCTGGGTTTATGTTCTTTCTCTCTACAACCTTATTTGAAGAATGAAAGAAACTGAATCAGAATGTCATGGTAAACATGTTAATAAGATTACGTGAAGTTTGTGTATTAAAGTACAGGTTTTGTTGTGCTTATGAAAAAGAAACATTAAAGGTCAGGGATATTGCTAAATGCAGGCCTAGAAGGCAATATTTAACCATAAACAGTATGATAGTTATTGGCAACTGATAATGTGAGTACTATAGCATATAGAATTAAGATTCTACCCACATTTCTAGTTTAAACTCTGCCATAAAAATATGCTCTGTACTATAATCCGAAAGACAGATTTTAGCACAGCAGTGCTTTTTGTTTGTTTTGTTTTTAATTCCAAAAAATCATTCAGCCATTTTACAGCTGAGAAAGGCAAAAAGTAAGATAAAAGTTTCCAAGCCCCAAGTTATGATCTTACACAACTCATCTGAGCTCAAGATTAATGCTTGCAAATGCAATAACTCAATCTCATTCCCATGGCATTTGACAGCTTAGAGCCCAGCATTTAGTCAGCAGGTACTGAAGGGGTTTGCTGGTGCCAGTGTCTATCAAACCAGTTGATTCATACCTGCCTTACCACTCTGAGCATGTGTAGACCAGACAGATGTCATTATTTATGACCTACCTCTGCCTGTGCTCCCCATGATGGAGTATACACCATTTGGCTGTGTTAGCACATACTGCAAAGCTCTTGTCAGTGTAACACTGCTTTGAGCACAACCACTCAATTAACCTTTGCTGGCTTACACCTGATTAGCACAGAGGACAGGAGAAGGTGGTTTGTGACCATCTTTATGTAGTTGTGTAGATAGCACCTGAGGAGAAACAGTTTTCTGGGCCAAACTGTGCCCCATGACCTGCTGGAAGGGTTACTTTGAGATGAGCAATCCCATTTCCATTTTTACCTTCCTTATACTGAAACTAGACTCCCTAGGGACAGAAAACTGAGCTTATATCTGGGCCAAGATCCCAGCTAACTAGGTCACCACCATGACGGTGCCACCTGCAGACAGCTTAGCTCCCAGGGGAAGAGCAAATGCCATGCAGACACGCACAATGTTGCACATGCTTCCAGCGTTGCCATCAGAGGAAACAGTCCTGCTTTCCCCCGACTCAGGCAGCTGGTGGCTGAACACCCCTTTCCTCTCTGAGGAGACAGCATCAGTGCCAGTGGCGGCACACAGTGATATGGAGTAGGGAATGGACCCTGGGTAAAACTAACTCAGAGGCAAGGAAATAAGAGAGAATAAAAAAAACAAAACAGCTAGATTTAACCTGCTTGGGTTCCCATCTTATTCCCTTCCAGCTACACCAACACTTACAACCTCATCCCCTTGCAAGATCTGAGGAGAGTGCAGGGCAACCTGCTGTAACAGCACTGCTGGCTGATGGCAATTTAATGGGTACAGGGAACTACAGCTGGAAAATTCAGGTGAGATAGTTTGGTGATGACCAGCATCACTCCCTAATCCACCATGTCTGAGAACCCAGTTTTTGACTCAAGATACGACTGATAAACAACAGTGTTAGATCCAATCGAATTCCCAAACCTTTAGACTGGTTCAACATGCTTCTTTCTTTGAAGCTTATTCAGAGGTTTTATGTTCTTATTACACAATTTTATCTAAAAAAAAAAATCAGTTTTGTTATTATATTACTACCAAATCAATTATATGATCTTTTTTCAGTATTTACGAAGCACAACAAAACCTGAAAAATTAACTAAAAAAGCTAAATTAAAAAAAAATCCCAAAGCAAAAATGGAATTAAAAGACTATAAAGGCTCCATATTCCCAGCTCCTTTCACTTCATGTAGACATTAGCCTGAGCTTTTCCAAAGCACTCAGTACCACTTTAGCTTAGCCCTGCCAAGCTCAGCACCCACCCACTTAAAACAGCCCTTTTCATGGCAACCGGAGGGCAGCTGTGTGAAACATTCCTGACAGCACCCCTCTACAGCAGGTCACAGACCTGCTTTCCCCACGCTTCATTCACCCAGAAGATAGCTTTTAGTTCAGCCATACTGAATGCATCCAGATCATACAGGAGGTAAGACGCTAGTATAAATGACAATTATTCTTATTAGCTCTTGGAAAATAATCATTATCATTACGTTTCCAAAATTAGGTTCCACATTAATGTCTTCCTGTGGTGCCCTTTATATTGCACCACACAGGTTTAATCTGCAACTAGTTTTCCTTGCTTCTATGGGATTATTTTATCGCCTTAATGTTCCTCTAATAAACAGTATTTTTGGCATATGAAATGATGAGTGTGTATTGCAAACCAATTAGGCTTTATTTAAAAAAGAAATCGTCATGGGTTATGGAAAAACATCATGAACCACTGAGAAATGCTTGAATTTCTTGATAGTTACTGCCATCAGAAACTGTGTTGTTTAGCCAATCTGCTAAACCACTGGAACAGTTTTATTTTTAGATTATAAGGCTCCTGTGCTAACATTTTTCCTGCTCTGTTATACCAATTACCATACCATACACTATCGTACATACCTTCAATTTAAATCAAAAGTTAGGTTTATTCACTGATTTTTTCTAAAAGAACAAGAGACAAAGATATGCATGCCCTCGAACCAATATTATTCTGTAGAAAATTTCATTTTACCTACCATCATATTTTAAAGAGTTAATTTCCATTTTGACTGTGTTTTATTAATAGGCCACTGGAAGCTTATAAACACTTCAAGGCTTTTCAGATTGTGTTTTTGCAAAAATGATTAATTATGCAGTGTTATGGATTATGATGCCCTCTTTTCCATTGTTTATGGACTTTTTGCTTGTTGTCATGTAGCTCCAACAGTTTGATGAACACAAGAATATTTTTTTCCCCATGTGTTCTAAAAGAAAGTGTGATTCTTTATAAAAGACATATTGCAAATTGAAAACCTGCCATTCACAGAGTCAGGTTGTCCTGTGGTGTATATCATATGTAACTGCTTTACACTTTCCTAAAGACTAGTTTAGCACTCATGCAAGACCCTAGACTATCAACTGCAGAGACTGACAAGTTTAAAGCCAGCAGGGACAGTGGTAATCATCAAGACTGATTTCCCACACAATACAGACTATATACATTCCCTCACTAATTCTTCCAAAGGAGATAATTTTTCTTCCAGGAGCATAAGAGCTATTTTATCTCTGAGACAGCAAAGGGACACTGTCACCTTCTACAATGTTGCTTTATTTTTTGCTGAACTAACGTCTGAATAGTTTCTTTACACAAGTGGTTCTTAGATTCTTTACGGACCGTGTGAACAGGAACTGAGTAAATCTTGAAACAGGTATGTCTACTGGAAAATATAAATTTCAATTCTTAATTAACAAAGAAAGCATGTCCCAGCCTTCCTAACACAGGCATATCTTTTCTACTGTCTTCCTGAGAATATCAACGAGTGGACTTATTCCCAGTAGTATTAGTGATTTTGTTCAGTAAACATACAATGTAGAGAAATTACACTTTTGACTTAATAGCCAATTCCCACATCAGAAACCTGATCTAACAGGCCTTCCCTATTCCACTTGGAGAGCATCCCTGCATTGCAACAAAACTGTTTTACAGGCAGAAGACAAGTGATATGGCAGGAATTTTGCATCGACACTGCCGGTCTGCAGGGCGGTGTAATGGCCAAGTGCATTCAGGAGCCCTGGAGCTGCTTCACCGATGAGACACCAACAGAAAGATGCACTGATCATGAAGAATCACATTTTTACCTGGCCTGTCCATCGATGTAAAGAAGCATGGTGGGGAGGTAGAGAAATCTCTTATTCCCCTAGGGATTTTTCTCATTACAGGAGACCAGCAATTTATGTCTTGTGCAGTAAACAAGGCAGACAGGGTTGCCCTTTCTTCTCGTCCGTAATATAGTAGCAAGTTCAACTGAGCTTGCATGGACAAGAAAATAGAAGAGCCTAGAAGGCAAAAATTACCTATCTCCTCTCTAGCCTAGGACTGGGGGTGGAGGAGGTTGCTGTGACCTATAGTCTGATGTGCACTTTTCACGCGGAGCTGGACAGCCACATGAAGACTTTTCTCTGGGGACTCTTGGAGATGCAATTCTTATCTGCCATGAACAGTTAGCATGGAAACAAACCATTTTCTTTGTTTCGTGGCTAAAATAAAGCAGCTATGTCTGCCATCACTCCTTTGTTAGAATCTGACATAGCAATTCATAATCATGCTTTGGCTTTTCTTTGTCCTTTTCACCCTTAATCTTGGAGTAGTTTGCACATGTTGATGAACTCTACCTTGCCTGAAATTCAGAGAACAGTATCAACCCTATGTTATAGACAGGAGAGGCAGAGCATGCTGACCAAGAGAGTACAGACATGTGACACCTTTTAACTACATGTAATCTGACAGAAGGAGCTGCTGCAGTTCACTCAGTGCCATGGTGAATCGCTGCTCTCCCAGCAGAAGCTACTGCTCCTTCAGGCTCCCTCACCTGCTTGTGGAGAAGCTCCCCAACCCATATCAGCCCAGACAACTGGGCCCTGCTCAAGAAGGCAATCTGGGTTCAAGTACATTCCCAAAAGCATCTCAGGCTGGATTGCCTCTGGTAAAGATGGGTAGCGCAGGAGGCAGGGTCGGGCTGGTAACCTCTTTAGCTGGAACTACTGCTGAAACTGGAAAAAGAATGTGTGCTCACACAGTGACTTGCCCAGGGTCAGTTTGTGGCATAAACAGACTTACAGTTTCTCTAGTTAATAAGCAGAAGATAAGCACAGAGAAGGCATAAAAAAATTCACAGCAGAAATTCTACCATGTGGTAAAAAGAGAAGAAACAAGGGAAACAAAGGGGAATAACAGTTTTCCTTATTAGAATAAAGTTCCTTATTCAGTATTAGAAGAAAACCCATCTTCTGTGATTCTTCACTTTTTGCAACAAAATCTTTACACAAACAACTCCTAGTTTTATGAGGCAGCAACTAAACAATCCTTCTCCAAAGCTGTCAGACAGTGGTAATTAAAGTTTCTTTTGAAGAGACTGGATTTGAACCACTGCTTGACAGGGGGAGAGCATTATGCAGTACCCTGCACTCCCTCTGCATCATACAGCCTTTCCATTGCAATGAACTCACAAAAAATGAAAGTTTAATCACGTCAGAAAAACACATAATGAGCTTGTTCTGCAATATTTAATAAGTTAATCAAGTATGTTAATGATACATAGTTACAAGAGAGGACTTTGACTCAAAATCAAGTCAGGAAACAACAAAGGCTAGTAATAAGAACATCTTTACATTGACAAAGTCCAGATGAATATGAGATAATTTGGGCATCGAAAAGAGAACAGAGAAACTGGTAATAGCTGGAGCTATGAAGAAGAGCTGAATTTCACAGCATATCCAATTACAAAAGTCATTACTGATGGGAATAGCAAAACTACTTGTCTATACAGGATTTGAGCAGAACTCAGTGGATTAAATTGTCTAAATCTGTACCACATTTCGTATTTATTTTTAAAAGTGGCTTGATATGTGGAATTTGAATCTGAATCCCGAAGTCTTGAAACATCTGGAATGTCTCAGGTTTTTTGTTGGTTCATTTGAAATTAAGGCAGTTGTGAGTTTGGGGTTTCCAACTTTATTTCCCCCTTTACAACATAAAACATGTTTGGAGTGTCTCAGATTAAGGTTTCTGTTTTTCTGGTCAATTCTCTTGTCAAAAATAAAACAACTGGATTAGAAGCATCTCATTGCGAAAGTCCCTATTTTAGATAATGTGATGGGCTGACACTGCCTAGGTGCCTGGTGTCCACCAAGGCCACTCCATCACTCCCCTCCTCAGATGGGCAGAGGAGAGAAAATATAATGAAAGACTTATGGGTCAAGATAAGGACAGGGAGACATCACTCAGCAATTACCATCATGGGCAAAACAGACTCAGTGTGCGGAAATTAATTGAATTTATTATCAATCAGAGCAGAGTAAGGTAATGAGAAGTAAAACCAAATTCCCGAACCCATCCATTTTTCAACAGGCTCCACTTTCCTTCCAAATTCTATACCTCATTCTCCCAGTGGCACATGGTGACAGGGAATGGGGGCTGTGGTCAGTTATCACATACTGTCTCTGCCAATCTTTCAGGGGGAGGACTCCTCGCACTCTTCCCCTTCTTCAGTGTGGGGTCCCTCACACTGGAGACACTCTTCCATTAATTTGTCCAATATGAGTCCTGATGGGCTGCAGTTCTTAATGACCTACTCTAGCATGGGTCCCCTACAGCAAACCCTGCCAAGAGCTTGCTCCAGCGTGGGCTTCCCAGGGTGTCACAGACTCCCTCGGACATCCACCTGCTCTGGTGTGGGGTCTCCTGGGGTGCAGGTGGATATCTGCTCCCCCATGGGCCTCCCTGGGCTGCAGAAGGACAACTTGCCTCAGCATGGTCTGCGCCACCGACTTTTGGGGAATCTCTGCTCCTGCACCTGGAACACCTCCTTTCCCCACTTCTTCACTGACCTTGGGGTTTGCAGGGCTGTTTCTCTCATATATTCTCACTCCTCCCTCCAGCTGCAACTGCACAGGGTTTTTTCTGCTTTTAACTCTGCTGTCCAAGAGGCACTACCCTGGTCACTGATGGGCTCAGCCTCAGCCAGTGATGGGTCCCTGTTGGAGCCAGCTTGCGTTGGCTCTGTCTAGCAGCTTCTCAGAGAAGTCACACCTCTAGTCCTCCCACTACCAAAGCATGGCCATGCAAACCCAAGACAGATAAAAAATGTCACCTTCTCTTGATCTCAGAACTGTGAGACTTAGATGGTTGAAAACAGAGGAAGACCAAAGCGCATCCCAAGTGGGACTTAGCTGCATGTCTTTCACTGAAGAGAATTTTGTTTCTGCTTTCTTTCCTTTGGAGAGGAAAATTACTGGTCCCCTCTGTGTTTAAGTTTAGAGTTCCTAATTTGCAAAGGTGGGAGGGAAAAACTAGTAAGCCTCATTGCAATACTGCGTAAGTGTAAAAGAATGTGGTTTCTTTCAGTGTCATCAGTGTGCTGGGCAGAACCCAGAAATCCTGCAAGGCACAGTGGCCTCCCTTGTTATTGCCCTGCTGTGTGGTACTCATACCCCATCAGCTAGGATTGATTCAAGGTGCACATTTACAGGGTACAGTGTTTCTCTGATGTGAGGACAGTAGCTTTGATTGAAACCTGTATGGATCTGTCAGTCCACAACACCTGTTTGTCTGCATTCAGCAATATGTTGATGCAGAAATATTGCTTCTAGTTTGGTGCTAGCTTGAACTAAGCCCGAACAAAACATCTCTGAGCTCAGACGCAAACCTATTATACCGTATAATCCATTTATAGCTGACTCTGGTGCACCCACTTTGCTTGAAGGAATGTTCTCTTGGGTCAGATGGACCTGGGCTTCAGATGTATATTAAAGAATACACATTCTCTTTCTTTAAAATCTTTTGCTTTCTTAAATTTACTTAGGTTTATTCTCAAGGGTGGTAATCTGAACTTGGAATTCAATGGTGCTCAACTATTTTGAATTTTTTACATATATCTCTATTTTCTTGCAGAATAACAGGTATTTTTATTTAGTAATCTGGTTTGGTTTTGCAGCATTTGTTGTTCATAAATATCCATTGAACATCCTGTCTGAATAATTCCCAGAATGGGGGCTGTTCTCAAACAATCCACAAAGTGGTTTGACTTGGCTATTTGAGCTTCGTGACTGGTTAACTGAATGGTAGAGACAGTTTCTGCTCCCTCATTGGAGTCTAAAAATATTTCAATCTGAAGAGTAAGGAGTAAGAAAGCTCTTTGCATTCACAAAATTATCTGTGCCTGAGTACCTAGAATTCCAAAGGGCTGATTTATTTTTCAATGTTAACACTTTTTAACAAAATGTGATTGCGAGCTGCCTAATGTTTTACATCTGAAATTCAACTTTCTTATATTAGGGGCTGCACTATCAGCTACTAGCCCTTCATCAGGAGGCTAAGCATCTCACTGAAGGATGAACGACACTGTGACAGTGCTTGAACTGTTAATAATGCTTTTCTCCAGTAAACTTCATAACCCAGATGTTAAAACCACTTGGAGGTCTAAATGATGACTCTTAAGTCATCATCAGTGGCTTTCAAATAGCAGCTTCATAAAATCCCATTGAAGACCAGCAGTCAGCAGGATACATCATTTGATGTCTCTGAAAGGTTTTGGTTGTGCTGCTTTGATGTCCAGAATTCAGCATGCCTCAGACCCTGGCAGAGGGGGAGACTGCAAGCAACTGTCTGCATAAGGAGCAGAACATTTCCTAGTGCTGCTTCTCTCTTCCTTTGTTTCTTTCTTTTCTCATCTCGAGGGCTACTTTCACTTGGTCTTTCTGACAGCCGCACTTTCGCCTCCCAGTTCCTCTCTCGTCAGTTGTTCTGCTTTTGAGTAAAACACATAGACTAG